>JBCNYH010000026.1:25617024-25627086 GCA_039654325.1 Tandanus tandanus
GTCAAAAAAATATATAATGAGGCCATGAGATAATATAGTGACGTCAAAAAAATATATAATGAGGCCATGAGATAATACAGTGAGGTCAAAAAAATATATAATGAGGCCATGAGATAATACAGTGAGGTCAAAAAAATATATATTGAGGCCATGAGATAATACAGTGAGGTCAAAAATATATATATTGAGGCCATGAGATAATATAGTGAGGTCAAAAAATATATAATGAGGCCATGAGATAATACAGTGAGGTCAAAAAATATATAATGAGGCCATGAAATAATACAGTGAGGTCAAAAAATATATAATGAGGCCATGAGATAATAGACTGATGTCATGAGGTAATATAATGAGAATACATGTTAACATAATTTAGTCAAAAATAATATACTGAGGTCATGAGATATTAAATATATATAATACAATAAAGCCATGATGGCCATGAAGTAGTATATTTAGGTCATGAGATAATGTTTTAAGCCAAAAGATAACATTATGAGGTCATTTGTCTAACTATTTTACCTTCTGATCTATATTTTGATTTTATTAGACAGCATATTGACATTATGAGATAGTATACTGAATCCATAAGATAATATATTGAGGTCACAAGATATTATATTAGTATAATAGTGAGTTGAGGTCATTTGCTAATATATTTCAACTACTATTTATTAACATATTGATTTCATGAGGCTGCATATTGAAGATATGAGATAGTAAACTGAATCCGTGAGATATTGGGGTTTAAAGATAATACACTGCAGCAATATTATAATCTACTGGGGCCACAAGATAGCATACTGAGCTATGATGACTGAGATGACTGAGATAATATAGTGGGGCCAATGAGGTCATATATTTGGGTCATGAGATAATATCTTGGTTATAATAATATATACTGAAAAAAATGAGATGATACATCAAAGTCATGATATGAGACAAATCCATAAGATGGTATGTTACAATAACATCCTCTGCTGTGAGTAATTGGTTTGGAGAGCTTTTTATACACCTTTTAATTGGATGTTTTGCAGACTAGTCTAATCTGGTGCATGGCGTCACTTTCTGTGGTTTATTTGTTCTCTTGGTCGTTTTATTTGTATTTAAATGACTCTTCCTACGCGAGGTTTGTAAATATACACATTCTCGCTCTAAATCAAATCAGCAGAAAAGATTTCAGGGGATGTTCCACACAAGCTGCATGTTCACCAAAGGCTGAGTCTACCAGCGTTTTCAGCAGAAACCAAACAAATCAGAGACAAAAAATAAAGGAAACAAAGCTGAGAGGTAGGTCGAGGAATGGTCGAACAGAAGACGAAAGAAAACAAATAACGAAAAGCTGTCATCCTGTGACAGTCTATCCTGAAGCTGCGATGCGCTCACACACAGAATAATGCATTAGCTTTCTCCTCCTGAGGTTCACTTTCCTTACTGATCCTGCTATCCTACCGTGTTTCACAGGGAGTTTACAGAGTAACACCCGACAGCAAAAACCGACAAAAATCTAATGCTGTACAGAGACGGAGCAGAGCTGACTACAGGGAAAAAAGAGAGCAAAAAAAAAATAAAAAGGCATGAGATGAGAGAGAAACAGAGACGGAACTCCTTAGAGAAGGTTGTTGTGTCTGAGTTGGATGGAAAATAGGAGGAAAGGGAGGTGAAAGAAGGAATGACAGTCTGGTCGACTGATGTTTCACCCAGACAGTGTGCTGCTCCCAACACTGGTGAAAGGGTCAGAGCAACTGTCAACAGATGATCGTGAGGCATGGGTTCCAACTAGGGTTGGGCAATACAACCGAAAAACAACATTGTGATATTTTTCCGATAACGATATTTATCACAATATACACTGCCCAGCTCACTCATCTGCCGATCCACTTAATCCTAATGCTAGGGTTGAATGAAGGCTGGAGCCTATCTCAGCCGACACTGGGCGAAGGTGGGGTATTCCCTGAACAGCTCACCAGACCATCACAGAGCCAACACACACACAACCTTTCACACTCACACCTAGGGTCAATTTGGAACTGCCATTTAGCCTAGCATACTAATCTTTGGGCTCTGGGAGGAAACCAGGGTACCCGGAGGAAACCCACGCAAGCACGGGTACAACATGCAAACTAAATATATATATCTATCTATATATAAACCCAATGCTTGAACCCAGGGGCCTTCTTGCTGTGAAGTGGACGGATCTAATTACTATGCCACAATGCCAACCCACTGCCCAGGTTAAAAAAAATTCCAACTATTTTGTTGAACTGCCTTTAGCCTTGATTACAGTGCATAATCTCCATGGCGTCGTTTCGACAAACTTAAACATCAAAACATTTATCTCCATCATTTTATATCCGTGCCGTCAGGAAAGAAATAGTCCATTGATAGGATAACCAGGTCATCCAGTTCATTCATTCATGCCAGGTAACTTCATTTTATTGCCACATAATGTTGCTGAGTCTGGACCTGACCAACTAAATCAACAATGGTGATTACAAGCCATAACCAATACTAAAGGTAGTCCAAGAAAATTAGAGTACGTGACTTTTTTTTGGCCAGGCGGTGTGTACTGCCATGAATGTCCTGAGACAGAAAACATGAGAACATACGCAAACAAGGTGTAAGTATATGAATAACGGGGAAACAGGGGGCGCTCATGTGCTCGTTTTTGCTCTTTGCTCAGGTGAGGGGGGAATAAACAATGCCGTTAAAAAGCTGCTCATTTCTGTTAAATCTTGATACTCACAATATTTTGTCATTTGAGGATATGAATGGTCATATCACGATACAATAATTAATCAACAAATCACCCAGCCCTAGTTCAAACAGACAAGAGACAAGTGATGGATCAGTCAGAATGAAAGGCATCTGCGAGTACACTTCTGTATCACGACAAATCTCCTGAGACGGAGGAGGAAAGGGCGGAGGAGATAAGTGCAACCATACAACCCCCACCTTAACACCAAACCACACAAAGACTGAGTAGCTTTCAACACAAACTCATGATCTACGTAACACACAAAAAACATCTTCACGATAGAATAACGTGAAAAGTTGATCGTTTTGGGAAAACTTAAAGGGAAGGCCTTCCTGCGGCAAAAAAAATAAAAATATATGCAGCCAAGACAGCCTGCTGTGACCTTCATGGAGATAGAGTTTTCTAAGTGCCCTGGCTCTAATCATTATCAACATGCAAGCATCTTCCATGGGAGAAGTGCATTCTGGTTTAACCGAGCATGTGTGTGAACACATTCACAAGAACTCCTCAAGCTGAGGACTATTGAGGACATCAAGGCAACTCACGTGCCAAACCGCTTAAACCTGCGAAAGTCGCAAAGAGGCTTGTGCCCATCTCAGATGACCAGCCCACCAGACCATCTCATGGCTAACCCACACAAGCATTCACACCTAGGTTCAATATGGAACAGCAAGTGCAAGTTAGCCTAATGTACATGTCTTTGGACTGTGGGAGGAAACCAGAGTACCCATGCAAGCACGAGAAGAACATGCAAACCCCACGCAGAAACGCCTCAGCTCGGGAATCGAATCCAGGACCTTCTTGCTGTGAGGCGGACGTACTGACCGCTACGCCACTATGCCGCCCACAAGAATATCAGATTCAACGAAATTGCCGTGAAGATTTTCAGGTCACACAGATGTTAAGCCTCCTCTGGAGAAAGGCTCCACTTGGACTAACTGGAGTGGCAGAACCAAGATGAATAATGCAGGCTGGTAAGCAATATGTAAATCTGATAGCATTATCCAAACACCACGCGTACCGTAGGAACCCCTCAGTGACATTATTGAATCAAAGGCAAAGCCCCCTATAGGAAAACCATCTGTTTTAAAATCAAACACTTCCTCCTTTAATCAAATCCAAATACAAAAAAAAATCAAGTAAATCTGCCTTAAAGCACACCGAAGGGCAGTGCTGGGGAACATGTGGGCTTCAGCAGTTATGATATCTGAGGAAGAGATGTTGGGAAACATAGGCTGGAAAGTGGCTAAAATGTTCCTGAATTACTCTCCCCCACTTTCTTTTTTATATCATGTAGGAACTTCCTGTTGCTTGGTGCAGGAATTGGTCCGAGGTGACAAACCACTGACTACAAAACATCAAAACCACTTCGAGATAAATTACATTCTCTAATGTAAAAACGAGGGCTGTCAAAGTACCACATTCATTTTGAGGAATTAAACCCCACAAAAAGAAAAATAACAGGTTAAAAAATTTACTGAGTTGTCGCATCCTGTGGTGCCTCTGACCCGGTGCGGCGTGCAGACAAGATCACAATTCTTGCCTCATTAAATGAAACATTTACGTTTTGATGGTCAAACCCTAAATGACTCCTTGCTCCCCATCCAGATGCACTACATAAAGTACAAAGCAATGGCTGCTGTAGCCGAGCTAACTAACTACTGACTGACTACTGTTTTCCCAAGAATATCAGTAGCAGCATTGGAAAACGTCCTGTTGGCCAAAACAAAGATAAAGATTCCGTAATCATAAGTTTTAACACTGCAAGGAACACGCGCTCCTTTTCTGCTTCCAACTTTGATTTGGGGAAAAAGGAAGAATTCAATCTGATCTAAAGTCATTTTAATTAGTTGTTGTTTGGATGTTGTTTCAGTACAAAGTACTACCATGTGTTTTCATTACACCCCAAGGTCTCTCTCTCTCTCTCTCTCTCTCTCTCTCTCTCACACACACACTTTATGTGCAAAAAAAAAAAAAATGTATGATTTTTTTTAAATCATTTGCCAGCCCTAGTAAAAAACATTAGAGCTTGGTCAGGCAGTGCATGTCCCTATAACCCCCGTCGAAGAGTGTGTGTTTTGATGCTTCTCTGCCCCTTTGAACCAGTAGATCCCGATGCAAAGGTCCAAGAACAAGAAAGTGGATATACAAAGTCAAGTGATTTACTCTCCAACAGCCCAACTAGCCCTGACTGTCCAGATAACGACAGCTTACAGTAGATCTTTATCACCATGTGCACTACCTGACCTCTACGATCAAACCTCATCAAGGCATTGGCACTGACAAAGACTGGCAGGTTCTATCTGGTACAAAGACTCCGCAACATCAAGAGCTCTCAGTCCAAACCAAGTGTCAAACCTAATGAAGGCAACAGATGCAGCTCACTTCATTTCCACTTCTTCTGACCTTAAAACACAGCTGTGCTCATAATAAATACAGTCATAGTACAAAGGGATGCCTGTTGACTTGAAGAAAATGCACATGAGAACCTTTGGGAAGGTTCTTTTTATAGACATGATACAGCATGCACTGGTTTGCCTCCATCCTGAGTAAGTCTACAATCTATAGCTCTGTAGCTCTGTAGGAAACTACAGCCCTCTGTAACTACAGCCCTTTTGGTGTAATGAGGTACTCTGGCTCCATAACTACACTGTGCAACTGTTCCCAACAAGGACAAGTACACATCGTCGGGGTCACATGAGCGGTCATCCGATGTGATGCAATCCCCTCACTCTCCCTTAATCATCTCACGAAGAAGGACTCATCCCTTTTTAGAGCGGTTTATGTGGTGCCGTTAGTGTAACGACCACTCACGCTGAAATATGGATGTTAGGTTAAAAAAATTAATTAAAAAAATTATAAATAATGTGAATGCCTGAAACTCTTTTCAGACATTCTCTAGGGGCCTCATGGTCAGGTTGGCTCCTCAATGCCCAAGCTATGATGACCTCAAAATTACTCCTACGCAGAATAACAAGCCCAATTCTTTGATGCTTGGTGAAGGAGATGAAAGCCTGAGGTGGCGAAGTAATGGCTAGATAAAAGCTACAATTTCTGAGTTAATGAATGTTACAAGAAGAGCTGCAGAGAATGAGCGGGTCCAGTCAATCGATGGTGCGGTAGTTATGAGGCTGGGATGCGAGTGCCAAGGACTGAATCCATCTACAGCAGTTTCTTGGCCTGTGCATTCATGGCTCACGAGCCTCCTCTGACCTCATCAGTCATTTCACTGGGACATGCAAAGAAAGACCTGCTGCTGTCATACTAAAGAAATCTCTTCTGGCATTAATGGATTAATGTGTCCGGTTTATCTTTATTCATCTTCAGTGTCCTGATCAGGGTCAAGGTAGAGCCGGTGTGAGATTGAAAATGGACCCCCATAGGGTATGGTCCCGGGGCTCCATATTCCGCGATACAATATAGACCCCACCTATTGAAAATGAACCCCCATAGAATATTGTCCCAGGGCTCCATGTTCCGCTATACAATATGGACCCCACCTATTGAAAATGGACCCCCACCCCAAATCATTTAGTATTATACGTGTATTAGTATTATACAGCATTATACCCTAAACCTAACCATAATGTGTTACCTTATAACATATAACATACAATATAAATCATGTAGCGGATACCTTCTCTAAAAGGTGATTAATTCAATAGCGCTATTTCCTAGGTTTGTTGTATTATATATTCATATATGTTATAATTTTGTTGTGAAAATTGGGGGAAGTGTCCATGTCCAATAAGGGGCGGGGTCCATATTCTGCTATGTAATATGGAACCCGGGTCCATATTTCAGGGGGTCCATTTTCAATATCACACCACAACTAATCCTGGTAATACTGGGTGTACTGAGGGATGGGGATTCATCCTGGGTGGGACGCCAGACCATCACAGGCCACTGTAGTAAATGTTTTGAGGTTTGAAAGCACATTATATTGTTGCCTTTAGCAACTTTAATGCAAAGTAATGTTAATACAACACTACCCAGCCCCTAAATATTTGTACAGTGATTTTATCTTGCTATGATTTATTAGCGCCATTTATGTGACTTCCTCGGCACCGTGTACTACTATAAGGTAACGTGAGCTATAACAACACTCTACTCATATCAACCGACAGCAGTAAATATTTACATACTTTCAAACCAGGTAGACTGTAATAATGGTCTGAGAGAAACGAAGCACTACGCTAATGTTTCGGCGGTTTAAAGTTACATCATAGATCATCTCACGAGTTCATTGATTCCTTGGATGCACGTATTTAAAACTGAACAGAAGTGCAAAGAGCTGAATAGAGTGTTGTGCGTGTGTGCATGTGTGTGTGTGTGTGTGTGTGTGAACGTGCAGCTGTTAGCACTCTACTATTCTCTCCGTGATTACCTCAGAGATGGCTAATGTCATTAGCATGGAAAACAGCCCCTTAATTACTCATCTGACTCTAGGGCGTACATGCACAGCTTCATTAAAATAATTGTCTTCATAGACCGGATAAATAATTACTCAATCACAGGAGATACCGTTTACGCTAGCTAATGAGCAGCAGAGCACCGAGTGTACAGGTGAAGCGATGATGTGCACGTCAGAATGCTGAAGTTATGCTGCTTCGATACTGTATATAAAGAGCTGTCAGTTCAGGCTCATTTAAAATTAAGGGTGTGGTTTTTGCAGCCAAAACTACCGTCAGGACGGATGTCAGGTACCGTTTGTATTAGACAAACCCTGACGCAGTTAATAACTATAAAGCATATCGCTTATATAAGCGCAGTTCATGCAGGAGCAATTACATAACATCAGAATACCTTCTGCTCGATCGTAATCTTCTGACTATGAGAGCTTCGAGGCAGATGTGTGGGTGTTTTCTCCAAATTTCACCGAAGTGACTCGGCCAATATCGCCCTGCTGAGTTGCGCAAGAACACGCGTTCCCGTTCACGGGCCGCACTCGGAGCAAAATCAGATTAGTGTCGGCATGTGTTTAATTAACTGCCAAATTTAATTTGCAGGCAAACATAATATGCAATAGAACTCATTTTCTTTTCCTTCTAGACGAGCAATCCTCTAAACACTTCCTTTTCACGCCTCCAGTTTGTTTAGGCAGGTGAGAACACGGCAATCATACTCGAGTGTTGTCCAAAGCATCAGGTCCGATCTCGGCCTGCTCCGATTCCACTGTTGGAAACGGACCGGCGTTTCAGTGAGATCTGATTTCACTGAGGAAGCGGTTCAATCCTGAATGGACCGGATAACAGCGGGACTACAGCGCTGCAGAAACACTGTATTCTGGACCAGGATTAATCTTTGGATCTTGCAGTCGGTGCTTGTCTGAAACGGACTCTCCCCTCTTATTGAGAGGAAGAATCACGGGAAAGCTTTGTAAGGCAGATGTGTTGAACAAGACCCTGAACCGACAGGATCAAAGCGCAGCTCCTCATCACTGATCCCTTCAGACGAAGGAGAAAGGATTAGGGAGGGTGAGCCCTTCACAGCCACTTGGCTCCGACACCTACACTTTCATCAGCCTACAGAGACATCCAAGGCCTTTTCATGAAGGAGATTGTGCTGAAGATCAGAAATGAACCCATGCACCACTGACAGCCTGGCAGCCTGACTGAAAGAGCTGCTTTAATCTGGCAGGGCATGGCGAGGGCAATGATGATAAGTCTTCTGAGATGTTACTGAAATGCAAATACGGAGCTCGAGAGCAGCCTGAAGATGAGTGGCTTTGACGTGTTCTACGATGAAGGATTCAAAGCAGACGTTCCCCAACACCCGAAAACTAGCGGTGCAGGGGAAGATGAAAAACAGGGTGAGATGTGACACAGCGTCAAAACATGTTCATCTCTCGTGCCACACACCAGGCTTGTTACCGAAACACTTTTACTGTTTATCTGATACAGGGCTGAAAATAAGTGTAGCTGATGGATTGTTAGATACATCCATCCATCCATCCATCCATCCATCTGCTGAACAGCTTAATCCTACTAACAGGCTGGAGCCTGTTCCGGGCAAAGGCAGGATACACCCTGAACAGCATAATGACACCACACACCGGTCCCCAGATGTCAGGTTTAAATACGTCAAGATTCACTTGCAGGAGGTTTGAATCAGTGGCACCTAATATCTAACATGTGATGCTCGTTTGCTAAAATATGCTGAAAATGTTTCCACGGGTTGTACATATTTCACCACATGACTGAAAATAGATTTTATTACTAAATAAATTAAAAGAAATAACAACCTCCTGGGGTTTTGTGGTGCAACTGGCTTGCATTACACGATCACGTTTAAAACCTGATGCTATCTGCCCCCTTATTAAACCCACAAACTTTGGGTCTCTGCCACGTCCGAAACTGTAAAAACGTGTTTGCTGTACGTCGTTGTTTTGTCGAAGTCTGCAGATCTTAATCGAGGTGAGTAAGAAGAACAGACTCCTCACACGTTTGGATTCAGGGGGGGGAAAAAGCTACTCATACAAACACAGAGACGCCCTTCTTCCAAGCCACAAGATGACATCACTGCAGAAACTGCTGAGCATTTACAGTTCATAAAGTCAAATCTCTTCCTCAGTACACTTCCTCAGACCTTTGACTTTTTAGTTTTTGTCCCAGTTAGTACACGTTGTCTGTAGCCTGCTTGTCTGAGTACATGTAAGCCTTACAGAAAATACAATTTACTTCTTTATAGTCTCAGCTTTAGTGTTTAACAGTTTTATCTCATTGTACAAAATGCTTACAGATATTTCAATTAAAAGCAGGCTGTCGCTAAACAAATATGTCACTATGTTTGGAGATTAAGCGATTTATTAACCATCAACGTTGTGTGGAGGGTGGGGCCTATCTCAGCCGACACTGAGCGAAGACGTGGTACACCCTGAACTGCTTGCCAGGCCATTGCAGGGCGACACATGCACACAACCATTCACGCTCACATTCACACCTGGGGCAATTCAGAACAGCCAATTAGCCTACTGTGCATGTTTTTAGACTGCGGGAGGAAACCGGAGTACCTGGATGAAATCCGGCACGAGCACGGGGAGAACATGTAAACTCCACACGGAAACCCCCAAGCCCGGACAAGGCGGACATGCTAATCGCTATGCCACCGCGCCGCCCTTAAAAGCATTTTTATTATTACTTAAAATTTTCTTCACATCCCAAAAACAATGAATATGAAAAAAAAAAAAAAATCAGCTGTCAAAGACCCATGTGACTGGATACTGAGCAAAATATATACATACCTCTATATATATCTATATATATATATATATATATATATATATATACAGAATAAATAAAGAG
>JBCNYH010000026.1:25630577-25668077 GCA_039654325.1 Tandanus tandanus
AGCATCGCATGTCACGGAGGGGGCATGTGCTTGCTTACGCCCCTCCCTGGTCGGTGGTGGTCGTGTGATAGGGAAGGGAAAAAGTTGATGGGTGGGAATTGGATACGACTAAATTAGGGGAAAAAATGGGGGGGGAAATAAATAAATAAAAAACCTATGACACCGAAGACTCCTTCCATAAGGGTAAAATAAAAACTAAGAAAATAAGCAGGGCGCTGTACACCCTGAACAGCTCGCCAGTCCACTGTAGGGCCAATATACACACAACCATTCATACTCTCATACACTTAAGGTCAATTTGGAAGAGCTGGAGGAAGTGGCTCGGGAGACGGACGTTTGTACCTCACTGCTTGGGCTGCTGCCCCCCGCGACCCGACTCCGGATCAAGCGTAGTAATAATCATTATTATTATTATTATTATTATTGTTGTTGTTGTTTTGTAAAGCATAAGTGAAATCTAATGCTTTCATGGGTTTCCTCCGGGTACTCCGGTTTCCTTCCACAGTCCGAAGAATTAGGCTAACTGGTGGTTCCGAATTGGTGCTAGGTGTGGCTAAATGGTTGGGTGCATACTGGCCCTGCATTGGACTGGCAAACTGTTCAGGGTGTACCCCGCCGTCGCCCACGTCCGGCTGAGGTAGTCCAGCCTCCCCGTGACCGCTGTCGGATTATGGAGGTCGGGGTAGGTTTGCATGGTGAAAGGGTGCCTGCTCACAAATCGCTTTGAGACCCGCTGATTTATGTTACGGCTTTAGGTTGGAATCTTCTGCCTGAGCCGCAGTTATTAAATAAATAAATAAATACCATCCATCTGCACTTCCTGGATAATCCAACAGCGCTGTGGTAATACCCGCCTAATAAATAACAATAGAACTTTACGCTTTTTGATACATCTTTAACACCTATACACTACACTGCGTGGATTATTTCCCTACATTACGGCCTCGTTCTTCCTCTAACCCGTATCGCTTTCATCCATCATGAAGAACACTCGACTTAATGCACTTCCAGTAATGCGCCTTCTCTCGGAAATCTTTCATAAGCTTGATGCGATACAGTCTGATACAGATCGCGTGTTGTAGAAATGCCTTCGATAATTGTTATATGATGCTTTCCAGACGTTTCTACATCCGGTCGAGGCCGGTTTCTACTCTGCTAAAGAGCATACTACTGTATACTGAGAAACGATGCATTATTTAGCACTTTGTTATCTCCACTATAAAAGACTCTTCTCTTCTGTCCAGGTTCTACAGAGGACGGTTTATTCCTCGCCTCGCTGTGCTGTGCTCAGGTGGCACGGGCCGACAGTAAACCCCCTAACGTGTGCTGACATTTAAACTACATGAATAATACAAGAAACACAAGACACATCCAGGGGATCATACGATTCAGAAGGCAGCTGCCATTTTGAATGAACTCTAGAAGATTCCACAAGTCTGTTTTTGTTTAGTTTTTTTTTTTCATGCAGCGTGATGGGACGATAATGCCATTAACACGGTGCCGTAATTGCGTCGGCTCCCTGGAAGAGTGATGGGAGTGAGTGGGAAGTCATCCTTCAGTCGTTCCTGCGAGAGTGTGAACATGAACTTCGGCGTGGAATGAATTTACTTCCGCCAAATCGGCGCGCGACATCGGAATCTAATTATATCCTCTCCCGTAATGAGCGTTATGAAAGAAACGTGCTTGTGCTGAGAAGACAGATGGGAGCGTCTCAGAAACAGTTTGCGTGGGCTCGGGGAAAAGGCAGCGCTCAACACTCTGGCACGACGTAAAGCCCTTCAAATCCAGTAGCACCGATTAAAGCAGGGTTAATAAAGAAAATGGGGAGAAAATCAGTGATGCTACTGTTGTGCTAATCCATAGCAGAGAATAAACTTGGTCTTGACCCTTGCCCTAACCCCAACCCTCAGACTTACAGCTTCAAGTTAACTTTAAAAATATTAACTTTAAACCTACCAGGCAAGCATTAAAACCCTGTCACACTCAGCCACATTTCTTCTACATCAGTAAACAATTGGGTGGATGCAGTAAGAACTAGTTTGGAAAGTAGAAACTGATGAGGACATGGTACGATCTCCATGGACACAGAAAACATGGACCTACTTTTATATTTGGGAAAAAAACTGTAATACAGACAAGGTGGAAACAGGACACAATAAGAACCTAATAAGGACGTAGTAACGATAAGAGAGACGTAGTAATGATGTAACTAAAACCTGGTAGGGACTTCCCTCATTGGCAGACATGTTGGACAAGGTGTGGACACAAGAAAAATGTAGACCGTGGTGCGGTATTTATAAAGACTGGGTGGACAAAGTAAGAACCTTGTAAGAGCGTTTTGCGATCTGATTGGTCGTAGTAAGAACACAGGACTTCTAGAATTTCCAGGTCTCCATGGCCTTCATCTACACGTGGTAGACCACATGGATCCAGACACTTCCGCCGGCAGGCATTTCCTACCAATGTTATCGCACTAACAAGTCGGACAGACGGACGGACAGAACCCATTTCTATAGGCCCCGCTCCTTCAGCTTCACACAAAAGGCATATCTTTTAATGCGATGCTGATTTCGGTGAAGATATTTATTTAACATTTAGCAAAGAGTCACCATGTTTTCCTCATTGTTGTAGGATGTCCCATGTAAGGGGTAGACCGCTTGGCAGTACACTCGGCAGCTGGACTCTGTGGCAATCTGTCCGTCTGTCTGTCTGTCACGAAGTCTTGCAACAGGTGGATGGAAAGCCAAAGATCACTCTGGGATATCCCACCCATGGAGCTTTACACACTGCTTCTAGTTTATTTTATTTTTTTGTTTCTTAGTAACAAGAAAAGCTACGTTTTTTTTTAAACTTTAGATGAGAAAAGTCAAGCGGATAAAAAAAAAAACAATGGCTGTTCATGCCTACTTTCATATATATCAATTACAGGAAGTAGCTTGCTTCAGAGATGTAAGGTAAGTCTGTTGGGCTTTTACACCCGAGCCTAGTGGCTCATCATGCCGGTGCTTATCCCCGGTTTCCGTAGCGTGAAGCGACTAGGAGTTCAACTCCTTCTGGATGGGATGCTAGTCCATCGCAGGTTACCTTCCCAGTATGTTTTTACTGGTACACATCTATACTGCTGGGTGGACAGAGGCACACTTGTGGTTAAGACCATGCCCAGGGGTCTTAGCACAGTGGGGGTCCAACGGGGATTCGAACCCACAATCTCCTGATCATGAGCACCGCACCCTAACCACTACACCACCGGCCCCACAATTCAGAGATGTTTCACACCATTAAACTGATACAAAGCGTGCCTTGCTCTTTAAATAAATAATACAAACTGCAACTGTCTACAAATTGTTACCATATAAGGAAATATAAATATGACGTCACTCTGAGTCACGATGAATTCCATCACTGATTATTTCCGTCTAACAGCACACCGTGACGCTTTATTCCTTAAATAACATGCTGTCATAACCACCGGATATCATAGCCTTCATATAAAAAGGTGACAGGTATATTACCTCTCCCCTCTCACTAAATCTGTTTATTGCCCACTGTTACGCAGCAAATTAAGCACGGAAATAAAACTGGAATCATGACCGGCATGGGAAGCTTCTCCCATTAAATATCATTTTCTCTCTATGATCCTGCTTCCTATCAGCTCGGAGGAAAGATAATTGATGTGGAAGCCTAATTTTGTTAGCAACCCTGGATTCCTAGAGTGCTTCATTTAACACCCAATAAGAGGTAGTTAAACTCTATTACTGTAGTAGTTAATTAAGAACATTTTTCTACATTAATTGTTATTCAGACGGTGTAGAATTAAAAAACAACGCGAGATGAGTAAACAAGGGAGTTCTTTCCCATTCATCAACTGCTCGGGTGTACAGGGAAACTCGTAAGCACAGGATGCAAAGCAACACAGGCGACATTTTATAGCACGATTATGTAAACTAGAGTTACGGTTTACATGAACGTGGAAGCTCCGAACGTTTTCCAGCTTCTCATACAGTACAGTACAGTACAGTACAGTACAGTACAAGACGCCTCAGAGGATTTTTTTTAATTTCATATGAGTTAATCCAATAACTAATGAATAGTCCAGGGGTAATCCTAATGTAATTTCCGTATATCCTTGGAGAAATTAGACATAACGGATAGACGAAATCGCAGTTTCAGCGTTTTGGCTGGAATTGGGACGCCACAACCGTTTCATGAGAAGCAAAAGGATGATTAGCAAGATGTCGATATATAACAGAGGTTCATATTAATCTATAAATCTAATTGTTTAATCTGACCTTCTTCCAACAACCACCAACTCTTCAACCCTGCATCAAACAGCTGGATAAAGGTCATTACCTTTCGTGTGAGCTACGCGGAAGGTACTGCGATGCACCGATTTTCGTTCCGCAGGAAAGTCATTACATTTACATAGACAGGAAATTTCCAGTAGGTCTAACGCTGGGATCTGATTAGATAATTAGAACTTCAACTTCGTCTTCAAATGAGACAGAGCACGCGTGTGTCTGAGTACCCATAACATGCAAAAGGTCAGTGAACGCAAGTGTTCGGATCCATCAGTCGTTCATAACAGTGGTTCCTCTACAGGGGGCAGGTTCTTCTTCAGTGTCCTCTCTGTATACATCACTTCTTTAAAGGGACAGAAAATGGATGATTGAGCACACACTTAGAAAAGATGAATTTTCACTTCCCAAAACATAAAAACACATAATTTTCTGATTTGTTTTAACCCAGTAAACAAGTAAAAGAGTAGCGATTTTGCGCCCCAACACAAAGACGCCATGTGTGGTGTGTAATATTTCCAGGCAGTTGTGTCACGATATCTTAGTCACTAACCGAAAAGGGGGTTGGGGAAGTGGGCTTCACATCTGGGTAAGCCTAGCGCCTTTCTCCCCGCCTTGGCCAGGAGGTGAGGACCCTACACACACAGTCGCTATGGCGACCAATGGAATAAGCCTTGTTTTTTTGGTTTTTTTTATTAAAAAGGCACTTTGCTTTTGTTTATTTCCCCTTTTGTATCTTCAGCCATTGCAACCAGTGATACCATCTTTTTGAGGCTCCATCCCAAATTGAACCATGCTCCCTACAGCCTACAAGCCACACGTTCATAAGGTGTGTGAAAGAAGCCCGATGAGCATCACTAATGAATTTATTATTAGCTCACTCCGGTCTCTTAGCAATCACATTCAAGAAATCTAAAGTACCCAAAGATAAAAGGCACGAACACACAACTGAAGGAAAGAAAAGAGTTTTGATAGGGCAAGCGGTGATTCAATGTTTAAAGACTCTGGGTTACTGCTTAGAAGGTCTGGGGTTCCAGGTGCCGACGTTAGGCCTCTAAGCATGGCCCTTAACCCTCTCTGCTTCAAGGGTCGCTGTATCATGGCTGACCCTGCATACCGACCCCGAACGTCCTAACAAGCTGGGATGTGTGTAGAAACGAATTCCACTGTGACAAATAAAGGCTTCGTCGTCTTGCTAATTCTCCCAAGACAGCGCACGTTTGGTAATTTCTCGCTCAAGCAAAACGTTCAACAGACTGGAATGAAACACAATAAGGGAATGTAACAAGGCTAATCTTCACTCAGAGGAGAAACTGGGATGCTGAAATAAGCAGAAAGACAGGCCGAGTGAACGATGACGCTTGTATCCTGCAACATGAACTAGAGCATGCTCATTCCAGCTCACTGCTCTCATACACACACTCTATGCATGAACAGCCAGCGAAGAAGTTGATTATTAAAATATTAGCTCACTTTGCTAACTTGGGCAAAGTCAACCAAGGTGACACGGTGCACTTTAAAACTTGAAAGCTTTAATCTTTAACTAAGAAAAAAAATGGACAGTATTAGAGAATGGAGGACGAGAGAGAGAGACAGAGAGAGAGAGAGAGAGAGAGAGAGAGAGAGAGAGAATGCGAGAGAGAGAGTTGGCCCTTTAATTCCACTGTTTCCTGGAAAAGCACGAGCTAACAGAGCAGGTCTGAGACGATTGTGGTAAAACTACATTCACTCAAAACCTCTAAATGTCTGCAGCTGCCCACACAGGAACCTGAGCTCCAAAAGGCTGCTGTAAAAAGTCGGAGTGAAAACAAGACAAGGCAAGTTTCATTCTTCCAGACCGCCTTCGACTGTGCTGCATTTTTCATGAAGCTGTCAATGGTACGAAACAGGAGACGCTCCACTTATTTAAGGAAGGCTCTCGCTGGATGGTACAATTTGCCTTTACGTAACTCACCCCTGAAGGAAAACCATTATTTAGTGCTTAAAGACCTGCAGGGTGAATTCAGGCGTAAAGTTCACACAGCACACGTCTAAAAAATTAACAGCTTATCAATCATCCGTAAGTATTAACAACTAGAAGTAAACCGCAGATTACACACCAGAACATGATTCTATATACGGCAAAACTTACCAATCTGTTACGATACATAATACAGCTTTGCTCAGGTACCGATTATTCAGGTGTACCGCTGCATCTGCGATACAATACTGTACAGTACGGTGGTATGTACCGCTGTATGATATGATTCCATTCTATAAGACACTGATGACCATACCAACAAATCTGCTGCAATATATTTCAACACAACTGTTTATATGGCAACGACTCAATAATTGGCGATACCACCATATCTAAAGGAAGAAAACTTCACGCTGTTATGGCGAGAGAGGTCCTGTTTACGCGACGTGTCCTTTAGCTGTTTTCTCCCTCTTTCTGCTGATGTTGTTTACCACGAGCTCATGTCAATGACCTTTTGTTCTTCTATACTAACTTGCATCGTATCCTACACTTCAGTAGCCGTCATCATCGTACACTCTATGTACCTTCGTACGGTCTATATACCTTCGTACATACAGTACCACTGTATGGCCTACAGTATATACACCTTTGTATGATCTATAAACCTTCGTATGATTTCTATACCTTTGTAAATACCATCATACGGTGTATTTTCCTAAGAACACACCAGTGTACAGTTTATATACCTTTGTACGGTCTCTATACTTTTGTACATACCATCGTACAATGTATATACCTTCGACATACCATTGTATAAACTATATAACGTCATACATACCACTGTACAGTCTATATACCTTCATACATACCACCATACCATTTATATGTCTTCAGACATACCTGTTGTACAGTCTATATACCATCATACATTCCAGCATACAGTCTACATACCATCATACATACCAGCATACAGTCTATATACCTGTTGTACAGTCTATATACACCATCATACAGGCTATATACCTTCATACATACCAGCATACAGTCTTTATACCTGTTGTACAGTCTATATACCATCATACATACAAGCATACAGTCTATATACCTTCATACATACCAGCATAGTCTTACATACCTGTCTTACAGTCTATATACCACCATACAGTCTACATACCTGTCTTTCAGTCTATATACCTTTATACATGCCAGCATACAGACTTACATACCTGTTTTACAGTCTATATACCTTCATACATGCCAAACCTACAGTCTACATACCTTCACACAGTCTATATACCTTTGTAGATACCATCATACTCTCTATATACTTTCATACATACCATCATACAGTCTATATACCTTCATACATACCATCATACAGTCTATAAACCTTCATACATACCATCATACAGTCTATATACCTTCATACATAGCATCATACAGTCTACATACCTGTCGATCAGTCTATATACTTTCATACATGCCATCATACTGTCTATATATCTTTATACAGTCTATATAAGTGTTGTACAGACTATATACCTTCATAAATACCATCAGTACAGTCTACATACCTGTCGTTCAGTCTCTAGACCTTCTATATATACCATTGTACAGTCTACATACCGGTTTTAAGTTTGTGTCTTACAGTGTAAATTACAATAATCTTATAAGTTTGCTGAAATAATAAAGTCTATAGAATGCTTTAGAAAGTTGGGGTCAGAGTGCCTGATATGGTGCACAGGGGGTTAAGGGACCGGTTCAAGTGCCATAACGGTAAGTACCTGGCAGGTCTATGGCTTGGATCCTGACCCTCTCTTCAGTAAACCCGAGACTTAACTGTTAAGCCATTACTGCACTGGCCTATCTGGTGTAAAATAAAGTTCTACTAGTTCAAAAAAAAGCTCCGCTAGTTAAAATAAACTTCCACTAGTTCATGCGCAGGTTGCGTCGTGTTCAGGTTCATCCAGCAGCGCAACAAAAACTCCCTGAAATCTAAATAAAACAGACAACGCCTGCAAGTCAACAAAGTCATTTGTAAAATAGCAGGATGTGAACAAACAGTGGCTCTGAGTTTCTACGCGACGAGATGTTTTATTTATAAACTGAAGAAAGTTTCTTCCTGTTCCGCTCTGTGTTTTCCTGGGACATGCCAGGAGTTGTTAGAGCTGCGTGGGAGATGATGGTGCAGAATTAAATGTGTTCCTTCTGTTGTTCCTTTCTCTCTTTCGGGTTCCCATATCATTTTGGTGGCAGTGCTTCGCACACGGCGTTATCGGGCCCGATTATCAGCCCGTCACACTGCACAGGGAAGATAAATATAGGCAATTAAAATTTAAATTGCGGTGCACACGGCTGTGACACTCTTTCCTTTCTCGCTTTCTCTCTACCTCCTCTTTCTCTGTCAAGCTCCTCCATCGTTCTATGTATAATCTACTTTTGGAAAACAGTATCATGTGCACAGACACATAACATCTACATATGCGCATCGCTTCTGAAATAAATGGCTGAGGACCAGTTACAGTAGTTAAATGGCCAGACGCCATTTCGATGTACTGTTCTGTTTCTGTCGCACCGTTAACCAGACACACTGCCACAGTAGCTTTACAAGAACTCCAGAACTGTACATTTCTGAAGAAAAAAGAAGAAACCTATAAAAATAATTAAGGACTGGGAGTCTTAAAAAAACAAACATCGATTGCGGGTTTAAGGAAAGTAGCTGTCAATAGAACAATGGCTGCCAGGTCATGTGACCGATAGATAGCCAAATTGTTCAGAACATGACCCTTTACCATGCTACCAAATAAAAATAATAATAACAAAAAACAAGCTGGTGCTGGGACTTCTAAACAGAGTATATTTTTACATCATTAAAGTGAACATTGATTTACAAGGACAAAAAAACAAGGTACAAACCGGGCTTCCCGGCGGTGGTGGTGGTTAATATTGGAGTTCAAAACAGAAGCGCGAAACATTTGAAATCTACATGTTGGACTGCGTCACCTTCCAGTTTATTGATGAGAAAAAGACGGAAACTCTTGTTGAGCAGGAACTCATACGATTAATAGTATGCACTAATGTTAAATTCTGGCGCTCGGACGGAAAATGAGGAAAGCCTGATTCTGGTTGCGGTTGTGTCTAATCAGACTAAACATCCCTAGCTATCATGGCAGTGTAACATTCCAGAGATGCATAAATGTGACCCACTCCAGCATAACACGGATTAAGTAGGAAATTTACCTACTGAGATATTGATATATTTGGAAAGAGAATTGAATCTGTTTCAGAATGCTACTTTTGAGAAAACAGTGATTACAGATACAGAACCAGTTTCTGAATGAACACATCTGAAACTCTCGAGCATCCATACACTGAATGAATCCGGCTCTCCACCAATCAGCGCCATCGTACTAGCGTCTTCCTAGCAACAGATGAGTTCTATTTACACCGAGTCATGTGTGTTTTGAGGCTTCTCAATGGTTTAGCGTTATATGATTGGGGGAAATCTGGGGTTCTGTAAGTAGGGAGAGGATTCTGGTAGTGAATATGGATCATAAGGAAACACCCTGAGCAACCACAAAAGAGGACTGAAAATCAGTAAAATAAGTGGATATTTCTATTGTTTTACAACAACGTGGACATGGAACCCTTCCTTAAACAAGTATTTTAGCATGGATAGATTGCGTTTATGGATATTTGAACTTGGTCATGTCGAAGATTATGCTTTGAAGGATGTATCTTTGGCGATATCGCATTTCCGTTCAGGTACGCCATCTTCAACTTACTTTGGCTCTCACTCCAAACACTGTCTTGCGACCTACTCCGTATTATTATGCTGGAGCGGGTCACAAATGTATTTCATTTGCACTTAGATAACTGAGTGATCCTCAAACGAGATGTAACGAGCCACATTAAATACGCTTGTAACCCAAGTTTTCTCTGGTACACTAAGCCGAATGCCCTGATTTATCATTACAGACATGCTCGCAATTAACACTGAGGCGCTCCAGTAAACACTGCTACAAGATCAGAACCTTCTCCATTCCAAATAATTTTAATTATTTAGCCTGCAATTAAGAGGGTGCGTTTTTGAGGAACTGACTGTGAGGCTGGACTGTGTCCGTTTTGACTGTACGTCAATAATTCGCCCGCAGAACCTGAAACTCTGGAACTGTTCGTCCTGTGATCAATACTCCATCGACTCGCTCGCTGAATTGTGTTTTTTACAGCCTTGTGGTTGCTAGCGATTGTTCCAGCCGATACCAAGCACCTCCTTGAGAATCAAACCAAAAAAAAACAAAGCATTCTGTTTTCTGGTTCTCTCCTCCTCTCACCAGATCACAATCACACCTCAGCGCCTCCGGGTGCAGCACAGAGCTCACAGGCTGGGGAAGAGCCGGTATAGAAATAAACAGGCTAAAACCTTTATCTAGCTCATTACGGCTCATTACTCATTCATTTATTTTCAGTAAGAGCTTTATCCTGGTCAGGGTTGTGATTGATCCGGAGCCTATCCCAGAGATGCCTAGCAGCAGGTTTCTGTAAGCTTAGAACCTTGACGAAGCCCATAAAGAAGCAGTAAGATCTTGTGAAACTCTAAACAGACTGTAACCAAAGTTCAGGAATCGGCCAAAGGCTTGAGGTCGATGTGAGGCTACCAGCAGAAATAAAAACAAAAAACAATCTAAAAGGTGCTTTAGTCATTCCTAACCTATTTTATATGAGAACCCAGGAGAGCTGAAGAAAGCAATCCACATTCGTAGTTTGTATGCATCCTTAATGACCAAGCAATATCAGCTCTTGAGCGCTACCACCCACTAGATCCTAAATGCCTATTAAATTGCCTATTCATCTTTTTTTAAACAGGTCTTATAAATTTCCTCTTTAGTAAAATACATAACTAGAGATGCGCTGTGAGCTTCATCTGCTGTGCTGTATGATTATCACATAATCGCTTTTAGCACAGGCTTCGTGATTAACAGCGTTTGGAAGTCTGTTGTGAGCAAAATCCTGACCACGCCCAACCGTGAATGGATTTCCAACAGACTTGGTAGGGACACTACCCTGCCTGAGTCCCAGAGACGATTTGGTTTCTGAATGTCAAGGTCAAAAGTGAAGGTCAGAGTTTTTAAGACGTATGACTTTTAAAAGGGTGCTGATAGACGTGCCATTACTAGGATTACTAACAGGAAACCATATATGGACTTTCAATTGAGACAATTCCCTTTGACCTTGAGTCACCCTGAGTGACCTTGAAAGGTCAAACCCCAGCTATTTTGGGAGTGTTTTTCAGTAATTTGGCCACATCCAAGGCAGCACGTCCACCCCACAGCAAGAAGGTCCAGGGTTCGAGTCCTGGGCCTGCCGAGGGCATTTCTATGTAACGTTGGGATGTTTTTCCCCGTGCTTGCGTGGATTTCCTCCTGGAACTCCGGTTTCCTCAGACAGTCCTAAGACGTGCACATTAGTCTAATTGGCTGTTCCAAATTGCCCCTAGGTGTGAGTGCGAGTGTAAATAGTTGTGTGTGTATGCGTGTTGGCCCTGTGATAGATCGATGAACTGTTCAGGGAGTACCCTGCCTTCGCCCAGAGTCGGCTAAGGTAGGCTCCAGCTACCCTGTGACCTTAGTAGGATTAAGCTGAATGAATAAATGAATATCCTTAGACGAGCACAAGCGTAATTATAACTAGTACCCATATAGCACCTATTTGCTTCGTTATCCGTGATGCCTGGCGGAGGTACCTTGCACCCTATTAGTACTCGTCTAGTTCAAAAAGGTGATGGGAAGAGAGACAATCTTACTGAGTATTCATTCTCATCTTCTAATCCTGAAATCCTAATTTACACCCCAGAACTCACAGGAAGGTGACGCACTGTACGGATGGGGTTGTGTTAATGTTTTTCCCCCACCAGCCTGTAATGGAGGTATGATGCATGATGTATGCTAATCTACAACCAGACCAGCTCAGAGGAGGAGAACACCACCATCAGACCTCCATCACTGTAATGGATCTCAACATCATGAAGCGAAAATTCGCAGTGTAATAACGGATAATTAAATTGTGTCACATAATCAGTGTGTGTGGAAGAGGGGGAGTGCGAATGAGTGCAGCAGGGGAATATGCGATGGATAGGAAGTGATGCGAGGACGAGGAGGAAGGTGAGGTAGGGTTGATTCGCTGTACATTTATGTGTTTCCCATCTGTGCAACAGTAGAGTTCATCTACGAGATCAGATCACTTTGCCCTGAAATACCGCCAGAACGCAAATAGAAACCACTTGCGCTCGCTTCTTTTCACACAAGGACATGTTTTAATTTGAACTCTCTTAATTTTTACAACTAAAAACCACTTTAAAGCTGAATTATTAATGGTGACATTTATACCTAATTAATACTGTCCAACAGGGACTAAAGAGATTCTCCTTTTTTTGTGACTAAATCTAAAAAATACAGTGCCCTCCAAAATTATTGGCACCCTGAAAACTTTATGGAACTTTATAGATGGCTACACAGGTTTTCTTATGTCCACGTCTACCTTCAACAAGTCTGTGTCCCGCTTGAACTACGCCAATGAAGTCCCTACTAGTTTTCCTTATTATTACCACACCTACATTTAACTACGTCCGCACTACATTTATTACCTCCGCCGCCTGGCGGGGGCGTTTATGTATTCAGCAAGGATTTTTGTTTGTTTGTCTGTTAAAACTACTGAACTGATTTTAACCAAATTTGGTGGAGGGGTGGGGTATGGGCCTGCCAAGAACCGGTAACACTTTGGAACAGATCATGATTCGGATACATGAATTTATTAAAGGCTCCTTAACAAGTATTTATTAAAGGTTAAAGGTCTGTTAGCAAGACTACCCAAAAACCACTCACATGATTTTAATGAAACCTGGTGGGGGGGTGGGGCCTGGGCCTGGAAAGAACCCAATGAATTTTTGCGGTGACCCACTTATGGAATCAAGCTGAAACAAAACCCCGAATTATCTGCATCCTTAATTAACATGGGGCAAAATGTATGTCCGACACCCACTAGGGGGAGACATTTCATTATAACGATGCCAAGTTATAATAATCCATTTGTGTCTGGCAGAGCTATCTTGCATTCTATGAGATCCCCTCTAGTTTTTTTTAACATGCCCCAAGTTTGACCACGCCCTCTGAATCCATTGAGACCATACCACAACCTTATCGGTCTCGAGCGCATTCCTACTCAGTCTTTACTGCGTCCACCCAATTTCTTGAAGACGTAGCAGGAAAGTGGCTGAGCGTGGCGGGGATTTTATAATATAAACCCAGTACAGCACTAACACTACTATCTGGCAAGAAAACTATAGGTTCGAATGCTAAAGCTTGCTCTTCTTCTGCGCAGTGTTAAGCATCACACCACACCCAGACTTTAAATCTATATCAATGGAGAGCACTGACAGGAGGCTGGGGGAAGGGACAGATCTGTGCACTGTGCTGTAGGAAGGAGGAACTGCTATAACAGGCTCTCTTTCAGATTATCTAACAGAACATAGAGTCATTGTATCAGAGCTCATCTGCTAAAATCCTGTTATCTTGCACTGATATGAGCAGGCAACGGACAAGACCATAAATTTTCACCTAATTATCCCACGAGCAAATCATTTCCAGACAGTAAAGCATCAAACAATTACGCCGGGCTTGGGATAGTGAGTAAAAGCTGACTGAAAGGCAATAACGTTGGAGCAGGAGGAGAATGCCAGCCCGCGCGGATGAGTAATGATCAGAGTTACGGCAGGCGATGCTCTGCAGCGGTCACTTTTTCTTTTTCAGGCTGGAATGGTTTCACAATCACGCCACAAACACCCCCCCAGTCTTACAATGACAAACATAAACACGATTGCTCGTCTGGGTGGAACTGCACGAGTCTATCAGGACATCGGTGCGTCGGCAGATCACACACAGTGATACATTACAGCGATTCGCAAACTGGTGGAGAGATTGGCAGCCTGTATTTCTTGCAAGAACGATGACACAATCCACTGTAGAGACGTACCAAAGGAATGTGTTTGATGTTTTTTCTCAAACATCAGCAGGATGAATACAGCAAGGAACTATGCAGGGAACCTCTGCCAGGCACAAATGGATTATTATAGCTTGGCACAGTCATAATGAAATGTCTCCCCCTAGAGGGCGTCTGAAGAACATTTCAGCGAATATTACAAAATGGGCATTTTTTTCGGGACTTCGGGAGTTTTATCAACACGATTGGACCCCCTCCAAAACTGTATGGTTTGTTCCTCGTACAACACTCTACTTTAGAAAAGAAATTCATCCAAATCCGTGTTAAGTTATCTTGCACACAAACAAACAAACAGACTTACTAACTAACAAACCAGCCAACACAGGTGAAAACAGAACCTCCTGCTGGAGATAATAAAACAATGACTAATGTAATGGACATCTCACAGACCTTCTTATAAACGTGTTGCTTTCTCTGTTAAATACCACATTTAACCTGTTTAATAACAGATTAATAGAACCATATATGCCTTTATAAATGAGCTATTCTTGTTATATAAGTGATGATATGTCAGAATGAGCGCAACAACATAAACCTACAGCAGAAAGTGCAGTCAAATTGAAACTCTTTGATTAACAGGAACCCAGAGCACTACATGTATATCTGCATATAAGACGAGAGAAATGTAATTATTACCGTCTGGCCAGTGAACTCAGTGAATTGAGGGGTTTCCCCAGATGTAAGCTCTCATGCAAATCGAATGTGTCTCGCAGCTTCACGCCGTCGCTCACGTGGACACGTTGATAACAGTAGCGCAGTGTGAATGCTAACTTGTTTGCATAGTATTAAAATAATTCACAAATTTAAATCAACGGCTTGACAGCTTCCTACATGTGCTTTATACGAAGTGCAGAGTTTAACAGGGAAATAAAACTTCCGCTGGACGCTACCATAAAGAAATTATGATATGTATCTTGCCTAAAAGAAAATAAAGAAAGGTTAAAACAATTACACTTTGCTCACTTCAGTGCTGGCGCACTTCCTGTTCGACCTACCAACCAACCTGCCACGACCTTCCCACCCAACCCCTATCCCCACCCGTCCCGTCTGTGTCTTCCTTCCTCAACCTCAGATCTCCGAGTATTTTTAGGTTTAAATAAGAATCTCGGGCCATTAGCAGGACCTGCCACATCCATTACTTCCAGCCTGCGTGAAGGAAAAAAAGGAGAAAACCACTAAGAGCTCTGAATCATTTCAGTGCACCCACTCACTGTACAGAATGCGGCGGATCCACATAAAGCTTAATAGAGTAAAGAAGCTAATAATAAAAGCAGAAATGAGGACAGGCACAGCTGGTTACGGGATACAATCTCGCCAATTACAGGGGAGCAAGCCGGGAGGAAAGAGGAGAGCAGAGCAGAGCAGAATTTCAGCTTCGTGCATGTTTCGCACCACCTCAGCTTGTTCTTCAGACAGGCACAAATAGCCTAATATGATTTAATTACAATCAAAAAGCATTATTAGTTTGGAAAATCTACTCGAGGTACTCAAAAGCCTGGCTGTAATTTGCTATATTCCACTTCTGCCAGAAAGCTGCTATTTTTTTTCTTCCCCCGCTTTTGGACGGCAAGCACACAGACTATGTTATTACAAGTCATTATTGCGGGCCAGAAATGTTAGACGGGATTTAGGAGAACAATTCCCCAGTACAGTAAAGACGTTTGCTGCTTTGCTGGGAAAAGGAAGGCTGGGGGTTTTTTTTTCTTTCTTTTTCTTTAACAGACGTTACATAATCTGTTGTCTTAGACTGTGATGCGACGAGCAAACGCAGCACATATGGAGAAAAAAAAACACTGAAACATACATTTGGATTGAAGCGTTTGGGAAAACGTTTTTAATCCAAAGCAACAAGTGAGGCAGAGTCCAAGAAATCTGAGCACAGAGACGAGCATCTGATGGTCGCTTAAAGATCCAAATTTGGACAAATGGGCTCTTACAGCATGCTGGTTGGATCACCGCTGCCCCGCCCCGCCCCGCCCAGTTGAAATTTAACGTACTGCGTGAGTGTGCTAATCTCTAATCGTGGGATATCCCATGTAATGGGGAGGCCACTTGGCGTTGCTCTACCGGGACCAGACCACACTTGTGGGACATGTCTCTGTCACAATGCCCCACAAGTGTGTCACATGACCTACTCACTCTCTAATGACGTCACAGAGAGTCCCCTACCACCCTTGGAAATCCCACGTGTAGAGATTCTAGTTGTGGGAAGTCCCACACTGCGAATGGTACAGACCACTCCGTGTTGCACCCATCCATCCTCCACCTTAAGAATCCCACCTGCAGAACTTCACACACTGCTTCTAATTGGTCTTCTAATAATCCCTAATTGGTCATCTAATCATCAGCCAATCAGCAGGCATTTCCCAAGGTTACCACTGAGCCACCATTATAATTCTCCAAGGCCTCTTTAGTGTTCTGAGTAACTTGGAAAGAACTGGTTACCGGGGACATTATTTGTGAAAGGTGCTTGGACCCTGTAGATCACCACTTATGGCTATATTTGTATATTAGATACTCAGGAATATGAGTTCCAGATGTTTCTGGTTAAGCAGCAAGAACAGATACAGAAGGATATAGAAAGTGGCATCCTTTAAATTTTGCCAAGAAGTACCGCCGTGGATTTGGAGCCAATCCTGGCAGCACCGGGGAAAGTATGGGAACACCTCGTTTGGGATGCAAAGACATTTGAAGTAGAAAATGTACAGACATACGTTTCTTGGGGAAGTCTGATAAAACCCAGAGAAACCGGTGAATCCAGGGGAAAAACCAACATAGGCAGGGGGACAACATGCAAAACATCAACCAGTCAAATCACAGATATGCAGAATCCTGCAGTGATATTTGTAGTGTAGTGTGAGTGAAAGAGTGCGTGTCGTGTCTGGAGATGACGAGGAAGGTGAGGTACGGTAGAGTGGCTGAGCAGTTACATCTTTCCCATCAGCACCAGTGGAGGGTGTGATTGGGCCTATCCACGATCGTATCGGGAGGGTTGGTTTCTACCGAAATAAATGCATATCATATGATAAAAGAAATCAAGGCAATCATTCATTTATTTTTGCGCTGAACATCGTACCCGGACGCAAAGTCTCTCCTTCTTCCTGGCATCCTCATCAATGATTAAAGACCTGCCATTCTGTTAATGATTTCAGGACTTACATCAAAAACGATGGCCTGACTCCAGCGCAAGAGAGTAAAAGAGAGAGAAAGAGAGAGAGAGAGAGAGAGAGAGAGAGAGAGAGAGAGAGAGAGAGAGAGAGGAAAAAGAATCTACTTAGGGGAAATATTAGATGAGAAGAGGATGTCTTTAAAAATGTGCTTGCATGTCTGCCTCAAGCTCTAATCTAATAAGGCTCCTCGCTGCTGAACACGGGCCTTAACGAGTGGAAAACACAAGACATGACGAGCAAGACGGAGCGCTGTGGCGTCCTGAGGGACCTGTCCGCCGACAGATGGGTTTAATATTCTCCAAATAAAGTCCGTAATCCCTTACACAAGTGCTAAGTGAACATGTAGATCTAACATACACTAGTGGCTGTTAAACACAGCTCCAAGTTCTCTAGAAGGCTAAAAAAAAAAAAAAGGCTGGTGCTCTGGTGATATGGTACACTGGGTCCAGACCTACTACCCAGATCATTACATTTCACTTATTCAGTCATCTTCAGAAATCCGATTAGGGTCAGGGTCATGGCGCACCTGGAGCCTATTCCAGGAACACTGGGCATGAGGCAGGAATACACCCTGACACACATTAAACTTGAACAATATGCTCATCTACTGTATGTAACTGTGGGGCTACTGGGGTATATGACCTGCAAAATCTGCTTGGACCCCGTAAATCGCTGCTTGCAGATATTGTATATTTCTATTATATATTTGGCCTTGTGATGGACTGGCGAGCAGTTCAGGGTGTACCACGCCTTTGCCCAGAGTCGGATGAGATTCCCTTGGTTCCTAGTAGGATATGCATTTGGGTTGCGTGGTAGCACAGCCTGTACATGAAGGTTTCCTCCTCCTCTCCTAAAATTCCAGTAAAATAACTTGCCCCAGGTGTCAAGGGCTGTGTGTAAACGTGTATTCATCGTCTAAGGCGTCCTCCCGCCTGATATCC
Organism: Tandanus tandanus; assembly: GCA_039654325.1. Classification (NCBI taxonomy): domain Eukaryota; kingdom Metazoa; phylum Chordata; class Actinopteri; order Siluriformes; family Plotosidae; genus Tandanus; species Tandanus tandanus. The sequence goes on from JBCNYH010000026.1 coordinate 25,648,999, forward strand.
ACAGCTTGGATAGGCGCCAAATATACGGCGAGTCTGACGAGTCTCAAGGTGATGGTGATGTAACCAGTCATCCAGAGCCCATTCAGGGGACACTGAGCACTTATTGACATCTAAGAGCAACTTAAATTTCATCAATCCACCTTCCAGAAGGTTTTGGGAGGCGAAAGGAAATCAGAAATCATAACCAGGCTTGAAATCGGTGAGAATTCCAGACCAGGAAACCTTGAGCTTGGACACCACCACACCATCCCATCCCATCATCAAAGCTGAAAGTGGTTAAACCATCTCTCTGGCAGCTCATCACTATGAAGATATCCAGACACCCACTTGCGCCAAACTCGTCCCCACGCAATAACAAAGCCATGCTGACCACGTGAATCTCGCACCAAGAGAACGAGTGGGGATTTAGTTCCAGCACCTTTCCGGTACCTGTCGCTCTGGAAACAAGCACTTCTCTTCCTCTATTAAAGACTCCGTCGTTTATGGACCTTGACGGTACACTAGATAAATCCACTTTCTCTGCTGCTCTACGCACTACTACCGGGGTCAGGAATAAAAACTAAGAAATTCAGGCATATATTCAGGCGAGATCAGTGTTTAAAACATGTAGCTTAAAGATATTATTCTCCTTCACTCAGAACAGCAGAAAACACAAGAGCGCCAAATGTTAAAAAGGGGGGTTTTCATGTCCTTATAAAGGTTGCAGCCTGGAGCCATGAAGCGGGGCTTAACATAGAACCTCGAAGAGAGACCAAGAGGGACACGCAAGCAAATGAAAATGAAAATTTTTAGAATAAAAAGGATTGAAATACAAGATTTTTCCTCCCAGGCTTTTTTTTTTTTCCTTCATTAAATCCTCACCACTAAAAATAAACCTGAAAAGAAAACGGGTTTAAAAATAATAATAATAATAACAAGCCCCAAATATAAAAATGTAAACTTTGTTTTGGCTCTTTATGAAGAAAAGTTAAATTATTTTTGCTTTATTTGGCGCTGCAAGCTGTAAAGCTTCCCATATCCCAGGGACAAAACACATGCACTGACTTTTCTAATGCTCTTAACCCTTACATAACCATCATTGGGGGCAGCCGTGGGCTAATGGATAGAGAAGCGGGTTTGGGACCGAAAGGTCGCTGGTTTGATTCAATGTGTGGCGGTGGGTGAGTGAGATGCACCTTTCCTTCCTCTACCTCCATGGCTGAAGTGCCCTTGAGCAAGGCACCTAACCCCCAACTGCTCTCTGGGCGCCCCAACGTGGGTGGCAGCCCACTGCTCCGAGTGTGTGTGTGTGTGTGTGTGTGTGTGTGTGTGTGTGCTCACTGTTTACGTGGAAAATAATTTCCCTTGCGGGATTAATACAGTATAGCAAAATCAAAATTACTCAGCAATTCTACAGCATAAACTCAAGTGAATATAAACAAATATTCAGTTTACTATATCAGGACATATTCATGTAACTGAATTAAGATAGAGCCTAAAAGATATAGTATGTAGCCAGCTGCTAAACAGTCCCACTGATGAACCCTTTTGCCTCAACGCATTATTAAACGCATACATTAAAAAAACAAAATTTGCCTCTACACTGTATTAATCTTGCAAGGGAAATAATTTTCTCTGCATTTAACCCATCCAAAGTGAGCACACACACATAAACAGTGAGCACACACACACTCGGAGCAGTGGGCTGCCCCACACACACACACACACTGGGGCGCCCGGAGAGCAGTTGGGGTTAGGTACCTCGCTCAAGGGCACTTCAGCCATAAGGGTGGAGGAAGGGAATGGCATCAAATACAACAATTTATAATGTACCAGCCTCATAAAGAACAACAGCCATGACCAGGAGTGAATGTCAGAACCTAGATTTCTGATTGGTCGAAATGGCTTATTGTTATATTATGTGACTTGCATTCGAAATTAACCATGTTATGTGGATCATCATGCCAGGTTGGTCAGGCCACAATCAAAGCCACCGTATGTCACAGACAGGGCTATAGGATAATATTTCTCCCTGTAACTGAATATGTGTTTTTAGTTGAAAATAAATAAATAAATAAATAAATAAACACAGTAAACAGAGGTGCCCCAGTGCAGATAACTGGGTTATCAAAGGTTAGCCTTGTTTCTCACTGTCTGTGGTGAGAGGCGTGTAAAAGAACCATTGCTGTCGCTCGTAAAGAGTAGACCACTGGGTTGCCGTCGGCGTGTTTCTGCCCTGCGATGGCCTGGCGAGCTGTCCAGGGTGTACTCGGCCCTCCCCAGAGTCGGCTGAGATGGGCCCCAGCCCAGAAAATGAATAATGAGTAAACAGTGGTACCATTAAGGGTTTCCATAGCGCTTGAAGCTAATCTAATATTTAATAAATCACTATGTACAAAAAATATAATCCACAGGGGTCCGGACGCTCCCGCCACCAAGACCATTTGACAAATCCTATATAAAAAAATAAATAAATAAATAGTGATCTTAAAACAAGGTCAAGGTGACCCATATACAACCCAACCCTATTCGCCCTGAAGGGGATCCATACACCAAATTTGGTGATCCTATGTTATTTCCTTCCAAAGTTATCACACTAACAAGTCATGTGGACGGACGGAACCCATTTCTGTCGCTCCCGCTCGGCTTACCTTGGTCTCGGTGCTTGTGTGGGTTTCCTCCGGGCACTCCGGTTTCCTCCCACAGTCCTAAGCCATGCGCATTCGGCTAACTGGCTGCTCCAAATTGCCCCGTGGTGTATGTGTGAATGGTTGTGTGTGTGTGTTGGCCCTGCGATGGTCTGGCGAGCTGTTCACGGTGTACCCCGCCTACATCCAGTGTCAGCTGTGATGGGCTCCAGCCTCCTCGTAACCCTAGTAGGAGTAAACGGCTCGGCAGATGACTGAGTGATGAGTAAAAGAGTAGCTTCATTTTCTGAACTGCTTGATCCTTTATTATCGTCACAGGAAGGTTGGAGCCCATCCCAGGCGACTGCGGGCGAAGGCGGGATACACCATGAACAGCTCGCCAGACCACTCGAAGGCTAACACGCACACACAAAACCACTTACATTCACAACTAGCGGCAATTGAGAATACATCCAATCAGCTCTATGTGCACGTCTTCGGACCTTTGGTTATTTCCAATCCAACGGTGACGAACACGTTGATGTTTAACCCTTCTTTGATTCTCAACCCCACTTTGGCCGCAACAGTTTGAAGCTGAGGTTTCTGGCGTAGTGAAGCAGAAACTGGAGATAAACAAAATAATTGGAAAGGTCCAGAAAGTAACCGAGCCCATAAAGAAAGATGCTCATTCTTCCCGAGGCTACAAAATTCATTATGAGGATGTGTTTTGGTCTTCCTTCCTTCTTCTTCGGATTTGATTTGATTAGCGATTGCATTGAAACGTTTTTCTGAACGAGCCCTGTGGACTATTTAATTAGACGCTCTTCAGTTTTGTTGTGCCGTTAAACAGTTAGTCCTTGGTTATAGGTTTTCTCCGGTACTTTTTGCTAAATGAGTCTGTGACTGTGAAACTTGGCTTATCAATGTTTTAAAGAAATAAGAAGGAACTTTGTGTGAATAAACTCTCAGAGTGAGAACATCCTTCCGCTGTGTGTCTTCACTCAGGGTCAGAAACGATGGGAGACAGAAGGTTTACAGGAGGCAGGACTGGGCATGTAGACACGTTACAAACACTAAAGTTACTCGGGCTTAAAGATAATAAAGTCAGCGGCAGAGTGATTTCTTATTAAGGATTATAAAGAACAAAGACAACTAGCGCCAAACCGACTCAGCAGCCGATTGGAAGGCCGCCCAGACGCGCAGACACTGTGGATGTTGACAGGCAACAAGCTGAAGCTAGTGGCTAGCGCTGATTTCTACTGAATTCTTAATTCTGTTCTTTGAGAATGTTAAACGGGTTGGGCGACACGGTGGCGTAATGGTTAGCACGTCGCCCTCACAGTAAGAAGGTCCTGGGTTTGGCGAGGGTGTTTCTGTGTGCATGTTCTCACAGTGCTTGCGAAGGTTTCCTCTGAGTACTCTGGTTTTCTCCCACAGTCCAAAGACATACACATTAGGCGAATTGGCTGTTCCAAATTAACCCTAGGTGAGAGTGTGAATGGTTGTGTGTGTGCGTTTCCTTGCGATGGACTGGCGGACATTCAGTGTGTACCTCGCCTTCGCTCCAGTCTCCCGGCAACCCTAATAAGAATAAGGGTTTCAGCAGATGGATGGATGGAAGTTAAAGTTTATTTGCATCTTTTCACAGCTTCATCAAAATTAGGACCATGTGACTTTTCGCCACTGCAAAGTCATGAAAATATTGCTTAGCTGTCCAAATTTACGAATACATAGCTGGATACAATGACAAAAAAAAATACAACTTGACTGATTTCGGATAAAGACAGGAATCAAACCTGATCTGTCTTTTGAGTATATTAAGACAGTTTCATGCTGGGTGGTCTTAATAAAAACATTAATGTAATTGTAATAATAAAGTTATTAAGAGTAGGGAAGTCTAAAAGGGCTAACAAGGAAACACACACACACACACACTTCCTTTGCCCCTCAGACACTCGAGTTTCTGACTGCCTTCATATTGTACCCATTTAAAATTTTTCTGATAATACTGTAAACGTTGATCAGCTCTTAGAGAATTATTGTGAACTTCACCATCAGCGCATTCCTACAAGTCGATTAGAGGCTTTCGGTGACAATTCCTTCCTCTGCATGCTTAATCAAAAAGATATAGTAGCCCAAATTGACCTGCTTAGCATTCAGGAGAGTGGCAGCGAATGGATTTCTTTCTCTTTAGATCAGACGGTGAAAGGGGAAAGCCGTGTCTAATTAAAGACAGGGGAAGCGAAAGAGACGGCGGGGTCAGCGGGGTGTCTCAGGGGCCAGGGGTCCCCAACATCTGCCTGACACTATTTTCTAGAAGGCTTTGTGTGGTGCAGACAGCAGACGGTTACGCAGCCGCCGTCATCGTCTGGGCCTGTCACGGCTCCGCCGCGCATCTCATTTGTGTCACGACGTCGACTTATACATAAACATATATAGCGAATCCAAGAAGTCTCCTTACTGCTTGTCTGGCGTGCACCATGTTACTTCAGTCAACCTCAAGATGGTGGAGAAGGAGTGTGAAACATTTTATTGAATATCAGGGTTTTTGTTTTTTTTACAACCAGTTGCCAAGCAACCTTTCATATTGCGCCGTTATTCTGAACAGGAGAATCAGATGCGAGTGTTTACACATCAGTCAAATGACCAGATATCAGATCAGGCACAGCGGTTAGGCACGTCTGCCTCACAGCAAGAAGGTCCCGGGTTCGATTCCCGGGCTCGGGGTGTTTCTGTGTGGAGTTTGCATGTTCTCCCAGTGCTTGCGTAGGTTTCCTCCGGGTACTCCGGTTTCCTCCCACAGTCCTAAGCCATGCGTCATCCTAGCACTCAAAGTAGTGAGCCAGCATACCAAGTTTGAAAGCCCCAGTTTCAGCGTGCGGCAGGTAAATGTCCGGAAACTAAAGAGTGACAGACAGACAGATGGACGGAAGGTGGGGTACACCCTGAACAGCTCGCCAGACTATCGCAGGGCAACACACACACACACACACACACACACTCCCACACATAAAGGCAATTCTGAACAGCCAATTAGCCTAATTTGTATGTCTTTGGACTGCGGGAGGAAACCGGTATACACAGAGGAAACCCTCATAAGCACACGCAAACTGGGACTCGAACCCAGGACATTCTATCTGTAAAGCGAGAATACTAACCCACTACGGCACCATGCTGTAACGGCTTATACCAAAGAAGGAAACTGGCGTTTGTCTCATTTGTATAAACCTCTGACTTCCTTTGCTGAAAAAAAAAAAAAAAAAAAGGCAGAGCTACAGTTCCAGAAAACCGACTGACCAATCAGAATGAAGAATTGTGCAGCACTGTGGTATTATATGAAGCTTGACACCATTTTTAGTATTTGTTTACCAAAAGACACACAAGGTTTCCTTTATTCCCTGCTGTACATAAGCACAGGCACACAATACAAGTTTCCTGTGTATCTCCAGCCCCGCCTCTACCCCCAACACACACACACACACACACACACAATCTTCCAACTATTCTCTACAGCATTCTTTTTGTGATCACGTACACAGTACTTATGGTGGGGGAAGGGGGGGTGGGTGTATACTAAAAAATAATATCCTGACACTTTTTAAACAATATACATTGATATTGTTCACAAGAGGTGCTCCAAAAATTCAAGAAATAACTCTCACACTCTCACCGGGGGTTAATTTGGAACAGCCAGTTAGCCTAACGTGCATGTCTTTGAACTGTGGGAGGAAACCAGAATACACAGACGAAACCTACGCAAGCACGGGGAGAACATGCAAACTGTAGACAGAAACGCCATCGCCGTGCCCGGGACCTTCTTGCCGTGGGGGCGGACATGCTAACCACTATGTCACCGTGATACCTGTTATACGTCAATAAATTGTTTGAGGTTCCTTTCGCAGAGAAAGTCTTCGAGAGAGGTCTTTAATGTGCTGCAGCTATAAACCGCTAAAAAAAATTACAGCTGTGATTTTTTTCTAGAACAAAGAAAAAGGTGCGCTTGACGGAGGTTCGTTGGGGGGTGTTAAATCTTGTAGCAGGGAGCTAAGCAAAATTAGCCAATCACAGGCACCTGTGAGCTTATGTATGAGGAAGTAGGCGGACAGCACTTTCCTCTCAGTGTATTATACCGCCTTGATAGAAGAGGAGGGTTTTCTAAAAATGCACATCCAGCACTCCCATAACATATTCCCTAGTCTTGTGTTTTTGAGCTGGTTTAAAAAAAAAAAAACGTTGCAGGAGCTTCTGAGGTATATTTAGTGTTGGATAAAGTCCTATTCAACCTATTTCCTTTCCTAGGAGTTCAGTGAAACGTCAGCTGAGAGAGTCCTGGTGGTAGTCAGTTTGTAATGCCAGCCAGAAGCAGGTCAGGATGAGGACCAGCAGGAAGATAAAGGCTTGGGGGAGAAAGATTAATGCGTCCGGACTCGGCAGTCCATCATCTCAAAAGGTTGTTCCAGAGGTGCTGGTCAGGCTCGATGCTATTCCGCATTCATCTAAACCTCCCCACTCTACAAGGGCAAGTGTGTGAGGTAGGACATGGCTGGTCAGTCAAGCCAGGAACAAGGGAGGGATTAGAAATGCAACAGGGTTAAGACTTGTTGTACATTTACGCCGTCCTTGACCTGAAAGATAAAGCGAAATCAAAACCAAGTCAACAGTGAGGTGCTGAAGAAATACCCGTGTTTGGACTCCAGACAAATCTGATAGAATTTAATCACAATCAGTTTGATACAGGCTATAAGGCTTTTTATCAGGTTATTGCCATCTTGGCAGGGATTTTTATATCCAGATTACAGGGGAAGTAGTTGTAAAAGAATAAAGAGCATGTTCTCAACACTTACGGAATAACTCATCCTCTTCCTTGTAGCCTTTAGGTCCTCTGATGTTTGACAAGGCCCTGACGTTTACTCTGACAACAGGAATATCTATGTTTTTAATAATTCTAATATAGCACTGTTCTTTACATATTCGCACTGGATAGCTGAGCTGAAAACATAAAGGGCTTCGGTGCACAAAAGCTTTATGGGGAAAAGATTGGTGGACACTGCCAAGTGTTGCAAAACACTGGAGAAATGCGTCAGGCGCACACTCCGCCGGGTGCTATCCGAGGGCCCATGAAAAAGAAAATAAAATGCTTTTGCTCTCGCTCAGTGCAACGCACTAACTCGAAATTTGCTCCGTCCCAAATGAGCAGTTGGGGTTCAAAACAAAGCTGCGACACCACATCATAAAGAAAGACATTCATTCAAATCATTGTGCTGGCTTTGCTGAGATATAAATCTCCAACGCGGAGCTTTTTACGAAACGTTCACAGCAAGAGAAGGAAAACTGAACGCTTACAGGAGGTTAAAAGATACTCGGGGAAAAGGATTGTCACTAATAAAGAGACTGGGCGTGAAAAACTTCAATCAGGTGGGCCTACCTGAAGGGCATCTGACATGTCCAGCAAAAGTTAGCACCCCCACCCCCCTATTGTTTTTGAATGGGGAGATGGAGGATGTATTAGAAACGAAATGTTGGCATCTCATCAACAGGCAGCGATCCAAAGCATAAGGGGGAAAAAACAAAACGGAAACACAGAAACAGAAACAAAGGATCCGAAAAATTCATCACGACCCCTCACGAAATGAAAAGGGTGGCGGATGACATCTGGAAGAGATATTTGAAGATGGACGAGGGAGAGGTATTACAAGTGAGATGATCCCGAAGCAGCTCTGAAGCAAGGGTGGACAGATCAGAAATTTATTAGCTAGCTCGCCAAGGCTGAAAACATGTAGCCACGTATTAAAATACCCAACATACTCCTAACTACTGACTTAAATAAGTGCAATAATACAGACCAGGAGATACGAGTTTATCAGTGTAGCAGTATATGAACTTGTCGTTTCCTGTAGCACGTCAACAAAATGTCAGCAAAGTGTTGGCCAAGGTGTCTGGTGATGGTACTGATGAAGTAGAAATATTCGTGTACTGGTCTGGCTAATGCATCTTCATGTACTTAGCAAGAGAGTTATACTGTTTACTATACACACGAATAACTGAATTAAACTTATGGACACTCATGGTTTGTCACGATCACTTGGAGCAGGCAGGGACATCACTGTCATGCTTTAAAAATGTTAAATAATCCATAAAAATATAATTTTAGTCTGTTTTTCTTATGTTTCCATGTCGTAAATACTAAAGCTATAAATGGGTTTAAAAATACATCATAAGACACAAAGGACTTAGCATTGCTCTGTGTGTGAGGAGGTCACCTGACCCGCCGTTGTCATGGTCTCATTTTAGTTTGCATTTTTTTACTTCCTGTGTAGTATATACTAAAACAATTATTCACTTTCAGTGACAGAATTAAAGAATCTTTAATAGACTTTTCGCCGAAGATTAAAATAATCTACACAAATATAAGCTGATTAAACTTATTTCTAAACATTTTTGCTATTTTAATCTTCTTGTTGTCACAACACTATGTCAGAAAGGTACATTTCGTTAAAAAGTCGTTGTCAAAGAGGGATCTTGTTTTTTTTATGGCTACATCTGCGCACCATTTAGTAAGATAGTGTTTGTAATAGAGAATGAACCTCCCAGTACTTTATGGCATATGGACGCGAACTATAAAAGTAAAGCCTAATGGCAGGTCCATATGCCAGGACACTGTGCGCCCGGCTGCTGTACCGAGTGCACCCGAGTTACCTGAGGGCAACCAGCGCCTACGATCTATCCTGCAAAAAAAAAAAGACACAATTTCCTTCAGGTTCATGTGGTGCTTTTTTTTTATAATAATTATGCTGTTTCTTGGACAGTTATTTTAAAGTCCCAATGCTAACTTTTCAATATAGGGACACTGCACTGGCGTGTAACCCTGTCATAGTGTTATGACTATTCCTGATTTATTTTTTTTTAAAGTATATTAAACTTATTCTCAACAAATCTTATTCATAAAACTTTTTCTCTTAAAAAACAATTACAAATATTTCCCTGAAAAATTACAAAAAATATAATATAATATATACACATACATACATACATAACTCAAAATATTAGAATTTTTTTCTCAAAATATTACAAGGTCATTTTTCTTAAAATATTATGACCTTCTTCTTGAAATGTTACAACGCTTGCATAATTTTTTTAATTAAAATTTTGTTAATTATTAAATATTTTCATTGTTTAAATAACCACCGTGTATACTCATTACACTTAAACAGCAAATATGACAGTGGCGCATCGATAAGGTGTGCGACTATCGACCTGGAGCGCACAAGTTCGAATCCAGGTTGATGCCGCGACCGGGAGTCCATGGGAGCTAATTGGCCGAGCTCTCACGGGTGGGAGGGATGGCATACGCTGTCACTCACAGCGATCATCAGCCAATCCATTGGTGTCTGTAAGCTCATTCGTACAAAAAGTGGGGGTAACGCTTTCCCTCCGAGTGAGTTGGGCCGCCTCCAAATGCGCATGCGCAGCTGTCCGTAAAGAGGCGGGTGGCAGCATCGCACGTCACGGGGGGGGGGGGGGGAATGTGCATGCTTTAGCCCCTCCCTGGTTGGTGGTGGTTGTATGTGTTAGGGAGGCAACACCTGACGGGTGGGAATTGGATACGAATAAAATTAAAGTTAAAGGAATCAAATGTGACAAATGAAAATTTTTGTTTCGCAACAGTAGAATGTAGAGGTTATAATCTAGTTGTTAATGCTACCATAAAAAAAGAAAGAAAGCGATAGCAGGGACATAAAATCTGATTAGTCTACCTCTGAGAAAATAAAGAATGTTAACAGGATATCTATAACCTTCAAGATTGGGGTTTGCAGGATGCACATGTGTTTATACTATGTATTTCTTACCAGATACTATTTGACTAATTTTGAGATAAACAAAAACATCTGAGAACCCTTCAATAATCATAAAGAGAAGAAGAAGAACCCTGTTAAAGTAATAGCTCCATGTTTCCATAGTAACTGCAACCTTTCTAAAAAGTTTTTCATAACGCAGCAAAACTACGATTTTCTACAGATCAAGCCGTGAGCTGTGAGCACTGAACACTATCCTTAAGAAGAAAACAGCATTGTGTCAAGCCCCAAACTAAACATAGGCACTCGATGCAGAGAGACAGACAGACACACGCCCTCAGACGTGACCCCAGGGCATTCAGTTTTTCAGCACATTCTTCAGCTGGACGCCTCCTCGCACGTCGCACGGGCGTGTTTCCCAGCGCTCTGTTCGTCTTCCAGTTGTTTTAAGTTGGACGGCTGTGGTTTTTCGTGGAAGGTTTACACAACCCAGAGAAAAGCCGGAAGGCTGGAGGCCTAAGGAAATCCTCCACCAATCAAGCCTGAGATATTTAGGGACATTTTTTCTCTAATAGAAAGTAGATGTAAGTGAGAGGAAGGGTCATCTAAAGCCTTGTGTGTCAGACGGCAAGAGAACGCACCACGAAACTCAAGATGGCTCCTAAAAGCTTGCCCTCATTCACACGCTTATTCACCGCTCCTGTTTCTCCTTATTCTTCTCATCCGAGCTTCTTCTCGCTAGATTTTCAATTGTGGGGATTTTTTTTTTTTTTTCGTGCTCTAATCCAGTCACGCACCGTCGCTTTCATTACGCCTCAGGCTCGCTGATGCCACGTTTCCCCAAACTTCTTCCTACTTTAATAAGAAAAGCTGCTCTGTAATCCTCCCTGCTGTTACATCGGCTCTTCCTCGCACGCTGGAAATTGGTTTCGCAGACGCCATCCATCAAGATTGGACACAATAACCAGTTAAACCAACTAAAGTGAATTCAAAACGCATATTCCTAAGACGTTTTTGTCTAAGGTGCTAAAATCTGATACTACAATAACGGCCTAAGCTTTAACTAGAAATGCGTCCTGGTCTCAGAACACTAGGTGAATCTATCCCCCACGTGGTCAACTGCGGCCTATAAAGTGTTAACGGGCATTTTAAATGAACTGACCTCTGTGACTTTGAAAAACAGGTCAAGGTGACCCCGTTTCGTTAAGCCTGTTGGGCCCTTCAAAATGAATAGAAAATAAATCCATTTTTATCTCAGCCCAGTCAACAAGCCCTCCCCATTCTGAGAGAAATATTAATCCTAGTACAAGATCATATTACGATTAGAAGAGAACGCTGGAAAAAATATCAATTAATACGAATATGAAGAAAAAATAGCCCACAGGGGTCCAGACGCTCCCACCGAAAGGAGCATAAGCCAATACAAAACAAGCATAACAAGTTTGAAAGCCCCAGCTTCAGCGCGCGGCAAGTAAATGTCCGGAAACCTAACATATAGTTTTGCCTCTGTGACCTTGAAAAGTAGGTCAAGGTCACTCACACATCCTAGCTCTCACGTCCTAGCACTCATAGTAGCGAACAAGCATACCAAGTTTGAAAGCCGCATCTTCAGCGCACGGCAAGTAAATGTCCAGAAACTAAAGTGTCACGGACGGACGGACAAACGGAACCATTCCTATAGCTCCCGAGGGGCGGGAGCTAAAAATATCAATATTTATTTATTTTTTTTCCAGGAAACATGTGTATTACGTTGTTTGGACCATTATATCATCTGTGTGGGTTTCCTCCGGGTACTCCGGTTTCCTCCCACAATCCAAAGACATGCACATTAGGCTAACTGGCTGTTCCAAACTGCCCCTAGGTGTGAATGTGAGTGTGAATGGCTTTGTGTGTTGGCCCAGTGATGGACTAGAGAACTGTTCAGGGTGTACCCCACCTTCGCCCAGTGTCGGCAGAAATAGGCACCGCCTCCCCATGGCCCTGGTACGAGCTGTCATTTCAAAATAAAAAATATTTCACAATCAACAATTATTCACAGAAGGCAAGGTGGATGTCGCTGAATAATAGAGGGCATATTTAATTCAGTGCCATCCACTGACATCACAATTGTTTATACAGTTGTTCATGTTGAGGCTAGTTAGGAGACCACACCCAGTCTGATTTTGTAATGTCCTGGTCAAAGGTGAAGATCAGCGCAAGATCACAGAGTTCTGGAGACAGAGTGCTTATAACTTCGCAATGAGTGCCGCTGTCACTATGGAACACTAAGAGGAAACCATATATGGACTTTCAAATGAGACAGTTACCTATGACCTTGAGTGACTCGTTAAAAGGTCAAACCTCAAGTCAGACCTCAAAAAGGTCAAGCATCTCGTAAATCCTCAAACAAGAAAGTCTTTTCGCTAATCCGGTGACATTCACATACAATAGAAAGACAAGCACATGGGTAATTAAAACTAGTACCCATATAGGGCCTCTTTGCTCGACAGTATCCATGCTGCACTCCGAGTGCACCTTCATTTAAAAACATGCCAACAGGAAATCACGCTAATCATCAGGTGGCTGCCTTAAAGGTCATGCCAGATTATTCAAATAACTGATTCCTTCAGCAGTATGCATGTAAAGCACACTCATTCCATTGTAAAACGTGATACATGTACTGTATATAATACTATATCACTGGCCTGCATCACTCGGATCGGGTATCCTACTGTCGTACACAGTACACTGTCATAAAACGATACGCAGGGAGTGAGGATTGAGAGGGAAATACAGTGTGGGACGTCAGACGGATGAGGATGACCCATGACCCCTTTCATACTCCTCTAGAAACAGGAAACGTTACACAAGCGTCCCTCTGCAATGACGTCACGGTGAGAGGTGCTTATATGCAAAAAAAGACGCAAAAAAATTTTTAATCCAGCATGCCATCCTGGGACATACCACCCACAGGGCTTTACGCACTGCTTTAAGTTATTTCTACACCTAAGCACCAAACATTGCTTTTTTTTGCTCATGTTTCCTGCCACAGCACCACCTAGAGGTCACGCTCACTTCACGCGCAAACACCCTGAGCAAGTTTTGGCGCCGTACCTATGATCGCTTGGGTGGCACATTGGCATAGTGGTTATCACATCCGCCTCGCAGCCAAGAAGGTCCTCCGGACTCGGCGACGGCGTTTCTGTGTGGAGTTTGCATGTTCTCCCCGTGCTTGCGTGGGTTTCCTCCGGGTACTCTGGTTTCCTCCCACAATCCAAAGACTTGCACATTAAGGAAACCGGCTGCTCCAAATTGCCCGTAGTTGTGAGAGTGAGTGTGAGTAGTCGTGTGCTTGTTGCCCTGCGATGGATTGGTGAGATGTCCAGGATGCACCCCGCCTTCGGTCAGCATCGGCTAAGATAGGCTCTGACCTCCATGTTCCCTAGTAGGATTAATTTTAGAAATTGTGAATCATAGAACAGTATAATCTGGATCCGTCTAACTCAGGGCTGCAAATCTGTTTAATGCAAAGCTAAGCGGAAGCCCCCAAACCCAAGTCCTAGCTATTTAAGGCCTGGTTTGAGATCGGTCACAAATGTGGGGAGTGTACACGAGGAAGCGGCAGGGACAGGGAGGAAATGACCTCTCTCCCTTTCACTGCTGTGCGCGACGTGCCATTCCATCTACTTTGCATGATTAACTGGTACATCCTCCACTCGCACAATCAATACGCAGTGGGCGTTTTGCACGTCTGTCTCAAATGTTGCAACCCTACCTGTGTCCTCTTCCGCTTCCCGACCAATTAAGAGATTTGATCAATACTACTCAGTAATGGGATATTGGCTGGCGCTGCTCGGAAATTCCACGATGCAATGCAAAGGAAAAAGCGCTATGGGGAGGTAATCATATCTCGTTTCTTTCGCGTGTGAGTGGAGATAGTGGGGGAAATATTAAGCAGCTTATCTTGACCTGCGCGAGAGCTTGCAGTGGATAGGAACCGCTGGAAGAGCTGTGGGCTTCCCTCGATCTTATCGCCATCGAACACAAACTCTCATTAATCCACAACTACCTCTGTGCACTTCCCACTAGAACGCCCTGAAGCTGAAACGAGCCTGCCCAGGCCATCTGTTTGTTCCCAACTCCTCCGCTCTTTCATTCACGTCTCATTCCCGACCTCATCTCGTACAGCATGTGTTAGTATACAAAAACAAAACTCTCGCAGATGGAGCTTCGTTCTTACGAGCGTCGGCTCCACAAATAGGTTCGTCCGCCGTTTTACTAACAGAATGTCACTTAAGACAAAAGCGGCCTCTGAAACTCCTGCTGGGAAAGCGTCTGATCGAGAACAAGTTCGTAATGTGTATAAGGAGGACTAATAAAAAAAAAATATGGTGATGTACTGGGAGCATCCGAGGGGTGATCGGGGGCGATGTGGGTGCTGGAGGGGGGGTTGAGTCTCCGCAAGTGAATGACCTATCACCGGCAACTGTTACTATCATACTTCGAGAAGGCGAAATGCCTCGACAGCACATAAACCTCACGGAACCAATCATGTGCGAAACAATCGGGTTTGACCCGCTGTGCCGAATGAGGAGCGCTGAACGATCAACTGCTCCCGAAACGTTTACATTACGAAAAAGGTCGTTGATGGAAAACTCTCAGGAAGTTCTTTGATCCATTTTTTTTTAAGAAATCGTCGCCATGACAACGCACGACATGCCTCAATCTAGTCTTCTACGACAAAACTGAAGGAATGAGTGATTGCTTCCTGCAGCATTCCAGCTGACGCAGTGAATCACACGAGCACAAAGACATCTCACAGCGGGAGAGAAGTCACAAATACACTTGCAGGTCCCCTGGGCGCGGCAACGTTAAGCTTGTCATGGAAAAAGAAAGAAATAAAGATAAGACAAAGCTAATGTAATTTAGCTTAAAATGATGTGCATTCGAACGCATTACGGAAAATAATGCACTGGAATTCCTGTGAGGGGTGTTTTCTAGCTCTCTGGTGATGAAACATTGTGCTTGCACCAGTCGAAGGTTAATACAGCGGTGAACTCTCACCAGGCATAAAGGCGTTAAATGAACCTGGTTCGAGTATTTATTTATGTTAGGTGTGATTTGATACTCATTCAAAGTTTTAGTAAATACTACATGGAAACACAAGAAAAAATAAATCCGTCGTTTAGATTCAAGCAGCATCCACTCAGAATAATGTTTTTTAATCGCCTGATAGTGGACCAATCAGATTGTGGTATTCCTGTGTAGTATATACTAACAGAATCCCTCCCTCTCTCCCTCCATCTCCCTGTCTGTATCATTCTCTCTCTCTCTCTCTCCAGTCTCTTAACCTCTCCCTCTCTCCCTCCATCTCCCTGTCTGTATCATTCTCTCTCTCTCTCTCTCTCTCTCTCTCTCTCTCTCTCTCTCTCTCTCTCCCCAATCTCTTAACCCCTCCCCCTCTCCCTCCATCTCCCTATTTATATCGTTCCCTCTCTCCCTCTCTCTCTCTCTCTCCCCAGTCTCTTAACCCCTCCCTCTCTCCCTCCATCTCCCCGTCTGTATCATTCTCTCTCTCTCTCTCTCCTCAGTCTCTTAACCCCTCCCTCTCTCCCTTCATCTCCCTTTCTGTCTCATTCTCTCTGTCGGTCTCTCTCTTTCTCTCGCTCTCCCAGTCCCTCAACCCCTTTCTCTCTCTCCTGTTCTCACCCTGTCTCTCCCATGTCTGTCTTTCTCTCCGACTCGCTCTGTCTCTCTCGTCTCTCTCTCTCTCACTCCCTGTCTGTCTCATTCTCTGTCTCTCTCCCCATCTCTCTCCCCCAGTCCCTCAACCCCTTTCTCTCTCTCCTTATCTCTCTCTCACTTTCTCTCTCCCCCATCTCTATCCCTGTCTCTCTATTCCCCCGTCTCTCAATCTTGCTCCCTCTACCAATATCTCTCTCTGCACTTCCCCCTGTCTCTCTCTCTCTCTCTCTCTCTCTGTCTCTTCCCATCACTCTCTCTCTCTTTTTCTCTCTATTACATGCTCTCTCTCTCTCTCTCCGGTCTAAGTCTCACTGTCCCTCTGTCTCTCGCCCCCTCTTCCCCGTCTCTCTCTCTCTCTCTCTCTCTCTCTCTCTCTCTTCCCAACACACAAAGTGGCTCTATTCAAATTGCTGAGTATCCACCAATTTCCTCCTCTCCTAAATCATATTAACTTTCCCCGGCCGTGACTTGACCGCACTGCACTGGAAGTTGTCCTAACAAGCGCTGTAAATGAAATCATTTACACCCAGCTGCCACGGGTCAAAGGTCAAAAGCAGACCAGCCGACTAGATTAAATCACACGAGCCTGCATCTGGATGGTAACAAGAAAGAGTCCGAATAAGACAGGAGTCAGAAACACGTACTCAAACCTCGATTTGTGAAATCAGCAAAATATTCTGAATTCCTAAAGTCTCAGCACTCAGACTAAACTTAATCTTAATATTCACTATTAAAGAACGATCGTACCGCTATAGATTGCTGTTGGTACATGGAAACATGGGTATTCCTTGTGTTGTGTATGAGTACGGCTACAACATTCCAGGAAGTTCTAAAGTTCAGGGGTGATAACAACTGCAAAATGAACATCCTGAAAAACTTTGCACATTTGGCTTTTGCAACTGGAATCGGATTTGAAACACGCAGCCATTCAAGACTTTTTTAAATGGACTTGTTTAGATATAAACAGCCTTCGCTTATTATGATCTCTGCCAAGCAGGTTATGTTTCACCCTCTGGTTTGTGTTGTGTTTGTTTCATTAGAAGGATTACACAAAAAAAAGTGATACGTGGATTTAAATGACATTTTCATTCATTTTCTTCCACTCATCCGAGGATGGGTCTCAGAGGCAAGAGGTCTAGGAGAAAAACCCAGGCATCCCTCTTCCCAGCGACACTCTCTAGCTCCTCTTGGGGGATCCCGAGGCGCTCCCAGGCCAGACGGGATATACCCCTCCGACAAATCACTACCTTAACGTGGTGGAAGAGTTTGAGCATCTTCATGAATGTGGGAGCTATGCTGTTGGGTAGGGTCCCAGCAGAGGTGTCAGACAAAAAGCGATTCAAAGACCTTGATGAAGGTATTGAGACAGCTTTGCCCAGAAATGGGAAACCGGTGCACTCCCCTGGAGCCAGGCCTGGGAGGGGGGGAGGGGGGGGGGTGTTGAGCACCTGGTGGTCGAGCCTTAGCTCCTGGGGCTCGGTCGGGCTTAGAAAAAGGCACAGGGAGACATCATCGTGGCGAGGAAGAGGATTGGGATCGGGTACAGTGTGAGCCATGTAGCAGGCAACGGCGGGGGCACGGGCGTCCCGATGCCTAGCACCGCAATGTGCATTCATAAACATCAGATCTGGGTACGTGGAAGAATTACAAGAAAAACTGGATGAATTTTTTGGGAAAGGCAAACAATTCTTAATTATAGACTAAGCTCTTTCTATCTCCCTGTTCTGTTTCCCTCTTAAAACATCACTCACTTTCTCACGGCTCGTGTTTATCATGTAGGGGGGAAAAAATGAAAGAAAAAAAGTCATCAGTGCCTAAAATGGTTACTTGAAGATTTTGTCATTTTGGCAAATCAGATATAAAGTCAAATATAAAACCCTGTAAAGTACCCTACATTATTTAGCAATAGCAGGAACACTGGTAGAATCTGGAGGAACGGATGGAGCCGGAGGGAGTGATGACAGCGGAGACGATTCAGCGGGGAAGCGGCTTCACAAGGCAGATAAATCAGGACAGGCGACTTGTAAAATAAAACCTATTTTCAGTGCAGGGAAGATTACGAGCGTTATGAACACATCCGTCTCACGAACGGGGAAGGCTGTAAAAATAAGAAATACAGAACGAAAGCATTATGCTAAACAAGCATGCTTCCTGCGCCTGCCCTGTGGGTCTAGTGGAGCGCAAAAGAGGTCGGGCTAAACGCGGTAAATTAGCTGTAGCGAAAGAAAAAGGAGAAGGGTGTGTGTGTGTGTGTGTGTGTGTGTGTGTGTGTATGTGTATTTCCAGAAGCCCTGCAGAGACAGAGGAGCAGAAGAAAGACAAGACGTGTCTCCCAGAGCTAGATGTCGAAACACAGGTATCAAACACATGCACACACACACAAAATCACTTAACACACACACATACAAACACACTCGAGCATACGGGCAGCTGGTGTTGCATGAAGCATGAATCATGCCCCAGGCATTCACTCCTGCCTTTCCACCAGTGATAGAGGACAGAAAACATCACCAATGTAGACAGATTCCAAAAGAAATCCCCAAACTGTCGAGCTCAGGCTAATCCGCTTTGAGATGGATCTCCATCAGGAACTCTTATACCACACACACACCACACACCACACACACGCACACACCACACCACTCGTGAATAGGCAACACACCAGGTATACAATCAACAGGTTAATCCTAATTAGGGTCGCCGGGAGGCTGGCGCCCATCTCAGCCGACTCTGAGCGAGGTTCTCATGTCCTTGTGGGAGGAAACCTGAGTACCCGGAGGAAACCCATGCAAGCACAGGACGAACATTCAAACTCCACACAGAAACCACACAGAACCCAGGCCTTCTCGCTGTGAGGCGGACGTGCTAACCGCTACGCCACCGTTCCGCCTGTCAACAGAATCTCATCTCGAAAGAATACGCCGGGGTTTTTAAAAAAGTTTTTTAAACCATATCT
>JBCNYH010000026.1:25697255-25708652 GCA_039654325.1 Tandanus tandanus
GAAATTGACACTATACTAGTGAGAAATTGTCTGTTTTAGTGAGAAATTGTTTGTTTTAGTGAGAAATTGACACTATACTAGTGAGAAATTGTCTGTTTTAGTGAGAAATTGACACTACTAGTGAGAAATTGTCTGTTTTAGTGAGAAATTGACACTATACTAGTGTAAAATTGTCTGTTTTAGTGAGAAATTGACACTATACTAATGAGAAATTGCCTGTTTTAGTGAGAAATTGACACTATACTAATGAGAAATTGTCTGTTTTAGTGAGAAATTGACACTATACTAGTGAGAAATTGTCTGTTTTAGTGAGAAATTGTTTGTTTTAGTGAGAAATTGACACTATACTAGTATGAAATTGTCTGTTTTAGTGGGAAATTGACACTACTAGTGAGAAATTGACACTGTTAGCTAGTAGTCGGCAATATTGAGAACTCCATTTTGGTGAGAAATTAACATTAAGGAATTGACAATTTATTAAGAAATGTACATTTTTTAATTAGAATTTGACACTATGCTAGGGAGTAATTGACACTGTTTTAGTGGGAAATAAATCAAGCTAGCCCCTGTGTCAGCGAGTAATTAGCATTAGTGAGAACACTAGAGTGAAACACTAACACTTTTAGTGAGAGATTAGTAAGAAACGAACACTGAGAGATTGAAACTATTTTAGAGAGGAATTCGCACTAGTGAAATGAACGTTGGTGAGAAATGACCACTTATTTAGTGAGAAATTGACGTCTTATTGTAAAATTAGGACGTTTTTAATGAGAAATTGGCATTATTTAAGCAAGAAATGAAGAGAATTTTAGTAAGAAACGTTTCATTTTTATTAAGATTAACACCATCTTTATGAGAACTGAACATTATTTCAATGAGAGAAGAATATTTATTAACACTTTTTCCTTTTTGTAGTGCTTGAAAACGTACACCGGTCACAAAAATGAGAAATACTGCATATTTGCGAACTTCTCCGTCACAGGCGGCAAGGTAAGGCGTTCTCATCTTTTTATCGTGTGAGAGTTCCGTTTTTAATGTGGGAATTTCTGCCTAAACATTAATCATTTTATTTTTCCTGTTAGTGGATTGTCTCGGGCTCAGAAGACAACATGGTTTATATCTGGAACTTGCAGACGAAGGAGATCGTACAGAAACTGCAGGGTCACACAGGTGAGATTAAAGCATGGCTAGAAATTGTTGCCATACATCCGTTGATGTTGGGAATTTCAGCTGGTTTCTAGCATTTTGATTGGTTAAAAGGTTAGCTGGTTTCGTCCCTCACGCATGTCAACGTTAACGAACCGTTACTATTAAAACGATGACGTGTTAGGCAAACGCATACATGTATAAAGCTTTGGCGTGTATTACACAGTTATAGTAATTTAACCCCTTCTGATTTATGAAAACCGCAACGCTGGGGTATACATTCATATTAAGTGTTCTTATTTCTCCTCTCCCAGATGTAGTGATCTCAACCGCCTGCCACCCGACAGAAAACATCATCGCATCAGCAGCACTAGAGAACGACAAGACCATCAAGCTGTGGAAGAGCGACTGTTGAACACGCGCAGGCTTTATTTTATTATTGTTCGTTTGTTTTTTTTGTTTTGTTTTTCATTTTTTGGGGGGAAAGAAGGACATTTATAACGAGCAGCACCACACCAGGCCGTCTTGGCAGGAAGCACGGATTACGAACGTGTCCAGAGCAGCTGGCGCAGAAAGACTTGCGTTAAAACCCAACACACCCCCCACTTCTTTTAACCGTCTCTGCACAAAAATATTCTCCACTCTCTCTCTGTATGTATATCTCTGCCTTACCGAAAACATGAGCTGTTCCCTTCTTTAATCAATTAAACCCTCAGCGCTGACACGTGTATATTTTGGTCTCGTAGGTCTAGCCAGCTTTAATTCCTCTTCTAGCTAACAGACTTGTTTTCTCTGTTTTGTAGAACGTTGTTGTTGTTTTTTTTGTTGTTGTTGTTTTTTTTTTGTACATTAACTGGAGCCAAAAGTGAACCATAAGTGTGCATTCAGTGATTCACCAGATCGGATTCACCAGTTCTCAAAACATGAAATGGTCTGGTCTGGTTATTGTCTGTCTGCCATTGTTCATTGTGTGCCTGAATAAATACCATTGTAAGGTACAACTTATTAAACCGGCTACACAGTTAGAGCCCATGTTGTGATGGTGAAAAGAAGAAGAAAAAAAAGTTTTGTTTTCCGTTCATTACTTTTAAAAGAAAAATTCCACCCTGTAGGACTTGCATCTTAATAATCTTAATAGTATATATTACACAGGAACGGCGCTATCTGATTGGTGCACATGATTCAGAGTGAATCAAAATCAGCGGCACTCAGCTTATCATGGTCTCTTGAAGTAGGCAGTGTAATCGTTAACATGGAAAAATAAACCATAGAAATCTAGTTTTAGCTTGTTTTTTTCTGGTGTTTCTGTGTAGTCTGTACCTCTGAGTAGGCTATAAACATGTCGTTAGCTACATGGCTCTTAGCTCAGCTCAAACCGCAGGGCCCACCTGACCCGCCTCTGTCATGGTTAAAATATGTAAATACACACACAAAAAAAATCTAGTTTGAGTTTGCTTTTCTTTGTTTCCGCATAGTATACACACTTTTCTCTCCCCTAATATTAGTCGTATATCATTCCCACCCGTCATGTGTTGCTTCCCTATCACATACAGCCACCACCATCCCGGGAGGGGCGTAAGCACGCGCCACCCGCCTCTTTACGAACTGTTGCGATTGCGCATTTGGAGGCGACCTAACACACTCGGAGGGAAAGCGATATCCACCCTTTTTGTACGAATGAGCTCACAGACGCCCGTGGATTGGCTGGTGATCGCAGTGAGTGACAGGGGAGGACATGCCATCCCTCCCTCCATCGAGAGCTCGGCCAATTAGCTCCCATGGACCCCCAGCTGCGGCATCAACCTGGATTCGAATTTGCGATCTCCAGATTGATGGTCACACACCTTGTTGATGCGCCACTCGGGCGCCCTGCACTGAAATTATTAAATGGAGTAAATAGACTGTTAGACAGCACTCATAGCTCATGTGCATCCCTCATGATTAAAAAAAAAAAAGAAATAAACCATCTTCATCTGTTTTTGTGCTTATGTTCCTGTGTAGTATATACTAAAAATTATTCGCCTCAGGCTTGATGATGCTTGAATTAATTGGGAATTAGGATATTAAGCCATAAGGATCTCACTTTAGTTTTCTTCTCTTATGTTCCTGTGTAGTATATGCTAAAATATTTATTCGTTAAAGGCGAGTCCCCCTGAGACGTTCTGACTATTTAGTGATATCCACCTCGCTTTCAAGGAAGAATTATTTGAGTTACAGTGAAATCCAATTGACTTTTGTTCCTTTTTTTTTTTCACTTTGGGGAAAAAAGTGCTTTCTTACTTTTCCCACAATTCTCTTAGCTTGTAACCTGATAGATGAATCTCTACCCAACGAGAGTGACGCAGCGGCCCTTTATTCCTTCCCTTAACAAGTTTGCTGGTGGACTTTTCCTTTAAAGTTTTCTACAGAAATAGTGTTGTCTATGATCTGATTCTTTATGTTCGTGTACATACGGACAGGTTGGTTGTTTTTTTTTTTTTTTTTTTTCATACTATGACTATATGGTGTGAGCTGTGATTGTATGCTGTGAATATTCAGTGTTCTGCTGCAGTGCCACACCTCCGCTTCTCCGAGCCGGAGTTTGAAGTGCAGCACAAACGGTTTTGTTTTTGGAGGGTTTTGTATTGAGAAAGCGGTTTATACATTGTCCTGGTTTTATTTCAGAATTAAAAAATAGATTAGAAATGACTCATTAATCTGGGGTAATGGCGTTAATGATGACAATTGATAAACGAGATGATGATAAATTTGAAATAACTAAAATTGCAGGGTGGCAGCGTGGCGCAGTGGTTAGTACGTTCGTCTGCCTCACAGCAAGAAGGTCCTGGGCTCGGGGCGTTTCTGTGCAGAGTTTGTGTGTTCTTTCCGTGGTTGCGTGGGTTTCCTCCGGGTACTCCGGTTTCCTCCCACAGTCGAAAAACATGCACAGTAGGATAATTGGCTGTTCTAAATCGCCCCTAGGTCTGAGAGTGTGTGAATGGTTGTGTGTGTTGCCCTGCGATGGCCTGGCGAGCTGTTCAGGGTGTCCCCTGCCCTCGCCTAGAGTCGGCTGAGATGGGCGCCAGTCTCCCCACGACCCTAATTAGGATTAAGCGGCTTAGAAAATGAATGAATGAATGAAACAAAAATTGCAGATTTTGGGTAAAAAGAGAAGATAGTATTAATTTTATTCAGGTCTGCTTGATGTTATAACTGATATAAGACCTGCGTTCGTTTGTCTGCAGCATGCACTCTGGTTATTTAGTGCTCAGATGTAACTTCCTTAAAGATCTCTTTATGTTTGTAGCTACATTTGTGTAAAAAAAAAAAAATTGTGACCAAATATCAAGGTGGGCTTGAACACTGCCCCGGGTTTGTATAGCCTCCATTCAGCTTCTTGGATTAACCACTTGTTTGGTCTGTCTTGTGGTGTGTTCAGTAGTAATAACTGGTGGAAGAGTGGTGTATTTCCCTGCGAAGTGAAGGTTGGTGGTAACTCTCTCTCTCTCTCTCTCTCTCTCTCCCCCCCCAATGACTTTCAGTGTGATCACAAGGGCTGCATGAGAAACTGGTCTTGACCTGTGACTCAATCGAGGTTTCGTTTTTGTTTGGTTATATCCGTATCAGTGTAGGCTTACTGTGTAGACGGCGTTGTCAGGGTGTAAGCTCGAACATCACTTGATCATGCTGTCAATTCTCTGATGCTGATTACCTGAAACAGATTTAAAATGGTCGTTCTAATGTATCTTATAAGTATAAGATGATATAAATGACTTTCTATTAAAATAAGCCTCAAATTTTTTTTGGCGTCTACACGCTGTTGATTATGGTTTGACGTCCATGGAACCAAGAACAGCAGATACACGGAATGGTATGAACCAGAGGCTGGGACTGATTAGATTTTTTTCCTAGCCCATGCTGTAGATTCACATACAGTCCTGTTGTGGGATTCCACCGAGAGAAATGGGATTTGCGACTGATTATTTCCAGCCGTGACCCGTGGCTGGTTTTGTTTTTACTTCTGTCATTCTGTGCTTTTTTTTATTTATTTATTTTTATTTTTATTTTTTTTTTTTTTTTGCGCATCCTTGTAGGCAAGTCTGATTTTACACCTGAGCCTAGTGGTTCATCAGGCCTGGAGCTTATTCCCGTATTCTGTAGCGTGAAGCGACTAGGAGTTCAACTCCTCCTGGATGGGACGCTAGTCCTTCGCAGGTTACCTTCCCAGTATTTTGCTGGGTGGACAGAGGCACACTTGTGGTTAAGACCTTGCCCAGGAGTCTTAGCACGGTGGGGGTCTAACTGGTATTCGAACCCACAACCTCCTGATCATGAGCCCAGCATCCTAACCACTACACCACCGGCCCCACCACTTTTGTATTTATTTATTTATTTTTTGTTGTTGTTGTTGTTGCTACGCATCCATGTATCTCAAGTACTGCTGGCCATGTCACTGCCAAATTTTCAAGGTAGCAACTTGGGACCAAAGGCTGAAACGAGTTTATGTAGGTCAAGTTCAAGGTCAGCAAAATGGCCGCTAATTGTTTATAATAGCCAGTTAGTGGTTAATACAACCCACCCTTCAGGGCCTCAAAGTTTAAACTTGATATAGAGGGGCAGCCGTGGCCTAATGATTAGAGAAGCGGGTTTGGGACCTAACTTCGTGTCTGAAGTGCCCTTGAGCAAGGCACCTAACCCCCAACTGCTCCCTGGGTGCTCCAAGTGTGTGTTCTTATGTTGGATGGGTTAAACGCACAGCTAAAATTTCCCTTACAGGATTAATATACTATATCATAAAGTGGACTCTTCTGTTGGACCTTCTTTAGTTTTGATTAAATTCATCAGACCACACAACGGAGGAAACCCACGCAAGCACAGGGAGAACATGCGAACTCCACACAGAAATGCCCGAGCCGAGCCTGGGACTCGAACCCAGGACTTTTTTGCTGCGAGGCGGACATGCTAACTACTATGCGACTGTGTCGTCCCATTGGCTGAAGTGTGTTGATCATTTTAGAGTTTTGGTCAGGTTTGGGAATTCAGTACCTGAGAAGTGTGTTCAGTTGTATGTGTATTCATATTAATCTGGATAAATTTTTTTTTTTAAAAGCCTGGTTTGTAATCAGAACTTTTTGACCTTTTTTAAACCTAATTGAGGCACGCAGTTTTTTTGTTTGTTTGTTTTAATAGAGAAATGAGGTGACTGTCGAAGCCCAAAAGCTTTAAAAGCTAAATGTAGGTAAAGTGACTGAGGCTGTACAATCCACCCTAGACGATCTGTTGGTTTGTTTGTTTTTTGTCTTTTACGTTTAACATTTAACATACATTAAACTCTGAAACTCTGAACAACTGTGTATAGAGCAGCAGCCTTGTTCCTAAAATCTTCAGAAAATAGAACCATTTCAAACAGAACTGAACCAATCTCACAATCACAGCTTCTAACACCACAGGCGGCACGGTGGCGTAGTGGTTAGCACGTCCGCCTCACAGCAAAAAGGTCCTGGGTTCGATTCCCAGCTCGGGCGTTTCTGTGTGGAGTTTGCATGTTCTCTGCGTGCCTGCGTGGGTTTCCTCCGAGTACTCCAGTTTCCTCCCACAGTCGAAAAACATGCACAGTAGGCTAATTGGCTGTTCCAAATCACCCCTAGGTGTGAGTGTGATTGTGAATGGTTGTGTGTGTGTTGGCCCTGCGATGGTCTGGCGAGCTGTCCAGGGTGTACCCTGCCCTCGCCCAGAGTCGGCTGAGATGGGCGCCAGTCTCCCCGCGACCCTAATCAGGATTAAGTGGCTTAGAAAATAATAAATTAATGATGAGCTTCTAACACCGAATCACCTTCTGTGTCGTTTTTACGGTGTCTGAGGCATTTTCTGAGGTTTTGAGCCTGGTTTTTCGAGAAAGCAAAAAAAAATTAAGATGCAGTGCCAATTTCCGAGTGCGGGCGCCTAATGACAAACCGGAATTTTTTTTGTTTTTCAGCCTAATACAGTATACTTCATCTTCATCATCTTCCTCTTGATCCAGGGTCGGGTCACGGGGTCAGCAGCCTAAGCGGTGAGGTCCAGACGTCCCTCTTCCCAGCCACTTCCTCCAGCTCTTCCAGGGGAACACTGAGGCGTTCCCAGACCAGCCGAGAGACAGTCCGTCCAGCGTGTTTTGGGTTGGCCCCGGGGTCTCTTCCCGGTCTGACATGCCCGAAACACCACACCAGGGAGACGTTCGGGAGGCATTCTCATCAGATGCCCGAGCCACCTCAACTGGCTCCTCTCAACACGGAGAAGCAGCGGATTCCTTAATATTACTTCCGAACATAAATACTCCAATACGTTAAATAAATAAGGCATTAAAATGGCAAACAACAAAACTTTTAATCTTTTTAAACTTTAATTATTTTTTCCTATTTTCATGAAAGAACAACAACGAAGAAAGCACAAATAACATCTTGAAAACAGACAAAAAAAAAAAAGAAAAAGGCGCAGGATCCTGTCACTCAGTGACAGATGAAAAAGGAAACATAAAAACAAAAAAAGAAAAGTACAGGCGAAAGCTGCAAAAATAAAGGAGGGGGTCACTCTGTGGTGACCTCTGTTTTCCCGTCCCCGTCTTTGATAGAGGTCTGAATTTCTCCAATCTTTCCTATATCAAATCAACATTTACACAATGTGTACAACAGCCCATGAAAAGGGAGGTATGAAGACGTAAGCAAGAGATAAAATTACATTTGTACAAAAATAGATCTTTTTAGGTCTCTTTGTTGCAACTAAACAAGTGATTGTGTTATGGTCGAAGATCTCCTTCTTTAGGCCATTAGATAATTTTTTCTTTCCCCACCTCCTTTATATCCCCTTAAGTCTGAACTCATGGAGTCGATTCGGATCACAATCATAATCTAAGACTTTCCTGATTATCACTAATTATTAGATGAAAAGACCCAGATTTTAAAAAATGCACCTGAAAAACCCGTTTCGCAGACCGCCACGCTGACAGAGCAAACGGCTCCTTCTTTGTTTCATTTTTATTTATTTATTTATTTATTTTTTGGCTTGTCGTCGCAGTTCTTGAGGTCTCATACGGATGATTGTGATTGTAAAACAGTGAAGGAGCTGGTGCGTGATCATGTGTTAGCGCTCGGAGCTGCTAGTACATTTTTTTTTTTCATATAAAACACTCTTACCTTTTTTTACGAATATCACACAGTGCAATTAGACCTGTTTTTTTTATTTTTTATTATTCTTTCATTCATAAACCTTTTTTAGTAGGTGTTACTAAAGAACTCGTCTCTCTCTCTCTCTCTCTCTCTCTCTCTCTCTCAGCTAACATTGAAACATTTAAAGAAAAGATTTTAATATCTCTTTATATTTATATTTCTAAATATATACACATGTACATATAGACAAAATAGAGCTTTATGGTATTTATAAAGCATTTACGATGTCGATCTTTTAGTTCAGAGGACTTGTGTTTGCTGCAGGAGATCATTTCGGTCTTTGTTGGTACTCGTTTCACAAATCTGTATATGGCTTCGGGATCCCTGTGATGCGACGGTCGTTCCCTTAAGACTTGATCATGTTTAAAAAGTTAATACATTTTACAAATGTAATCTGAAAAGTTTGTTAGCCTACATTAAAGCTGGGGTTGGTAATCTGGAAAGCTAGCGAATTCTGAAAGTAGCATCTCTACAGGGCTCCAGCTAAACCACAGGCGTCGTTTTACGTGGCCCGCGAGTGCTTTCAAAGTATATGATTATCGTACATTCTTCGCATCAACCATGACCATGAAACATAATTCCCGTCCATCCACTAGGTGGCGGCAAACCTGTTCGAAGTGTCGTTCATGGCACAAGAATGTTCGCAAGCTAGCGTGTTGCTGTCAAGCACTGTCAGAAAAGGATAGTGAATTAACTTAAAGAGGACAAATCCTAAACTGAACTAATCATTTTGTCATGCAGGTTTCATGGTCGCCCTTTTTGACTAAACTATCCAGCCATTGATGACCTCAAAATTTAGTGATGTTGCCCTCAGTAAAAATCAGTTTGACACCCCTGAGCCTAAACCCTTCCCTGGCCTCAGAAGCCCTTTCAAAGCCACGCCCCCTCCGCATGCATGAGCAGGGAGACAGAAGCATTTGATTGGATATTTCCCAGCAGACTGCAAGGCAGTGACGGGTCGGTGTTTTTACAGGATTACAGCCACCACATACGACGGTTCCTTTGGACCTTTTTCGGATCCAAGTTATTGACTGCTGTCGGGGTGTAAAGACCAGTTCATCCAATCTAACAGTTCGTGCATACAGCTAAACATGTACCAACCCCAGCTTTAAGGAGAAATTTGGTTTAGCTTGGTTGCTCTGATTTTATGTGTGAAGTTTGTCTGTTTCGTTTTAAACTGGAGCTACGATCTCACCCAAATTCTCTTCAATAAGTACAAGAAAAAATCTTCATGTGCATACAATGGCTAAAACTTTACAAAATGGCTGGTCTGGCAAGCTGTTCAGGGTGTACCCCGCCTTAGTCCTGTGTTAGCTGAGATGGGCTTCAGCCTCCGCGCGACCCTAGGACTAAGTGGTTCGGCAAATAAGCGAGAGAGTGAGAGCAGTTGTTAGCAAGATTAGCATCGTAGCTCCAGTACAAAAAAATAAACAGTGATTACAGGACTTTATTATTTCTTGACAGATTACTCTCCTTTTTCCAACAGTAACTCATTACTCATCTCGGTCCAAAACTTATCATTATTGGTTATTAAAAGAGGTCAGTTCGCAGCTGTCAGCGTTAAACATAACCAAGAGTTTTTGTTTTATCTGATAATAAATGTCAATTATCAGTATGTTAATTATATCAAAAGGACCCCAACAAACACCCCCCACCCCCCGAATTATTTCCTTCACGTAATCCTGCAGTGTTGCATCTCATCCACTAGGGGGAAGTCAGCTCTTTCATTTACTCACTGCAAATAATCTCTCGCCCCAGAACTCTGTATGCATACACATTAGCACCGGGGCACCAAACCCTGGTCCTGCTACACTTAATGTCAAAATAAAACTCAGGCTGAGGCTCAAGGTTGGTTTGGTGTGCTGTATAGACTCGGTAAGGGGGAAAAAAAAAAAAGCGACCTCACCATGGGCAGTCTTTGGAAGAAATGCTAAGATGCATAGTTAAGCAGCAGCAGCAGCAGCAGCAGCGTTGGGGCAAAAAGGGGGGAAAAAGAAAGATGGAGAATATAGAAACGTTACATAGCTCAGGAAATGTCACACTCAAAAAGAGACAAAAAGAACAAATCTTCTTAAATGACACTTGGGTTTGCCCAGAGAAGTGCAGGTTGTGGATGGTCATTGGCCCCTGTCCCCCTCAAGAGCCAACTAACCAGCTAAGGCTCAGAATATGAGGTTAAGTGCTAACAAACAAGAACGTCCTCATACGATGAACCGCAAAGTACGAGTTCAAGGAGTTTTGTCGAGGATTAGGGGGTTTCAGGGACCGACGACTGAGGAGCGAAAGAGGTAATTGCACGTTGTGAAACCGAAATGAATACTGAGTGTGGTAGTAACATCGTGTACATGTGATGCATCGTCCCAAACCTGGGAGTGACTATGAGGGAAGTGAACTGGTGTACCGCAAGTCATCTGCTTTAGTGATCATCTGGACTTCTCCGAGGCCCCGTCCACGTATATACGGATTGTTTTGAAAATGCAGTTTTAGCCCTCTGTTTAAAAAAAACAAAAACAATAAATCTGTCCATGCAAATTTATATTTTAGAAAATATGTCCATTCAAATTAAGAGTGTTTCTGAGAGCGTCTCCGTTCACACTGGCGGTGTTTTCGAAAAATAACTCAATTTACGCTAGCTACGCTAGTTTTCAAAAATATTTGCATTCACACTAGCGGTGTTTTTTTTTGTTTGTTTTGTTTTTTTTTAAATATCTTCATTTACATTAGCAATGTTTTTTTTTCCGGAAAATATCTTCGTTCAAACTAGCGGTGTTTACAAAATATCTTCGTCCACACTAGCAGTGTTTACAAAATATCTTCGCTCACACTAGCGGTGTTTACAAAATATCTTCGTCCACACTAGCAGTGTTTACAAAATATCTTCGCTCACACTAGCAGTGTTTACAAAATATCTTCGCTCACACTAGCAGTGTTTACAAAATATCTTCGCTCACACTAGCGGTGTTTACAAAATATCTTCGCTCACACTAGCAGTGTTTACAAAATATCTTCGCTCACACTAGCAGTGTTTACAAAATATCTTCGCTCACACTAGCAGTGTTTACAAAAT
>JBCNYH010000026.1:25708752-25744067 GCA_039654325.1 Tandanus tandanus
CAAAATATCTTCGCTCACACTAGCAGTGTTTACAAAATATCTTCGCTCACACTAGCAGTGTTTACAAAATATCTTCGTTCACACTAGCGGTGGTTACAAAATATCTTCGTTCACACTAGCGGTGTTTACAAAATATCTTCGTTCACACTAGCGGTGTTTACAAAATATCTTCGTTCACACTAGCGGTGTTTACAAAATATGTTCGTTCACACTAGCGGTGTTTTTTTCGGAAAATATCTTCGTTCACACTAGCGCTGTTTTCGAAAATATTTCGAAAACACAAAGACCATCTTTAATATCTAAAACACAGTTCCTGGCTCTCGTTCTAACATAAGCATATTTTAAAAACAAAGGTTTTATATTAAGATGAAAATCGGTGAAACATTTTACCGATTGGAATTTATTTCACCCTGGAGGGCAGCTTTGTTTTCAGTGCCCCAAAATGTGTTTAGGGTTATTTTGTGTGTGTGTGTGTGTGTGTTTGTGTGTGTGTGTGTGTGTGTACGGGAGGCCAAAACACAGAGAAGAAGCTACGCGTGCAAAAATATCCGTGTACTTCCGGACGGGAACTGAGACACAGTGAGTTGTGAGCGGAGTCACTACGACGGACAAGTTTTCGCTTCCTGTCCCCTCACAAGATACGGTTGAAACAGTGGGACGGTACTGTTTATACCAGTATGCTGAAGAAAACAGACTCAGGAACATCGGTGCATTCAATAATCCGTGAGTCTTCACTCAAAGACATAAAGTGTCCCATTTTCAAACCAACAGTCTTGGCAGAGTGCTTGATTCTCCTGATCTAAAAACTCATCCTTGTCGGTGTCATGACTACTCCGATGTCCAAGCCATCTCTGAGTGCACCGACTATCCCCAGACGCCTGGAGTCAGATGTTGAGGCTGTTGAAGCCCTGGTGTGGAGCTCAGCCTTGATTTTTTTCGTCTCCTTTCCTCAAGAGCCAGATCTTCAATCCCATCATTCACAAGACCACGCCTACCACTCGGTCCACTGACACTTCCAGCAATCCGTCTGTCTCATTAGTCTCATGTTGTGTTTTCCTTTTTTTTAAAAAAAAAACCCCATTTAACCAAGCATGTATTTTTACGGTTCAGTCGTCATGTCCTGTATAGTTTGTTGCCTTTGAGTCCCACTCCAATTATTAATATTTTATTTATATCTTTATACAAGGTATAAAAAAAAAAAAAAAGAGAGAGACCCTACGGGCACGTTACGGCTTGCTGATCCCCTCTCGAGCGTATAACGTCACATGATCAGTCTTGTATCTGGAGGACGAAGGGCTAGCATCCCCTTGGTCTCCCAGGGCAACAGGGGGATGTGATGTCTTTACGTCATTTGATGGGGCGCCTCCAGCATTTCCATGAGGAAGGTGTCGATGGGCGTGTCCCCGATGAGCTTGAAAAAGAACAGGTGTTCTAGACACTTCAGGCCGATGGAGCGCAGCGCAGGCAGCCGTAGCAACAGCTTCGCAAACCTGTTCCACACACACATACACAGACACAGATAATAAGATAGTTTCACCATTATACCAGGCAGCAGCGCTGATTAAACTGACAGCTGAAGTAGCGCTATCCAGACAAATAGTTTGGACATTTCAAGCGCTTATCACTACTGTTCTACAGGCTTCCAGGAACATGGAGTGGAGCGATGCACTTCATACCAGGCCTGGATAAACAGCTGGGTCAATATTTATTTCATCTAAGCTTTTATTTAAAGGGAAAACTGGAAGTACGTCCGAGGAATGTTGTACTGAGGCACTGGTTTATCCTACAGTGAAATAAGCCACAAGTAAAAAAAAAACATATATCTTTAAATATCCTGCCATTATACACTGTCTAACTGGAGTTCTGTTAGATTGGTGCACTTAAAACTTATACCAGGATTAACCATACAACCTATGTGTGCATGGATACCGGGTGTTGATTATTAAACAATATTTCTGCCATTTCAGCCCTAATTTTTTTAAAATAGACTCCGGTATAGGTGGCAGAATGGCATAGTGGTTAGCATAGCGGTCCACCTCACAGCAAGACGGTCCTGGGTTCGAGACCTGGACTCGGCGAAGGTGTTTTTGTGTTTTGTTTTGTTTTTGAGTACGCCACATGCATGCATGGGTTTCCTCTGGGTACTCCAGTTTCCTCCTACAGTCCAAAGACATGCACATCAGGCTAATTGGCTGTTTCAAATTGCCCCAGGTGTGAGTGCAAATGTGGGTGGTTGTGTGTGTGTGTGTTCGCCCTGTAATGGACTGGTGAGCTGTTCAAGGTGTACTCTGCCTTCAGGGTGTCGGCTGAGATAGGCTCCAGCCTCCCTGTGACCCCAATAGGATTAGCAGTTTGGCAAGTGAGTGAGTCCCGGGTACAATGTGTTCATTTTATAAGAAAATAAAGTTTTCCTGAGTATTTTGCAGATTCAGATAGTTCATCTGGAGGTTTTGACTGCTGCACTTGCTTCTTATTTTGGCAGCAAAACCCAACAGCTTCCATGAAGTGTTTTGTCTGGAAAGTGGTCTCTTATGTAATTTGCTGCTGTCTTTCTGTAACACTGAATTTTGTGCTTGAACAATGAATGTTTGGAAATCTAAAATATTTTTGTTCCGACTTGAGAATGTGGAAGTCATAATATAAAAATCCACAAAGTAAATAATAAAAAAGGGTAACTAAAACTTTCACAGCACTATGGTCTCGTTTAAAAAAATAACAATAATGGTTTTAGTGTGTATACTACATGGCAACATGTAGAAAAGGAAACTAAATATATATATATATATATATATATATATATATATACGGTTTATTTAAAAAAAATCAAGTTGTGAGTCAAGTCATGTCATGTGTACTCCATTATATTTTTTACCATGAAAACGTTAAGGCCATATTGCGTAGATTTTGTTGAAATCTTTGGGATGGAATTTTGTTGACCATGACAAACTGTGAGTTTTTATTCGAGCATTATCCTGAGTTTATAAGGTGGATAATAAACAGAAGTATAATATGGAGAATTATTCAGATGGGGGTGGTGGGGGTTGTGGCTATTATAATTATGTATAATTATGCATATTATATAATTACAATGATTATTATTCATTCAAAATATTTTCTCATTTCTGATTGGTGGAAAGCCATCAAATAATTCCTGGTATTGCATCGTTGTCATGGGAAAATCTAATTATTGCATTGTTGCCTTCGGATAAGTTGAATGATTATTGTATGTATGACTGGACTGCGCAACATAATAACATGAAAGTCTATTTTGAAAATATTTTTAAATAATAATCAAACGATGATATAATTTCCTATTAGATAAATAATTTATATAATTTATATAATAATTTATTTAATAAAGCTTTCCTATTAGATAAATAATTATTCGGTCTCGGGGGGTGTTATCCGCCTCAGCCAAATAATTCTCTATATCATACGTCACATCATTCAATAATTGCTTATTAGTACATTTTAGACGGGAATGGCTCAATCTGATTGGTTCACTATCTCTACTTAAACACTATAAATACTTGGGATAATGCTTGAATTCATTAAAAATGTAAAAATAAGCCATAAACATTTTTTCCTGTGCAATATATACTAAAACAATTATTCACCTCAGGCTCAGTGGATAACACTAAATAGACCCATGTCAATTCTCTTATTTAACTAAATTTTGATTTGAATTATGAATCAACCCTGCCTTCGCTCAGCGTCAGCTGGGATAGGCTCCAGCATCTAAGCGACGTTCGGCAAATTAATGAATGCACGAATGTTTGAGTGTAGGTAAACGTATTTTTCCTTGCATGCCCCAAGGGTAAGGAAGGCGTTCCCGTACCTCCCGGGTTGGTCAGGGTACTTCTGTTTGCAATACGCCTCCAGAGAGGCATAAACCTTCTCCCTCAGTGCCTCCACCTCGCTGGGGTTTGACAGGCCTTTCGAGTCTAGAGAAGAACGTGAAAAAGAAAATGATTTTGTTAGCTTTTTCTCTGCAGTGGTCTGTCAAACAGTGTCAAATTTAATGAATCAGTATTGAGTTTCTAGCTCCATGTAAACTCAGCACAGAGTTATTTACCAAGAGAAGTGAATACGGTAAGAAACGTGTTTAGATCATAACAGGATACAGTTTAAAGCAATTAGTGACAAACACAACGTTCTTTACGCAACCAAGAAAAGGTCTAATGCCAAGAAATGATGAGAGATTTTATTATTTCATTATTAACATCAAAAGATGCGTATGAACATGACATCATGGTGAAAACTCATACAGCATGGTAGCAGGTGAAATGAAGCAAAGTGTGTGATTAATACAGCATGGGGGCCGTCCACTGGTGGATCGTTCTCCGGGTACACCCCTAGCGAAGTATTTCAGTGGACTGAGCTCCCTTTTTTTGGCTTATTCCAAAACTCCTATTCTTTTTCTCCAATAAAACGTGCCGTATGGCAGTGAGCGAATTCATTTTTGCTCTGTTTCTCCTTTCTTCTGTGCTCACACCTCAATCAATCTCTATGGAGTGCTCCTCAGAGAGCTCCTAATTAGGAGAATGGGAGCAGTAATTCTGTAACTTGCTTTAAAGAGGACAAGCGAAGGCACAAAGCACTCTGCCGTGCGCAGAGTAAAAGAGGGCTTGCTTTGTATGTTGAGCCTGGACTGAAAACAATGTGTTTGCTCTGTCCACTGGGCAGATCTTTGCATCTATTTTACTCTTATTTTACCAGGAAGTCCTACTGAGATCAAAATCTCTTTTACAAGAGGGACCTGGCTGAGGGAGCAGCCATTCAGTCTCGCAGCATGTCAGAATATAACATATGCACTACTTAACCGTGATGTAGCGGTTAGCACGTCCACCTTACAGTGAGAAGGTCCTGGGTTCATGTCCCAGGATCGGCCAGGGTGTTTCTGTGCAGTGTTTGCATGTTCTCCGTATGTTTTCTCTGAGTAATCCGGTTTCCTCCAACAGTCCAAAGACATGGCCATTAGACTAACTGGCTGTTCCATAGTGACCCTAGGTGTGAGTGTTAATGGTTGTGTGTGTGTTGGTCCTGCGATGGACTGTCGAGCCATGCAGGGTATACTCCACATTCGCCCGGAGTCGGCTAAGATAGGCTTCCGCCTCTCCACGACCCTAGTAGGATTGAACGAGTGAATATTTAACAGTTATGCACCGAAAGCAAGGTGGATGTCGCTGAATATTTCCTGAGATGAAATTCCCGGGAACTATTCAATCTAGTTTTGACACCCAGCGAGCGTTATACGTATAATGTTTTAGTATATACTACATGGGAACAACAAGGGGGAAAAAAACACTAAAATGAGATTTTTATAGTTTATTTTACATTTTTTAATCAGGACAAACACATGAGAACTCAAGAGTGCATACGCAAGCCGGTGCAGAGGCTAAGAGCTGTGTACCGGCGTCTCTTTAGACCCCATTCAGAGTTCAAGTATATACTACTCAGACATGTATACAAGTGTAAGTAATATACCTAAAGTACAAATGATGTATAAGTGAAAGACAACGCAAATGAGAGTATTAGACAGTGTAGGTATGTATAAGGCTTTATAGGTTTATTATCCATGTCTGAAAAAAAGTCATGCTTTACAATAAGGGTTTGAACAGTAAAAGCCCCTCATGTAGCCTTTTAACCCACTGAAAGTCTTTTTTTTGGTTATAGATTAGTAAACAGTTTAAACGTAAACTCGGAACGTGGAGCTTATGACAAAAATCTGGACAACAAGAAGTGACAGGAAAGTTTAACCCAAGACTCTCTCTCTTGGAAATAAAATGGAATTGTCCTTAATGTCTTTCTGAAACCATTTGCTTACTCCTGTACGCGAGTGTCAGTGACCCCTGCACCGGGCGCCATGATATTCCTAAAACTCACCATCTTTTTATATTTCTCTAGAAATCTCCCTGCTTCTGTTTTGTAACAATTGATTTTGGACTTTTCCGCTTTCTATGAATCAGTGTTGCACTGCCAAGTTATCAGATTGTTCCTCTGGTCACACTGTCGAGTTACTGATATTGTTATATTAAACATATACAGAACCAAAACTAGATGTAGAACAGGTGAAGAAGAGATACCAAGCCTGTGAGCTGGGGTGGTTTTTACCAGGAACCCTTTATATACACCATTATACTACTACATAAAAACACGCATGGGATTAAATCTGCAAAGATTTTATACATTGACATGGAAACTCGATTCGCAGCTTGGTCGTTTCATCAGGTCGATGTTTATTTTGATAATCCAGGTGTAACAAGATGTGCAGGTTAGAATCAATCAGAATTCAGTTACCAATTTTTAGCAATTCGACCTCCTGACGCATTAATTTATCCCGTTTTGCTATCCAGTGGAACCTGCCCAATTTGAGAAAAATAACAACAAAAGAAGAAAGGATACAGTAGAAGGTAAAACAAGAAAGATTCATGAAATGAGAAATTTGAAAATGAGAATCTGAAAATGAGAAACAGATGAGTGTAAGGATTCATGAGGGCGTGGTGTATAAAGGAAGTCGTCCGGAACGCTACCTGGGTTAAAGAGCACGATGGCTCGTAGGCAGCCCAGTTCGGTTTTATCCATCTGCATGTCCCTCATCTTTGACACCAACTCTGTGAGCACTCTGTGGAATAAAAGCACACTGTGTTAAACCTCATACATATTATTTAACCATTATTCACTGCAGGCAAGGTGGATATTGTCGAATATTCAATAATATCTGAAGTCTGAAGCGAATAGTTGTTGTATATACTACACAGAAACACCTATGAGAAGCAAGCTAAAACGAGTGTGTTTATTTTTACATTTTTAAAGTGTGACAGGGTGACATGCGCTCCATTACGACATTGTTTGGAATTCACTCAAAGTCACAAAAGTGCTTTTCACCTTGAATAACATGAGGACAATACATCTTAGACTTATTTGTATTTTTTGAGACTGCATTTTGTTGAATTTCTAGGACTTCAGAGGCATTCCATCTAAGCAAAGCTTGAGTTTTTGTCCGCCATTGTGATTCAAGCATTATCCTGAATTTGCGAGGTGGATAACGTCCATTATCTTGAGACAGTGAACCAATCAGAGTACGCCGTTCCCGTGTAGTATATACTAAAACGCTTATATGAGTACTTGATTCTGATTGGTCAATTTCACCATTCTTTGGTCTGTTATTTCTTTATAACCCTCTGCTATTAAGTTTAACAAACTGTTGCTATGGATCTGATACGTTTTTGGTCATTAGCCAAAAATTGAAAATCAATATTTTTGTGTAACATTATGGATTTCTTTAGTAAGTAATCATGTAATAAGCACAGTAATGTACAATTAGCTGATAATTATTGTGAAATAAAATGACGCTACATGTCGGAGTCCTGATTACTCTGTTGGGGTTTATTTCACGAAAGTGCTCTTGAATTCTTGATTCCGATTAATCAGATGATTTTTCTGATGAAGTTTTCTTTAGGACAGAAGACTTTGAATTTTTTGAGAACATGCCATGAAGTCACGATGTCGTGATCGCATCAATTCGCACGAATTCAGCCAATCCTCATGCATTCCGCACAAACCTCAAATTTTCACCCAATCACCACAAGTTTTCCGCAAATTTGGCCAATCGTTGTATAATAGCACGAGTTTACCAATCATAGCAGTTCCCCATGCAAACGCTGAGCCCTATGCCACTATAGGTCACCTTCTGGTTTATGCTTTAGAAGACATCATGGTGCGGACATTTTGCGTATATTTGTTTTGCAATTTTCACGTTATACCGAACTTTTATTGAGATAAACGTTTAAAAACATTGCAATGTGCATCACAATTGTTGATTTGGCATTTTAGACCAAAAAGGGAATCCGGGATCAATTAATCATCAATCAATTAATTTAGTGCATAACACATCAGTCTGTGGTGTAATAACGTACTTGAGAACATCAAGAGGTTGATGAAGTATAAGAGGAATAAAATACAAGGCCATGGCACCACCCCATCATTGATTATTTTCCTATAAATTCACTAGTGTTTTATTCCATAAATCTCATGACGGTTAGAATTTCAAATGAAAGGATGCAAAAAAAAAAAAAATCGGCTTGTCATGATTGTTCTTGTGAACAGCATGAGAAGGTCAATCCAGGCATTTATGGTGTACAGCCCACAGGCGCAGTAGCTTCTCTGCCCCACGGTTTCAACTTCCAGCACAAATGACACGCAAATGGATTTCCTTTTGCTCTTTCTGTCCGAGCAGCTCATTATTTCTGCGCGACCTGTGTCACGGGCGTATGCGAATCTTTAATGAATACTGATGTTAATCAATAAAAAGAGCTCCTGCTTCCTGTTCTTCTCTCTCAGGAGTCTGCTGGCTGAAATGCCAAGGTTGCGTCTCCTGCCCTTGCGTTGAAACCCGGTGAAATCGTGTCGGTGTGGTGGCATTTTTAAAACGAACCTCAGTAAAGAGGAGTAAGAGTATCATCTTCAAGCAAAATGACCAAAAGTGCATGCTTGTAACATCACGGTGAAACACTTACTGTATTTTTCATCGTGTATTCATTTCACGTCTTCTATGTAAAGCTAATCAGTGGTGTCTGTAAAACATGTTCACTCGTGACCTCTGACCTGTCGAATATAGCGCCAACTCCGGCGCTATGGGCACTGTTCCTGTGCACGTGGAGCCCGGTTGCTAGGAGAATGCCGTCCTTTACGGCTATGGAGCGGTGCGAGAATGATGCAATGAGCAGCTCGTTCCAGCCTGGAAAGAAAAAAAGAAATGACATGAAGGAAGATGATGGAGGAAGATTATTTTCAAGTTTACCCAAGGAGAACAAATCTGCACAACATCATCATTCATTCATTCATTTGCCCAATCGCTTAATCCTGTTAGGGTTATCAGAGTCCTTTACCATAAAAGGAAGGCGGCCTGACCTCTGTTAAAAGGGGTACCATACTTTTTCAATGCATGATTTCTGCAGGACCTAAGAAAGTCCATGTAGGGAAGTCCGTGTCAAGTAAGACAAGGTTTGATATGTTCAGTGCTCATGCAAGGTTGAGGCGACCGAATTTTCTTTAATTACAGTTTCATTTTGGTCAAATATAAAGGAATTTTATGTAATTGAACCCTAATTTAGCCTTGAAGAATTGCTACCTTACAGCAGTGGAGAGGTTTGTGTGTCCCTGTGATCCTCGGAGCTGTGCTGTTGGGGGCAATAGCTACTGGTAAGGTCTCCCAAGGCAAAGTGGTCTCAGGGACTGAGAGCAAATCAGAAGACCTCAATGAATACAGTCCATGATTATAAAAAAATAACAATAAAAAAAAAAGCATTGCTCGGAAAAGGGAAGTCTGGGGCACCCAGTGGCCAAGCCTTAGCCCGTGGGACTTGCCCAGTCATAGCCTCAATGGATATGAAGCTGCCACCTTGTGGGCCCCATTACCCACAAGGCCAGGTATAGGGGGTTGGGTGCTATGGTAGGTAGGAGGCAGTTGAAGGCGGGGAAAAGGGCATCTGGATTACCATAAATAGCCTGTTGCCACCATGACCCGGCCCCGGATACGTGTAATATGGAATATGTAGTGGAATACCCCTGGTGTAAACTGTTGGGATATTTTTTTTTTTCTAAAATAGTAATAAAATATAGGTTCACTATAGACTTATGTGATTTTTATCAACAGAAGAATGCGTAAGTGCACTTGCCTGCTCGTAGCAGGATGACCTGATCATCCAGGGGCAGTTCAGAGAAGTGCGGGATCCTCTTGGCCCATTCTACCAGGGTGAAGAGCTGTTTGTCAGCCGCCTGGCAGATATTAGTGACTGGATCATTGGGCTGTAGAGAGACACAGGTACAAGTGAACATCAGACAAATAGCTGACAGTGGAAGAGGGGTAATAAGTAACAGAAAAGGCCCAATCTGAGTGGTTCATCTTGTTTGTACAGATTACAGTGATTACCAGAGCAAAAGGCCTTTTCTGACAGATCTTCGCGCGTGTGTGTGTGTGTGTATACAGTATGTCTGTGAAGCCTGGAGGCCGATGAGTAATCCCCTCCATGCATGAAGGGAAAAGAACAATGCTTCTTCCCGAGTCTCTCAGGAAATACCTGGGGAGAGGCAGCGTTAAAAATCCACTGTGTCCAAGCAAGCATTTCCTGCAGGAGGCTCGGCCGGACAGAAAGGCGCTCAACATGTTCTCGTTAGAAAGATCATGATAGCCGCCGCAACAGGAAAAGCTTCATTCTGCGCGACAATTTATCAACAGTGTATTTACTGAGAA
The DNA here is from genome assembly GCA_039654325.1 of Tandanus tandanus. Lineage (NCBI taxonomy): Eukaryota > Metazoa > Chordata > Actinopteri > Siluriformes > Plotosidae > Tandanus > Tandanus tandanus. The sequence goes on from JBCNYH010000026.1 coordinate 25,719,008, forward strand.
AATCAACTCCTCTAGTACGCGGGAGTGTCAATATCGCAAAGCAAGAAAATCCTAGCAGCAAGACTAGCGCATGTTCGTGGATGGGATGGCTGTTTGTTTTTCTATCGCAAGAAAAATAAGGTGTCTTGTGTCACCGTAGCCTAAAAAGCACAAGTTAACCATAAGTATTGGCACCCTGCTGTTGTCGGTCTATTGGGCCACAAATGATGGGACTGACAGCCCACTGATAAACTGATATTCTCAGTGAAAGATTCACTGTCGGCTGAGATGCAGAAAAGACGGACACGACAGCAGCATGATGTGAAAGGACATTTCAGTGCCTTTGTACCATAATTGGTCGCACCGCAACCATCCAACAGGATCAATCCGAGCAAGTTTCAAAAAGTCAGATAAATCAATCCCTTTAAATATCCCGGCCTACTTTTTTAAGTGTAAAAAAAAATTCTCTTGCATGAACGATTTACTTACGTTTATTCTACTTGGTGAGTGCTACAGGCAGAATGTGACTAATTTGTCTGGGAGGTTACGTTTTACTGCTAGGGTCGCGGGGAGGCTGGAGCCGATCTCAGCCGACACTGGGCGAAGGCGGGGTACACCCTGAACAGCTCGCCAATCCATCACAGGGCAACACAGGACAATTCACACTCACGCATCACACCAACACACCAATTCGAAAGCCTAATGTGCATGTCTTTGGACGGTGGGAGGAAACTGGAATACCCGAAGGAAACCCACGCAATCACAGGGAAAACATGCAAAATCCACACGGAGACGCCCACACCGAGTACGTGATTTGAACCCAGGACCTTCTTAGCAGGACAGGATGGATATTATCTTGGTATGGATATATATATATATGGGTTTATATGAATATTATATCCAGATGCTTTTGAGAGGAATATATACCAGATGAAACTTTTAAGCCTCACCGCTTACAATTTATATAAAATAAAAAACAGCTCAGCTTAGTTCTTTACTATCCTGTAGGTCATTCTTTCGGCTTGAGACTCTACAATCCCTTCAACTTGACTGAAAAGAAATGGCCGCAAAACAAGTCTGATGGCAAGTAGTGCACATGTTGTGGAGATTTACTTTCTAAGCCGCTTAAACCTAATCAGTGTCGCGGGGAGGCTGGGGCCCATCTCAGCCGACTCTGGGCAAAGACGGGGTACACCCTGGACAGCTCGCCAGGCCATCGCAGGGCCAACACTCACACAATCAATCACACTCAGTCACACCTAGGGATGATTTGGAACAGCCATTTAGCCTACTGTGCGTGCTTTTGGACTGTGGGAGGAAACCGGATTACCTGGAGGAAACCCACGTAAGCACGTGGAGAACATGCAAACTCCACACAGAAACCCAGAACCTTCTTGCTGTGAGGCGAACGTGTTAACCGCTACGTCGCCGTGCCGCCCCAGGGTTTTTGTATAATAGACAAAACAGTATGAGGTCTCAGGTGTACACATCTCACTTTCTTGCACAAAAAAACAACAAAACATAGATAAATAAATAAATTCTTAAATATTATAACAATCCTGAGAATCAGTAGATGGATGTTCTGGGTCTCTTTCAGCAGTTGAGTCTGCAGACTGGCTTGAGGCCAAATCGCATGCCGATACTTTCCTCCTCCTATGAGCCGTAATCTTCAAACACTGACTCGCTGTTAAAGGGGGGAAAAAACCTCTCGAGGCTGCAGATCAAACACAAGATACCAAACGCAGAGAAGAAAAAGTTCAGATCATCAGACCATGACCACGGACACTTCTCCTCCAATAGTTTTTTTTTATGTGTATAAACAAACTGATAATTCATTCACAAAAGAGGCGAGACAAATGTGAGCCTCCATGAAGAATACAGCTCCCTCCATTCTAGTTAAACATGACCATGCTTATGAATGATGCATGACTCTCTGGGAGCAGTGTTTACCCTGACCCCGTTTCTCTCACTTTCTCTCAGGCAGCAACACAAGACAGATGGGCTGAGCTAAAAACATCGCACTGGCCGCCTGAATGGTTCGTCTCGAGTCCACAAAATGAATTTAATTTGACTAGTGATGCAAAATGACTGGAGGATGTAATCCACATGAGAGACTTTTTTAAAAACAAATTAAGCACTTTCATCATATACAGGGCGGCACGGTGGCGAAGTGGTTAGCGCGTCCGCTTCAAGCCAAGACGGTCCTGGGTTCGGGTCCCGGGCTTGAGGGTTCCTGTATGGAGTTTGCCTGATCTCCCTGTGCTTGCATGGGTTTCCTCCGGGTGCTCCGGTTTCCTCCCACAGTCCAAAGACATGCGCATTAGGCTAAATGCCTGTTCCAAATATTTTAAGACATGTGATGCAACTTCTAGCAATGTTACTGTCAATACTACTACTACTGTAGAAATTCCTTTATCATGGTGTGTCATTTTGGTAGACAGTCCCACCCCTTTCATCCACAAAACCTCAATGTTCTCATTTTAGCAGAATAGGACTAAGGGTGATGTGAAAATAGCTGACACTCATTTCATCAGCCACGAACGCAGATGACCACATGATCCTTTTATGACAATCTGCCCAGCACAAAGAGTAGGCGACTACCCGCGAGATAAAAATGAACCTTGTGAGTCTGGATTTGAAAAGTCATTCATGACCAGGACTAACAGGATGTAAAAAAAATAAAATGAAGACTTTTGTGTTCAGGAACATGCTAGAAATCTCAACATTAAACCTAAGATCCACATCTTTACCTCCACCAAGGACGTTATGCTTTACTCCCAGTTTGTGTGTTTGCTCGTTGGCAGAATCCTGCAAAATTTATGTGTGGATTTTTATGAAACTGCTAAACAAAAGACGCCGTTAGATTTTGCAGATGATCCGGATCAAATTCTGGATCCCGGGAATTTTTTTAAAGGATTCTTTAACACCGTGAGATAGGACGATTGTTACGGAAGTGTAATATTAAAGCAGGCCCAGCAGGGGGTGCTGTCTACTTTCTGGAATCGGCAAAAGGTTATATCCTGACTTTCATGACATTTCTTCCAGAGGCGGGCATATGGTAGGAGGACTTGCGTAGGAGGACTTGGTAAGATTTTGGAGATGATCCTGTATCCGGGAACTTTTTTAAAGGATTCTTTACCATTGTGAGATAAGATGATTTTCGATGTTTTGGTTCGTATGAGGGATTACTGAGCTTGGTGGAAGTACAGTTGAGGAAAAATGATGAGCTGGATCAAGTGCTATTCTTAAGCTGCTGGATAATTAGGGGGAAAACCATATTGTTAAATGAAAAATATTCCCAGTATGAACGTCCAATCCACCATAACTTGATCAGGTTCAAGCTATTATTGAAGATGGAAGTGTGAAAGAACTGTGTACAAGATTTTAGTAATTTATTTTTATTTTTGATGTACTGTATTAATCTCACAAGGGAAATCTGACTCTGCATTTAACCCATCCAAAGTGAGCACACACACACACACACACACACACACACACTCGGAGAAGTGGGCGGCCACATCGCAGCACCTGGAGAGCAGATGGGGGTTAGGTGCCTTGCTCAAGAGCACTTCAGTCGTGAAGGTCCTCCCCCCAGCCACTACACATTTTTCCTGCCACTTCGGGAATCGAACCGGTGACCTTTCAGTCCCAAACCAGCTTCTCCGACCATTAGTCCACGACTGCCCCATAAGATAATTATCTGAATGCTTTGTGTACATTTATATCTCATGATTTTTTCCCCCCAGACATTAAGGAAAGTGTTTGGATCGCTATCCTCAGGTAATTGAAATAATCTGAATGACCTGTAAGCATGTGAGTAACCCCATAATGCTGAACAATAACAATATGGTAAAAGAATGAGAATGAGAAAATGAAAAGTGGCACATGGATCCTGATCAATCCGACGCCGAGAGAAACACTGATCTAGACAGGAAGTAGGAGGAAGTAAGGCTAGAACACACCGGAGGCCCTTGCAGGCCTGAATGGAGGCATGTTACTAACACCTGTTTAACTCCTGATCTAGTAGGCCGCCATGAGCTAAACATGAGCCTAGCGGTTCGGTGCATTTGGGGACGAAGTCTTGTGATTAATTAGCACACGGGACAGTAGCTCCCAAAAGAGCACAGAAAAAGGGAAGAGACCAAATAAGTGAGGAAGTGGGGGAGAATTAGTCAACATTTTATTTGACACCGCCTGCCAAGAGCATGGACACCACACAGGAACAGACGTCCCAGCTCATCCAAAATAGCTCATGCTGTCATGGTTCGTTGTTTATTTTACATTTTTTATATTCTACAAGCCATCATCCCTACCAGAGATAAACAAATCCGTTGTGTAAAAGAGCCAAGTCTGCCTCCACGCTGAAGCTCGATTTCTGCTGAAAGAGTGTGTCTTCGCCAACCAGACTGTGATGGAGTGCTTTCTAGTGTCAGCTTCCCCAGAGGCAGTTCTCCTCCCTCCACATCTCCCCAATGTCACCCGCTACTGTTCATGCATTCTCATACTCCAAAAATAAACTCCATTTACTCACATAACCACTGCCTTCGCTTTCAGGACAATCCCAAAAGGAGCTCCCAGACGCTCCCCCCCTCACTATTTCTCTCTCTCCCTCTTTCGTTTTCTCACCAAGAACTGCTGTCTCCCAAAAAAACACTTCCCGGATTGAACTTTTTTGTGTAGAACTGTGAGAAAGAAGGCAAAGAAATGTTGCTCCATAGCTCAGAAAACACTGCATAGGAGTCTGAGCCAAAAATCCTCTAGATGTTGGCTCATTATGACTGGACACCGGCTCCTGGAGGTCATCATCATCACCATGCTTTTGACTGAACTTGCAAGTTTTATCGCATGACAGCTACCAACCCTCCGAGGGGGAAAACTCTAAAACAGCTTTCCTAAACAACCTCAAACATTAGGGACCTTGTCTGGTCTGTAATTGGTAAGGAATAAAATACCTCGGGATGTGCTGTTCTAGGAAAGTAATTATCAAAAGAGTAGTGGGATGTTGACTGATGTTGGTGAAGTCACTTTCGCCACCCCAAAGTTTTTCTGAACTGCGTGTTTAGGGGGGCAGTCGTGGTCTAATGGTTAGCGAAGCGGCCTTAGAACCAAAAGGTCGCTGGTTCGATTCCGGAAACCAGCGGGAGAAATGTGTGACGGCAGGGGGAGTGAGCTACACCTTCCCTTCCTCCGCATTCATGGCTGAAGTGCCCTTGAGCAAAGCACCTAACCCCCAATGTGTGTCAGCCCACTGCTCCGAGTGTGTGTGCTCACTTTGGATGGGTTAAATGCAGAGCCAATAATTTCCCTTGCGGAATTAATACAGTATAACAAAAAAAATGTCCCGAAGTGCTTTATATCACTTATACCACAGCAATTTGATGATAGTTTGCCAATACCCAGCCATGTGAGTGGTAAGTGGGTCCCAGGTTAGATGACCAAATTAAGCCATTGCCCACATGATGCCCATGAATCCCAGGCATAACTCAGATGGGGTTCACATACACATGTGAGCAGTTGACATGGGGCCCCATTTGAGTCATGCCTGGGCTACATGGGCACTATATGGGCAACGGCTTAAAATGGGCATCTTAACTGGGACCCATTTGGGTCGACTAAGTGGGTCCCACATTGGCAAGCCCAATGAGCAATGAATTAATGTGGGCAGTTGACATGAGGCCATGATGGAACCTATGGACAATCCCATGTGGGGCCCATTTTTCAGCCCACTTACAACCAACATGGGTCCCACATACAAATGTTGGATGGATAATCATTTGCTACAAGGGACTGTAGCTACATTTAATGTTGAATATCTGAGGGACATGTTAGCTCACGTCCATTCATTTGTCAAACCTTAATCGGCTAGAGTTTTGGGGAGGCTGGAGTCTATTTCAGCCAACTTTGCCCCTGAACAGCTTACCAGACTATTGCAGGGCCAACACAGACACACAATCACTCACACTCACACCTGGAGCAATGGAGAATATCCAATTAGCCTAATGTCTTCGGTCTTTCCCTTTGGAGGAAACCCATGCAATCACAGGGAGAACAATGCAGACTCCACACAGAAACAGCCTCGTTGAACCCAGGACCTGTTTGCTGTGAGACAGACGTGCTAATCGCTACATCACCATGTCGCCGATGTTAGTTCTCTTACAGCTATAAACAACTGTTCCCCAATCAGTCTGTGTTTAGTGTTGACACTGGAGAGTAAAGAATCAACACCTTCTGACCAATTATTCCCGAGCAGCACGGCGTTCTAGTGGTTCGCACATCCGTTTCTCAGCAAGAAGGTCTTGGGTTCGAGTCATGGGCTCGGCTTGGGCGTTTTCTGTGTGGAGTACTCCGGTTTCCTCCCACAGTCCAAAGACATGCACATTAGCTTTTCTCAACTTACCCCTAGGTGCGAGTGTGAATGGTTGTGTGTGTGTTGGCCCTGTGATGACCTAGCTAGCTGTTTGGAGTGTTCCCCCTCCTTCGCCCAGAATCGGCTGAGATAGGCTCCAGCCTCCCTGCGACCTTGTTAGGATTCAGCGATTCAGAAAATGAATAAATGAATGCATAAATACATTATTCCTCATGAAGGCACGAGTCCGGTCCGCATCACAAGGCAGCTGTTTTTCGAAATCGATTAAAATAAGGAGGAATTCAAGCAAAAGTAATGCTAACCAAATCCCTGTAGAGCTCCTGTTACAACAGGTTCCACCAAAAGCAGTGCAGATATCCAATATTACTAGATCTACCCGAATGATGGAACATCTAAGAGAAGCAATAAATCGTGCTGACAGGTGTATAATGCCAGAACAGCATTCGGATCAGTGATTTACGTGGCAGTTACTTGAGAATGCTTAGACTAGACTTTTAAAGTTTCTTGGAAGTATGACATGCCGATCAACAGGATAAACTCGATTCCTCAGACAGAAGAAAATAAAAGAGGTCATAATAACCAGGCTCCATAGACTGAGCTAAGCGTGTGGGAGTAACGGATGGGAAGACAAGATATTTCAAATAGCCCTATACACTTTCCCACCATATGAATGTGTTTTTTTTTTTTCCAGGCGTGTGGCGCCTTGAAGAGCCGCATGCCGGACACTAACGTGTCTGGTCTGCTCCCCCTCCCTATTTCTCATCTGGGGGATAAAGACAGTTGAGCTCAGATTCTCTAAAATCCATGTGATTCGCTACCACAAATATCCGCGCTTGCTTCCGTGTCTCCGCTTCCAAATCCCACAAAACACTAACACTATTATTCCAGCCTCATCCTCCTTTTTACCTGCTCAGCCTTTCTAATCTTTATAACTCAACCAACCGTGCACTGTTTTCTTCTTTGCTTTATGACGTTTCTTTTTGTCTAAATGTTTTGTCTGCGGTTTATTTTACCTGGGCCATTTCTAAAGCATCTGTTTGATGGGACAAATAGGAGCCCTGTGAATAATAATAATAAAAAAGAAATGTTCAGACAAAATATTCAGACTAAAATAAACTTATGCAAAAGCAAGAAGAAAACAAAGCTGGATTACAAAGGTATTGTATCAAATATTTTAAAGCTGTAGAAATCAGAGACTATGCGCCTGGGCAGATACACACACTTAGGGAAAAAAAATTTATGCAATTTGAAATTTTTTCCCCAATTTTTTTAGCCGTATTGAATTCCCACCCGTCATGTGTTGCCTCTATATCAACTATGACAATACGACCGCCACCAAACAGGGACCTGTGACAAACCTGCGAAGCGCAATGCTGCCTCCCGCAACTTTTACAAACTGCTGCGCATGCATATTTGGGCGTGGCCTAACACACGAATGAGCTCACAGATGCCTGTGGTTGGCTGGTGAGTGACAGAGAGGTGAGCATCCCACTCCCCCGTGAGAGCTCAGCCATTAGCTCCCGGTAGCGGATGGCAGCGACATCAAACCTGGATTCGGACCTGCAATCTCCAGGTTGAGGGTCGCACACCTTGTTAATGCGCCACACACATTCTAGCTAGCTCTACTAACGCCTCTACGCCTCTACTAACGACCACACTCTAACTGGACTATCCTGTGTGAAGTGTATGTAGGGCTTCCTCTGAACTGACCACTCCTGAGTTGCCCTAACTTTGTCCAAATAAATCGAAGAAATTGTTGACTATGAGCCTGTGTGAGCCATGTTCCTTTGTCTCCCCATTCTTGATAAGATAAGGTATTTTCTAAGTGAGGCAGGGTATCTTAAACCAAGCACATGGGATTTTCTTCGTTGGAACTGCAGCGCAATCATGTCTTTTCCTTTTAATATTCAGTAGACACAAAATCAAAATGTAAAAAGACAAACAGAATCCCATCCAGTATTGAAGAAATATCAAGTAATGGCATTAGACAACACAAAATCTGTACAGTGTCCACCTATATAGGCCCCGCCCCTGTTCCTTCATTTACATATAAAGCACTAAAGCACCACCCTTCTTAAAATACTGCATTCAAGCCTCAGCAATAGCAGTCTTTGCATACTGATAGCAGACATCCATAGGCATCAAGTATGACTTGGATGGTTGTCCCTGTGTCCGTGCCTGAGTTAATGCGGCTTGGCTGTTATATATCGCTGATTTTTATCCTGATGGGCAACAATAAATAAAAAAGTTTTATTCATAACAAAACTGAAAGCCAAAAAAATAGAGGCTCATACACCAAACCTCAGACTGGCGTCAAATAAAAAACACACAATATAACGCAGGTAGGCAAGAAAACCTTCACCAAGCGTGAATGGAAACACGGAACATGAACTTGTTAAACGGATAATTAAACTTACAAGAGAAAACTTACTAGAGAAAGGCGGTGAAAAGAAAACACAGTGTTAACCTTTCCTGCTTTTGCTTCAGACCGTAGTCAGGAAACACAGGGTGATCTATTTATTTGTCCAGGGCTGAAGTTGATTCAGCCCTTAAAGGAGCCGCACTACTCTTATAACACCAGCCTCGGATACCTATCAGTAGAAATATCTATCGGGAGCTCCACTTTTAGGCAGTGCCTAAACCTTAATACTACACTTTATGGTGTGACTTTGAGACGAGCATGTGATCGGGGAGTGGCCACAAAAGCTGCATGCTCACCGAACTCGACGGCATGCCCAGGTTGGTCTCGATGTACGTCTCGGTCTTGGGCTCGACAGCAAGTTCGGCCTCTAGGATCTTCTCCACGGGCATGTCCTCGTTGGCACTGCTGCTTGACTCCACCTCATTCTCATTTCGATCCTTGGCTCGCTGGCGCTCCTCCTGAACGGCTGTATGCAAAAAAACTGGGTTCACTCAGTACTGCTGATTACAATGTCAACAATAGGACATACACAACCAAAAAATTACAAAAGCAGGCATTTCTAGAATAAAAACATCTTCTGTTAATGGCAGGACAGATATATTTTATTAACACGACCAAGTATTATTACATTAGGCTTTAGGTATGCATCTATAATGAGCATGAGGCATGAGAGTGTAGCTCTAAAGGGTTGATCCAAAGCATTTAGGATCACATTAAAATCTTCTTTAAAAACACTCATTACAAAGAGATGGGACCATTACTAACAAGAACATCGGTAGGGAAATGAGAAAAAATACTTTAATGATGATGTAAACCCTAGGGTGTGTCATTAGATGACACAGCTTCATGCTAACAACACAAATGCTAAACAGCTCATTCCACCCAGTACTTTTACCAACCGCAGACCATATTGCCGGCCTCCTTGTTGTGGGATGTCCCATGTAATTTGATAGAACACTTACCAATGCTCTACCGGGCGCCAGACTCTGCGCCCCTCTGTCGCTTTTTGTCTCTGTCACGATGTCCCGCCAGTGTGTCACATGACCTACACACTCTGTGATGATATCAGAGAGGGGCTCTACCACTCTGGAATATCCCACCCAAGGTCCATGTGCCTTTCACATCTTTTTGTGGGATGTCCCAGGTAATAGGATTGACCTCTTAGCGATACGCTTTCGGGGGCCGGACTCTGTGTCCCTCTGTCTCATTATGACATCATCACCTACTGATACACCTACACACTGGAGTGGGGGGGTGGGTGAGGGGGTCTCTAATCCTTGATCTCTCTCTCTCTCCTAGATGTTCAGTGTATGTTTAAAATCGAACGGCTTCCGATTGACACTTTCACGTGATTGAACGTGTCAGAAACAGACTGACGGGATAAGTCACACTGGAGTGTTTTTGTTTGTAGCGAGAACCACAGAGTTTAGTTTAATGGATCGGGCATTTCATGATCTCGAGCAGACCAGCAGAAAGTGGTTAGAGTGCTGAGCAGACACCCTGTCTAACCACAGCCAAGGCAGAACTAACCACACTTCAGGCCTCAAGCTGTTCCGGGAACGTCTTTCTCCCTTTCTGTTTCTGCATGTGTGGTACTCTGTTCATCCAAAACCCTTCTCCTGATACGGCCCCCATTCTGCACATATGTGGAAACCCACACATGCCACACACATTCTAGGTTTTCTTTCATCCCGTGCTGTTTTCTCGCCGCTGAATCACAGTAGTGGCTTGCTTGTACGGGTCCTTGGGGCAGGAGGAAAAGGGGGGCCCCACTTTACAGAAACTGCTGTCTGCTTTTGGAGGTCAGCCCAAGGGTAGAATACTTCTCATGGAGTCAGTGAGAGGTGAGGCGGCCTGAAATCACGTTAGCTTTATTTCCTTCGGAGAAGGAGGAGAGCATAAATTCGTTTAATCCTGTTTTCCTGCAGTTTCACTCAGCCCTTTTTCGGGTTGGCTCGGCCCTGCTCTTCCCCTGCCTCGGGCTACAAGGGGGAAGGGCTTATGGGCTGTTCGAGCAAACCGAATGGGAGAAGGGGTGCACTCGGGTCAAGGAAGGCCCACTGCGCGTATGCATTTCTCACGTCCTTTGCTGCGGTGTACTCGAGGTCTCGTAAGTAAACAGTAGGTAGTGAATGAGATCTAATGTAAAGCAGGTTCACTTACAAGAACTCCAAGCTTCCAGCTATCTCTGTAATCGATATGTTACTGATCTAATCTGTCACTCGCAGCTTGCTCCAGTTTGCCAGAAAGGTTTCGCTAGATGTACATACCAGGTAAACCAATCCATCGAGTGTAAACCTGCATGAAATTCATCCCAAACTTAACTGTTTTGTCAGTAGGGTACTTGCATTGACAAAGCTATGATATATTAGCTTCATTGTCAGAACAGGAGAAGAGCTCTTGGCTTAGAACTTGATACTCTCCTGTCAGCAGGCATTACCAAAAAGGAACAAGTAAAGCTTTTGGAAGTAAACCCAGCGCTGACAAAGTCTTCCATCTCGTTCTTGCGTGAATCAGAGTGACTAACATACTAAAAGTGCTAATGTCCTCCTACATACGGGTAAACGCATTTCTTTCTGTTTGCCCCCTCTCATGCACTCGGCCTGTTTTCCCACGTGCCTCGGAATTGGATTTGGATGGGTCAGAGGATAAGGACTGGTTCATGTTCAATCAGAGGAGCCACTTAAAGCAAATTTCTCTAAACTTCTATACAGAAATACTTCTGGTCGGGGTTCAGGCACCAGTACCTCCAAGCTGCCATTGTTGGGCCCCTGTGCAAGGCCCTCTAGCCTCAACTTCTCAGTTGCAAGAATGAGACAAAAAAAAAAAGTGTGTTAGCCTCCAAACCTATTACTCTGTACGAAAGTCAAGGAAGTCAAGGAAGCCAGGAAGTCTCAACATGATGGCTGCCATCTGGCTTCAAAATTGAAACACTGATGCATGATTCAGTCTTTTTAAGCTCAGTGGGCATGAGGCATATTTATTAGGGGCGTAATACAATGCCTAATCTGGATATAGCTCTCTTTATTTCTCCACATATCTATATCTGAATTCTGAAGTAGGTGTGTCTAAACCAGAATCCACCCCCCACCCCCAAAACACATTGAAACATTGACTGTAATTCTCCTGACAAACAGCAGAGGGCACTAAAAAGGACAATCCGCTCTTTCCAAAGCCACAATAACTTCCATCAACCTCAAGAGTCATCTATAGACACTGATCACAGTAACACAAGCCTGCTGAATAGTCTCGCTCACTTATCACAGTTGCTGAATCAGAAGGCCGCGTGTCTATCGACGCACTGTTTAAGAGTCTGGTCTCGTCAAAGTCCAAGGTCACTGAATGTTTAATCACTGTCATGCATCAACTTGCACGTTTGTAGAGTCAGTTAGCGGTGAACAGCTGATACATTGCAGTCACTAAACAAAAAATATCTCGTTATACAAACCGGCAGCCACAATAACGGCTTTCTACATGGTCCCCGTCGCACTCGCTGCAGCATACAGTAAAGCCTAGATACGTCTAAGCTTCCTATCAGAGCTTAAAAAGGACGGGCGCTATGTTTCTGTCCTCTCTGTAATCTGCTGTACCTTCTCTCTTCATTCCCATGGCCAGGCATTTCTGATAGCGGCAGTACTGGCAGCGGTTCCGCTGGCGCTTGTCGATCACACAGTCCTTGTTGTCTCTGCAGGTGTAGGTCAGGTCCTTCCGTACGGTTCTCTTAAAGAACCCCTTGCAGCCTTCACAGCTGTAGACGCCGTAGTGTTTACCTGAAGACGCAGCATATGCATCAAAAACAGACAAGACACACAGGAGATCTACTTACAAATTAGAAGGCGCGTCCAAATTTTTGACTATGATTACCGGAGGAGCGATCTCCGCAGATGGCACAGATGTGTTTGGTGAGAGATAGAGGAGATCCTGATGACTGCGCTGGCACCTTCATCATGCCATTAATGCCCACCGGAGGCTTGATGTCCTCTGAGCTGCTGACGGAGTTCATCGGCGAGTTCAACTGTAACATATATACGAACAAAAAACAAAACAAACCTGTTTAGATACTCTATTACAAAGGGCTTTCTTAAAAAGGGTTCTTTGGACAACTTCATGGCTTCCTTCAGAAGTTCTGCATTGGAAGAGAAACCCCTGGGGTTGGTCAAAGAAGGTCCTGGGTTGAACTCCCGTGCCTGTTTTGGGGTTTGCATGTTCTCCCCATGCTTAAATGGGTTTCTTAAGGGTACTTCAGTTTCCTCCCACAGTCCGAAGACATGTACATTAGGCTCACTGGATATTCTCGATTGCCCAAGATGTAAATGTGAGTTCTGTCGTGTGTGTAAACGAGTGGTTCTGTGCGTTTTGACCCTGTGGTGATGGTGCTGTTCAGGGTGTACCCTGCCTTTCGCCTGAAATTGGCTCCCCAAGACCTGGTGAAGAACCTTTCAGGGAGCTAGATCTAACCATATTTTTAAGAGTGTAGATACAAAATGGCCAGGCGTTGATATCGAAAACAATACTCGAGAGCCTCAAAAAATGTAAAACTACACAAGCCTACTAATGTTAGTTATACATCCCGCTGAGATACACTAGCTAGCTAACTCTGCTGCTCATTGAAGATGTATTGTATGTAGGCAATTATATTTACATTTTATATTTGAATTTCATTCATTTGCTGGACTGCTTTATCCTCCTAGGTTCGACTCTGGGTCTAGGTCGACTAGCCGACTCTGGGCAAAGGCGGGGGTACACCCTGAACAGCTCGCCAGTTAATCACAGAGCCAACACACACTCACACCCAGGGACAATTTAGGACAGACAGTTAGCCTAAAAATTAAAATGTCTTTGAAATGTCTGAGGAAACCAGAGTACCTAGAGGAAACCCCCGCAAGCACAGGGAGGCCATGCAAACTCCAGGATTTCCAGGAACCCAGGACCTTCTTGCCGTGAAGCGGATGTGGTAACCACTTCGCCACCATGCCGCCCAAGTCCATCATCAATATAAATGAAAACTGATCTTCTTCTTAACAAAGCACAGACTCATCGACACCATCCTAGTCCATCATCTAGTCCTCCAGCAAAAACGGCGCATGATGTGACGTCACAGACAACGAAAGGACACATTCTAACAAATTCTGTTCTAGCTAACCGCATCCAGAGCTGAAATAAAGCTGCTTTTTATTTCCCCGCCGTCCAAAGCGTGATGAAACAATGCGGCCTGTGAATGTTTGGCCTTTGATTGAGTTTGGAAGAGACACATGGAGAGTCTCATGTGATTAAAGCAGATGCGTTTGGGACGGGCCCATGCTTTCAGGCTCACATGCCTTCTCCCTCACTTCCATCACCTCCATTCTCTCTCTTTCTCTCTCTTACTCGGTCTTTCTAGGGAAGCAGTCATTGCAGGAAGTGTCCCGGGCCTCATTTATTCTCATTCAACGCTGCCAGTGCAAATAATCTATGCTAGGATAGCTGCAATAAAATATCGAACAGGACAGTGGAATAAAGACAGGCTTGTGTTTCTTTTTTCTTGCGAAAATACACCCGTGCCAAAAATGTGCTGGGGTGAACTCATCCAGACACAGAGGGAGATTTGTTCATACATGAATATCCTGAAATGAGGCCTACGGCGTTCCGCATGGATTTACAAGAGCGAGCGAGGGAGGTCTACGCTACAATCAACAGCGATTCGTCATTTTCCAATCACTGATCATCACCACCTAAACATGTCCTGCACTCACGGTGCATTAATAATGTCTCTCTCTCTCTATTTTTTTTCTTGCTCTCATCCAACATTTATTTCCAAACAAAAGAGACTTTATAAAGTGATGCGAATATAACAACTATTAGGGACACTGGCGTCCAAAATCCACAACAGAGAACAAACAAAATATTTATTCTTTCATTCGCTGAACCACTTCATCCTAACAGGGTCGCAGGGAGGACGGAGCCTATCTCAGCCGACCAACACACACTCACACCTAAAAGCAATTTGGAACAGCCAATCAGCCTAATGTGCATGTCTTTGGACTGGGGAAGAAACCAGAGTACCCAGAGGAAACTCACACAAGCACGCAAACTCCAAATAGAAATGGCCTCGCTGAACCTGGGACTCGAACCCAGGACCTTCTTGCTGTGAGGTAGACAGGCTAACCACTACACCCCTAAATAAAAATTAATAAAAATTAAATATTTTGTCTGATTTTTGATCTCAGAATCTACTGATTGCTGTGTTTTTAAACTTCATGCTAAACCCAAGGCAGGGGAAAGGGACGTCTGGACCTCACTGCTTAGGCGGCTGCCCCCACGACCCGACCCCGGATTAAGCAGAAGAAGATGATGATGATGACTAAACCCAAGTTCTGCAGTAAAAGTCTTAACATTAGTTTTTAGCTATACCCGGTGCCCGGAACTCTTATTTGTTGAAGCCCTGTCTTGTTTTGTAGCGTGTCTCGTCTGCGAATGTCCTCTGGCCACCTGACACCACGCAGCAGTCTCCACCGTTCACGTCAACACGTAGGTCAAGCGTTAACTGAGAAGTGACGGTGGTCTTTTCTTGTCTAATGGGGTCTTGACCCAAGATGTCTTGCCGTTCTTGCTGTTAGCACCTTCACAGCTTACGCTCTGTTGGATACACATTCGTGTAATGTATTCATAATCGGAAACACTGTAACGATGCTGTCAAACATGGCATTAAGGCAACACAAAGCACTTCTGACCAATCAGGATACAAGTTAGGAGCAAACAAGTATGCAGGACAGAGTGCTTGGGGTGGGAGGGGGGTGGGAGTTGGGCACGGTGGTGTAGTGGTTAATATGTCTGCCTCACAGCAAAAAAGGTCCTGGGTTTGAATCCCATGCTCAGGAGTTTCTGTGTGGGGTTTGCATTCTCTCCCCAGTGCTTGCGTGGGTTTCCTCTGGGTACTCCGGTTTCCTCCTACAGTCCAAAGACATGCACATTATGCTACCTGACTGTTCCAAATTGCCCCTAGGTGTGAGTGTGAGTGTGAATGGTTGTGTGGGTGTTGGCGCAGCGATGATCTGGTGAGCTATTCAGGGTGTACCGTGCTTGTCGGGTGAGTTTGGCTCCAGCCTCCCTGCGACCCTATTGGGATTAAGCGGTTGGGCAAATGAGTGACTGAGTCATTTTTATTTATATTTCCGTCGGTCATCTTTAATCATTTACGTCTGCTTAGTGTAGGCCTAGACCTGGCACCCTTCATTAGAATAAACAAGATTAATTAATACCATATGTTGCAAATATACTGACATGAACAAGCAACGTTTAAAAAAGGGCAAATCGTCATATTTAATAAATTATTATTTTATATTGTTCTCAGTATCCAGGAGGTAATAAAAGCTAATAGTACTTAAGTATATTTAGTACTATTTAATTAAGTATAATTAATATTATTATAAGTTATTAGCAATAATATTTGCACATGTGAAAAATGTTGTCTGCTGTCAGTCAGCGAAGGCTTTCAACACTTATCCTGGAAATATATAGAAATATATACTGTATATATAAAAAAACACCATCAAGTATAACGATAAAGACCCCCGATTCCCCATAAACGCTGTAAAATACTGATGTTTATCACTGATGCTTTGGTGCTGTTTTACAGCTAGTGCTTTAGAGGCTCTTGGGAAGATTGATGACCACAAAGTACCAGGATATTTAAGTCCCAGACCTCGCTTGCCAAAAGACTTGGCCACACAACTCTCTCTCTACAAGAGAATGAATGAGAAACATACATTCAAATCGGCACAGGATTGTCTGTGGGACGTTCTGTAATGGCCGTCTCCGTCTCTCGAGCTCTGATCTGAAGACAAGCCTGAGAATATAAACGAGTTTAAAAAAATGCTGAGCATGGAGGGGTGGAGGAAGATCCTTCCTCAAGTGTCTCCAAGCTTGTTAGATGTTCTTCTCATTTGAAGAAGCTTCAACAAATCCCAGCGCAATAAATATGACTGATAGCATCTGTTCTTTTTTTTTTTTTATCATCACATGCCTTATTTAAATAGTTGATTCTGATTGGTCGGTAACAGTATTCAGCCATCTTGTATTTAAATATCGAGCTTCATATCAGATTGCTGATTTTAATAATATTTCTGTAAGTAGCTGCATAATCACATCATCATCAGCATGTTTAGCATACAAAGTACACAAGAACAGCACAATCTGATTGGTCTACTATCTCACATTTACATATATGGTGTTCGGCAGACACCCTTATCCACATTTTTATACAACTGAGCAGTTGAAGTTTAAGGGCCTTGTTCAAGGGCCCGACAGTGGCAGCTTGGTGGTACTGGGACTTGAACCCCTGACTCTTGGATCAGTAAGTCAGAACCTTTCCCACCTGAGCCACCACTGCCCTATCTATCTTGGGATTAACAAACGTTATTCTGAGTGGATAATGCTTGAATCAAAACCACGGACACTCGCAGTACGTCACGTCACTGGGAGTAGGCGGCATCATCATGATGACACTTTAAAATAGAAAAAAATCAACCATAAAGATCTCATTTTAGTTTTTTTTCTTTGTTTATGTGTAGTGTATAGTAAAACACCTGTACAGAGAGCAGTGCAACTTCCCTTCCTCCACCTTCATGGCTGAAGTGCCCTTGAGCAAGGCAGCTAATCCCCAGCTGCTCTCCGGGTGCCCCAATGTGTGGCAGCCCACTGCTCCGAGTGTGTGTGGTCACTTTGGATGGGTTAAATGCAGAGGTAATAATTCCCCTTGCGGGATTAATACAGTATAGCAAAAAATAAAATAAAACATAAGCCTTTGAAATAACAAATACAGGATCATGCAGAAGAACATAAAGAAGGTTGTAGAACGTCAGTAAATAAGTGCATCCAGAACTACGCATGCTGTTATATGGAAATGATGCCCACCTCCTGATCAATCACTCACTCATTTGCCGAACCGCATAATCCCACTAGTAGAGTCGAAAGGAGGCGACACTGGGTAAAAGCACGGTACACCCTGAATAGCTCGCCGGACCATCACAGGGCCAACTCACTCACAACCATTCAAACACACTCACACCTAGGGGCAATTTGGAGCGGCGTATTAGCCTGATGTGCATGTCTCTGAACTGCAGGAGGGAACCGTAGTACCCGGAGGAATCCGGCGAAAGCACGGCGAGAACATGCAGACTCCACACCGAAATGGCCTCGGCGAGCCTGGGACTCGAACCCAGGACTTTCTTGCTGTGAGGCGGACGTGCTAATCAATACACCACCGTGCCGCCTCCTGACCAATCAGATTCAAGCATTCGACCTTGCACTCACAGTATTACATCCTTTAATCAAATTTACAGATTATTTATGAACATTTTCACCAGTTACGCATGTCTCATAGAAAGATCACGGTGCTACAAATTCCCACCAAGACCTCAATGCTACATAACTATATTAACGCGACACACATTCCTCCTTTAACACTAACACACTTTCTCAGCAACAGGTTCTTCTCTCTCATATCTGCATCGCAATAATAATGAATGAATTACATCTAGGAATTAACATGTGTTCAATGAATATACAAAGTGCTAAACACCATTTTTACTGAGAAATATTTCTAAACATGGCGCTAATTTGATCCAGCTTACAATTTAATGCATGTCGAGGGTGCCAAAAGTTATGTTAGTGCCACAACAAGACCTTAGTACTACGCACGCACACACACACCCCTCCTTTAACAGCAACACAGAGCGGCTTTTACATTTCCCTAGACTAAACAGGTGCTACACACACTTGACTAAATAACAGGGACATTGAAGCCTACATACATGCACAACAGTGTGAGCCCCAATACAAACATCTTTACTGGACACACACACACTTTAGAAGGCTGCATTAAGGCCATCACGGGCAGCGCATCTATCATTCACGTGGACGCAACAGCTTGAAACCAGACATGGGCTACGTTTGATTTATCACTTCAGAAGCAGCTATTAACCTTGAGTATAAAAACGAGGCAAGTGGACGAGGCGATACTAACTGGAACACCAAGCTCCCGTGCGCCGCTGGAAGAAAGACATTAGCACACACACCGAGGAAGGGAGAGACGTGATAAATCACGAGAGCGCTGCTTTATTTTACACAAACCGTCAATGAAAGAAAGCACTTCCCTTTATGACGAGGTTCTGTCTTGTGAAACGGGCTCTATCAAACACACACACACACACATACACCCACACATACGAAACACGGACATCACGCAAGAGTTTACACACCTGCCGCTAACTGTGCTTCCATGAAGACTTCCTCTCTCCGTCCTGACCGAATTCTGGCCTCGGTCTCTCTTCAGCCTATTTTCAGTGCACTTGCAACTCTATCTGCCTGGACTTTAGTCTCTGTGGTGGGGCAGCAGGATTAAAGGGGCTCAATTCTGTTGCTGCAAATAGATTAATCTACCCCTTTGCCCCCATACATGAACATGTACCCGTGTTTCTGGGGGTAGGGTATTGCTAAAATGCCCCTTAGCACACACACACACACACACACACACACACACACACGCACATTCTATCATTTCTACGACTAAAATATAAAAATAAAATGTCCTTTATGTAGGACACCGCAACATCACACTGCTGAATAACCGCCCCATGTTACCGTCTCTATTAGTTAGCTGTTCAGCCTTACAGGGGTCAAGAGTCAAGGGTCAGCTGCTTAGTAATGACAGTGGGAGCACAGAGTATGACCTCACACAGTGCACAGGAGCACACTGACAGCCGAAGCATTACTTCGAGATTACTTAAGAGTTTTTCTTCATTTTTTTAAAGAACCAGAAAATGATATGACCCGCTCTAAGCTGCTGCCTCTCTCTCTCTCTCTCTCTCTCTCTCTCTCTCTCTCTCTCTCCCACACAAAACAGAAACCACTAACAGGCAGACTAACAAGTGGAGGAAGAAAGAGAGAAAAAGAGAGAGCTCTGGCAGGTTTGCTCAAGTTAAATATGGATGGAGTTAAAAAATTTCAGTAGTGTGGATGTTGTTGCCATGGCAATGTTACCTTAAAATAAACGATGGAAAAAAAAAAAAAAAAAAAAAAAGAGAGAGAAAGATGGAAATAAAAGAATAAAAAAAAAATCAAGCCATGTGGAAAAAAGAATAAAGACAGAAAGCAAAAAAAGAAAAGGGGGAAAAAAGAAAGAAAGAACGAAAGCAAGGAAGGAAAAATAAAAGAAAGAAGAGAAAGATGTCATGCCATAAGGAAAAGAAAGATAATTTAAAAAAAATCATGTCACAAACAAAAAAGTAAAGTCCGAATGTGAAAAAAGTAGTAGAGAGAAAAAAAGAAAGAAAGACAGAAAGAAAGGAATCGTGCCACAAAGAAAAGAAAGATTCATAAAACAAGAAAGACAAAAAAAGAGACAGAAGAGATGCAAGAAAGAAAAAAGAAAATAAGAAAGAAAGGCATTATGCCACAGAGAAAATAAATAAAATCATCAAAGTATGTGGAAAAAGAAAGAAAGACAAAAAGCTAAAAAAAAAGAGAAAGAAAAAAGAGAAAGCAACAAAGGGAGGAAGAATAAAAGAAAGAGGGAAAAAAAACATCCCACAAAAAAAAGAAAGGAAATAAAGTCAGGGTGTGAACAAGGAAGAAAGACAGAAAGCAAAAACGGGAAAGAAAGGAAGATATCCGGCCATATAGATTGTGCAAAATGAAAGAAAGGCAGAAAACCGAAAAATGAAAAGAGGAATCATAGAAAGCATTAGAAAGAAAGAATAAAAGAAAGTGTTGAAGAAAGTGAGAATGATTAGAAAGAAAGAAAAATATCATGTCTTTAGAGGACTCGAGTCTGTGATGCGCTCATTGATATTCTCGGTACACCGCGTCGCTCTCGCTGCTGATAACTAGCTGAAAGTCTGCGAGAGTTCACTCGAGGCGCTAAATCTCCTGATCTCTATTAGAGAGCCGACTCTGCCGTGTCCCTGCAGGACCTGCGAGCGACTTCGCCCTGCATCACTGTTCCATATTCTCACCTGGCATTTTAAACGGACGAAGCGGGAGAAGGTACCATGCGTTTCATGTGTTTCATCCGAATCGGGTTCTGGAGATGAAACGTCTGGATGCTGCGTCCACACAACAATCCCGAGACCTCTAAGCACCTTAGAGGGGGCTGAAGATTCGGAGCTGGGGCTTTAACGGAGCTTATCCTGTCTTACTGATCCAGAGAACAGACTTTCCTCAAAAGGACACTTCAAAGGCTACTTCATATCCTGCAGCCGAAAGTCCCGAACGCACTCGCTGATACACTGGAGCTCCTCTCACACCACTGAGATCCGTAACGATGGAAGCAATGATTAATTATATAACGCTCCATCCTGAGAGACAGAAATGAATTGCATCGCAAACAGAATTCAGTTGAATAGCATGAAGCCATGATGTCATCACATGTCACTACACAAAGAGTAAAGACCATCACACAGAAATGGTCTCAACTCTAGAACACACACACCTGGGAGGTCAGTGTGTAAACCCCCTGGGCCTGATAACCCCACTTAAGCTCTGACCTTTGACTTTTCACCCGCATAACTCAGCCTGAGAATGACCCCGTTGATGAAAGGGACTCTGGGAAGTGGTCCTGGAGCTCGGCCATCTTGTTAAAGGTGTACCTCACTGGGCTTGTGAACAAATTCTGCAAACAGTCTCCGAGTACTCATCATGTTCGCCATCCATTCGCCGATCTCACTTTCAATCACCAAGGAGTTCAAAGTTTTGAGGAATCTTTGGGGAACATGTCACGCAACAGTCGTCAACTGTTCTCTGAAAGGCCACAAAAGTTCATCAATCATTCGCCTCCCTCAGGAATGCGGCAACTTGTCGAAGGATACTTGGCGAATTGTTCGCAGACTCTGCGTATAGTTGGCAAACGTCTGTGGTCACGTGTCTGTCACATGACGGTGACGCAATATAAAGGCGACCCGGTAAGCTTTGACAGACTGTCAGAGAACAATTGGTACATTCGCCAAAATGACCCTGTCCATTCACAGGGATTCACCAACTGACTATCACTAAAAAGTCGTCAACAAATCACCAATTACATTTACAGCATTTACAGTAGACGCCCTTAGAGTCCAGAGTGACTCTGACCTTTCTCAAGGGCTAAACAGCAAGAGCTTGGTATTACTGGGGCTTGAACCCCAAACCTAAGGATCGGTAACCCAAAGCCTTAACCACAGAGCCACCACTGTGTATGTATCTCAGTGACTGATGTATGCTAATGGTCAAAGTAGTCAACAAAGTGGCGAACCACTAGTCACCACTGTCGCCAAACGTTCATCCCTCAGTCTGATATTCACTTTTTCATTTACAATACATCGTTATAGCAGCTATAAACAGTCATCCACTCCAACAATGTGGTCATCCAGTACTTGATACAACCAACACCTCAGCCTCATATTTCAGTTTGTTTGGATTTTGGGGCTAGCGCTACACTCGTACAAGGTCGTTCTCCAAAGCAAAGCATTTTTGGTAGTACAGGGATCTAAACCTGCTTAATGGTGAGAAAATCCTACCCGAAGTTACGGCTCTATACTGATTTGATTTGGTTCCATTTGAAAACTGCTATCTCGTTGTTTTTTTTTCCTACCTGACTTTGTGGTGCTAAGCTTGTGATATTGTGAGTCTACAGCTTGTCTCTTGGCGCCAATCTCCTTAACTCATTAACAAACTCGTGCTTTTCATAGAAAAGTAAATGCTCACTCAGGAGAATTCATGCCCCGGCAGGAGAACCATGCGTCAGTTTTTACACGCCTTCTATCAAAACAGGGTTTAATTCCTGGCACAAAGACAAAGCTAGCTGATGGTTCTCCATTCACGCCTAGAGTCATGGTCTCACTCCGGAGCTTCACTTCATATAGCGGAGAAAAAAATACATGCTTAGACATGTCTGATATTTACCAAATAGAAATTTTAATTCTTTTAAAAATCTGATTGGTCAGCAGCCCTGACAGACAAATCCCAGCTTTATATTAATACACTCGTTCTCATATTTTACTGTTTCTATAGCAACCGCTAACTCAAAGGATTTGTACCTTTCGTGGCACTTGAGACTAACAATGAACTATTTATAATATGCTGCTTAACAACAGAATAAATACTTGAGGTGCACTCATAGCGTTAGAGATGCCTTCGCAACGCAGCATGGATAATGTAACAAATAGGCCCTTATGAGTACTGGTTTTAATTACCAATGGGCTCATCTTATATGTTCTATAGTGACCATATTGGCAAAAGAAATTCTCGTTAGAAGAACTTATGATATAGCTGGGGTTTGACCTTTCAGGTTCACTCAGTGTCAAAGGTAATGGCCATATTTGAAAGTCGATATATGGTTTCCTAATAGTGTTATAGTAATGGCATGTCTATCGGCACTCGTTTCGAAGTTATAAGTGCTCTACCTCCAAAACTTTGTGACCTTGCTCTGACCTTGACCTTTGACCTTGACATTCCAAAATCAAATCAGTTCTTGTAATCAGGTAGGGTGGTGTCCCCACCAAGTTTGGTGAAAATGCATGCACCGGCGTGGTCAGGATTTTGTTCACAAACAGACCTGACGGACAACACAATAATAATAATAATCATGGATTGATTAAGGAGAATGTCTATCTAGTAAGGAGACTGTACATGGCTGCAGGGAAGGAGGGCTTTGCAGTTGCTCAGCCATGTGACGTGACGTGGACGTTCCCCAAACAATGTATTTTTTCTATAAATGGAAAACAGTATGATGTGTCGTTCTTTGCTAGATAAAATATTGCACGTTGTAATCATCGAGCTGCATCACACCATCCATTTATTATTATTTGGTTATTTTCCAATGCATCTTTATAGATGGGATTTTTTTTTCATTAGTTATTCTGTGTAATCACTGCAATACAATCTTAACATGAACCCTTAAAAATTACTTTAAGGACAGAACTGAGACTTACAAAGGAGAAGTAAATCATGGCAAGTATCATAGCAACTGTATCATAGCAAAGTTATAGTGAGTCATAGCTTATACTTTATATAACCAACATGTTCATCAGGTACTGCATGTATTGTAAAATCTTATCATCAAGCAGAAGTATGGGGATATTTCTACACTCAGAACAAGAACTTGGCATTGAACCAGCCATGAATGAGCAAACTGGAACAAAGTAAAAATACTGAGCGGGGATTATACTTGGATCCTTGCGTGAGCAGGACGAGGAAATAAACTCTACTCATATCAAGGTTCTGCTCTAAAACCAAATGCGAGAGGTACTGTGCAGGTTCCGACAGCTATACAAAGGCAATTAGACACATAAACTAAACTTGAAATCATATTAATAACCAACAATTACAAACAAAACAGCATTAAAGCCCCATTTAACATTCTGGCCATTCCTTTATAGATTTATAGCCAAACAGTCATCTATCACTCCTTTCAAAATGGCCCCTGCTAGCGTTGCTCCTAATTATAACGCTTACAAATAACCTACGCTACAAAAAAGGCTGACATTCAATCAGCAGCTTTGCTCGAAGACTACCCAGGGACGCCTCAGAAGCCTGACCCGGTCTGTGAATCCCACTGGAGCAGAGAAATGCCAAGGCGAAATGAAAGAAGCGAGTCCACCTTTAGATTTGCTCTGGTGCTAACAGACATGGATGCCAAATGGCCGTATTGATTTAGAGATAAAAGCACGTACAACTCCTCGCTCTGTCCTGTAGTGCATTTCCCGAGATCTGAGCTCAGGCCGCTTTAAGATCCGTCCTTCTTGGCAGATGGCGTGCATATTTTATAGTGTACATTAGACAGAGTTTCGCTGAAACAATTCTCTGTGCCTGCATACAATGTTTGTGTTTCGTAAAAAGAAAAAAAACCAAACTATCAACTGAAACGTTGTTTTCTCTCCCCTCCAGGAAAATCTGTATTTTATAGAGGGTAAGTTATTGTTTTCGTAACTGCACACTGAGAACGGGCTTCGCTTTCAGGCAAGCACTCTCAGGACTGCAGAGACGTATTGCCGTCTGCGATGGAGCTGCGCAGCAGGCCGCGTGAAGCTATTTCTTCCGACAAAGAAATAGGAAACTTCTGGAGCAAAAACACTTGAGAACAGTTTTTGCGCTCTCTCTCTCTCTCTCTCTCTCTCTCTCTCTCTCTCTTTCTTACTACATCCTTTTGGGGTATCCGTTTATTTATTTATTTTTTTGTATTTTTTTTTTAATTAAATTTTTTTATTTTTTTTTGGATTTTTCCCCATTTTTCTCCCTAATTTAGTCGTTTCCAATTCCCACCCATCAACTTTTAGCCTTCC
>JBCNYH010000026.1:25744072-25764762 GCA_039654325.1 Tandanus tandanus
TGTGAGTGATAGGGAAGTGAGCGTATGCCATCCCTCCCTCCCGTGAGAGCTCGGCCAATTAGCTCCCATGGACTCCCTTTCATGGATGGCTATGGCATCAACCCGGATTCGAACCTGCGATCTCCGGGTTGATAGTCGCGCACCTTTTCGACGGGGTATCCGTTTATAAAGAAATGAAAGAACTCATCAAACTAACCAGTGGAACCAGTGGATTTTTGACCATTCGTCCTTTCCTTGCATCTAGAACATTCACAGTCATTAACTCACATCAGGCCCAGCGGGACCTTCAGTATATTAGTAGCTCATTATTCCCTTTTTGACTGGCATCGCTAAGTGGAGGCTGTCAAGAATTACAGCCGACGCCTCTTTTGTTCTGTTCTCTTCCATTCCTCTTGGTAAGCGATCGCCCCATGTGGGATTATGGCCCAGCACCAGAGCCATGCAGTCAAATTTTTAAGCCCTAGCTAATGAATCATGAGGGTTTCATATACTGAGGGAGTTGCAGATGGTAATCAATCCCTGAAGGATTCAAACTAAATATGACTGTGAGGCGGTGGCAGGTTGTGCATTTCATTTTTTAACATGGAACTGGTTTCAAATAAAAGGATAACATTAGCTTTACGCAAGCCTTTTTGGCCTTGAAGGCTTGAACGCTGCACATATTCAGTATGAGAATTATAAAATCCAGTTAGAAACCTAACCAAAAACATCACACTGCTAGCCAGATAGGATATTCACATCATGACATCAGGTGAATCATAACCTGCAAACACAGCAGTGCTGAAATTGTCAGGTGTATTCGATGAACAGTGCCGTCTTGTAGCATCAAGGGTTCTTTGGTTTGTTGCTGTGAAGGAACCACTTTAAAAATGTAATTCCTTTTAGAAAAGAGTTGAAATGTAAACATGCAAAGAAATCTCGAGGAATCGATTTCCCTAACGTTAAGGTCTCATATATATGCGTATAGGTTGATACGCAAGAACTTTCGCTGGGACCACCATCGGCTTTCTATTAGATTTTGGAGACGGTCTGTTGCAAATTTGGGCAGAGGAAATATGCTAATGAGGACATGCCCTGTGTCTAAAATCACTCACTCATTCCCGACCACCTATACAAGGAATTAAATGCACAGGACCCTATAATGGATGGTGTTAAAACACTTTCGGACACTACTCCTCTGCATCATTGTGAGCTGGTGGATTGCACTGCACTTGGTATTCCAGGTGGTCTCCCATCCAAGTACTAACCAGGCCCGACCTTGCATAACTTCCGAATCAGACAAGATCACCAGGGAACAACGCACTTGAATCAATCCAGTGTTTGGCTCATGGCAAATTTCAGCACCACTCATCTTTCCAGGTATGGAAGCCATGCTCTACTGGCTCTCAGGGTAGTTCCCCAGCTCTTAAATATTCAGATGCACATATGGCATCATGCTGGTTAATCCCAAAAGGCATACAATTGACTACCTTCATCTTCTTCGCGTCAAGCTTACTCAGATTTGTCTGAATTTATGACTCCAAGCATCCCTATCTTCCATTAATATTGGTAGCTCTATTAGATTACAGTTTTCATCCTCTGTAGGATGGTTGATGTATGCCTTTGAGGGACGTCCAATTCTATTACTTCTGTGAGTTGGTTCCCATAGAAGAGCATTGCTAATAACCTCATTTTTGTTTCTCCAGCAATGGCACCTTTCTCCAATAGCTGTTGAAGAAGAAGACTATCGTCTACCATGAAGTAATTCTGACTTTGCAAGACAAAGGTTTAAGAATGTAATTTTAGTCTACCGCCATGACACCCTTCGACTCTAGAGTACCAGAACTTCTGCTGGTCTCTATCCTTAGCCTTTCATTTCCTGTTCTTCCCTTCATATCCGTTCCTTTCTTCAACTTCGCCATCCGACAGAAACAAACCACAAACATTGCATTAATTACATACAGATTGGTAATAGTCGCCAAGTTTCCTGCATGGTTGTTGACAATGAAAGGCTCTACTGTGACCACAGCGTGTGTTTGAGAGCATGTGTGGGAATGATTAGACCCTTGTGTCGAGTGCAAAACTCGACTCCTCAATCAGCTCTGAAAGTCAACGGCATCCGTCAGCTGTGCTGGGGCCCAACTTTAGGTACGAGACAGAATGGGTGGAAAATGATCTTTTTGTGTCTCGTTGTGGAGATTATGATCTTCGCCGTTACCTCATTCATGTACATGAAAACATGAGGACCAGGCTGTTCACTTTGGTTCACTCATGAGTACATGGTTCATAAAAGACAGACGAGGGGGGAGGC
Organism: Tandanus tandanus; assembly: GCA_039654325.1. NCBI lineage: Eukaryota > Metazoa > Chordata > Actinopteri > Siluriformes > Plotosidae > Tandanus > Tandanus tandanus. Next base: position 25,746,363 of record JBCNYH010000026.1, read on the forward strand.
GAGGGGAAAAACCCCCATCTTACCAAAGCTGTAACAGTGTTTCTCAGGCCTCCTCTACACACAGCTCTATTGTATGCCCATTTAGGCCAAGTCACAATGCTGCTATCCAGTGTGTGTGAAGATCCGAGGTTTTACGAGTGCCTCGTAGTTTGACATTTCCAATCGACGCACAAACGGCCCGCGATGACATCACCGTGACACATTAACACACTAATCATTTTGGGTTCCTTCTCCTGTAAGACATTTACGCCTTTTCCGTGTTCACGTTCAAGTTTTTCCTTTGTTAGCACACTCCGCACGGGATGCCATTCCATTCCACCACAGCGCACCATACACACATTCGAACACTCATTTAAAACTTCCATTCCAAGCAGTTCTAGGGACTTAATTCAGAAGAATGATCCGTTCTGTTTGTTTTTACACCACCAATAGGGATGCAGCAGTGAGGCTCCTTCTCCCAGTGTTGGCTGAGATAGGCTCCAGCCTCTCCGCAGCTCTAACAGGATTAAATAGTTCTGCACAGTGAGTGAGTGAGTGAGTGAAATGTCTAGTATCCGTATATCCAATCCAACCAGCCAAAATGCAAAAAAGCACCACATGGAACTATCGAGAACTACAACATACAACAAACAGCTCTTAAAACGAATGTCTTCTAAAACTCCCACAACGTTGCCCAAATCTCTGTGTGGCCTCTTGATGAATCGAGAGCTCTTGTAATGTAAATGGATGCATACGGTGCATTAATGGCAGTGAAAAAACCTTTTGAGATCAACAAAAGGCCCGTTGTTTCGAGTGCTACAGGTGGCAGCCCACCTGCAGACCAACGCTTCACTTCACATCACTACAAAGTGCCCACATTGACAAAGAAAGACTAAAACTGATTCTCAGGTGTAATGGATGAAGATAAGGCTAGCAGTGTGCAATATCCTTTGCCACGGCTGACAAAAAGCCCTCTTAAGTCTTAACATACTTCCTTACTACCCAGATACATTGTGCAGAATGAAGGAGGGTGCCAGATTTGAATGAACGAGACAGAGGCTGTACAGAGACGTCCCTTGACAAATACCTTGCTAAGTGGGTCATTTGTTTGTTTGGTTGTTCTAGGGCTCAGCAAAATAAATGACATAGGACCTGACAAAATAATTTGTGCTTGTTTCTACGGTAACAGCACACGGGTTGCCAAAAATAATCGATGTCTAGTAATAACATTCTGCTTTAATTGACATATAAAATATAGTTGTTGGTACTGTAATCTTTTGTATAAGGGGATATTTTATATTTACGGAAGGAGTCTCCAGTATCAGCACTGGACTTTACAACATTTCCGTCTTGGTAACGGGCGGCACGGTGGTGTAGTGGTAGCAGGTACGCCTCAGAGCAAGAGTTCCGAGCTTGGAGAGGGCATTGCCGTGTGCAGTTTGCCTGTTCTCCCCGTGTATGCATAGGTTTCCTCCAGGTATTCCGGTTTCCTCCAACAGTCCAAAGACATGCACATTAGGCTAAGTGGCTGTTCCAAACTGCCCCGAGGTGTGAATATGAGTGTGAATGGTTGTGTGTGTTGCCCTGTGATGGTGTGGCGAGCTGTTCAGGGTGAACCGTGCCTTCGCGCGGTGTTGGCTGAGATAGGCTCCAGCCTCCCCGCGACCCTAGGAAGTGCAGTGAACCCAGTACGGTAGTGTACAAAATCACCAGCCTGGATGTTCGGCATATGTAGATTTTATGACAGGGCCATGAGGTTTTATTCATCATTGTCCCGTGGACAAATGACTCATCACGCACAAGGTTTTCCATCAGCAAGAGAAAAACAAACCCTGACGTACTTGGCTTTAGCTACTAAATAATGTTTTTGTTGTTGTTTTAAATGTAACAAATAGTCCCCAGTTTGTGATGTGATATTTTCCACTGAACAATATGCTAACTTGATTATTAGGGAATGACATGTTATGTTTTACCCATGGTTCGTGTGTTAGCAGGATTAAGCAAACATTTATGAAGTTTCTACCAGAGGCGGGGCTTTGGACAAGGAAGACTCCATTCGAATTTGGAGATGATCTGGATCAAATTCGGATCCAGGAAATTTTTAAAGGATTCTTTACCATTGTGAGACAGGATGATTTTTGACATTTTGATTCATACAGGGGATCGCTGGGCTTGGCGTAGGTTTGCGCCCTTTATTAGTAGTTTTCCTATAAAATTAAGCGACCATATATTAGCCCAGTTAAAGCTGGGGTTAGTAAATTTTAGCTGTATATACAAACTGTTATTTTGGGTGAAATGGTCTTTACACCCTGTCAGCAACTAATAACAGTGGTGGGCAGTGGTGGCTTTGTGGTTAAGGCGATGGGTTACTGATCCGAACGTCAGCGGTTCAATCCCCACTATCACCACCGTTGGGCCCTTGAGCAAGGCCCTTCACCCACCTGTATAAAAAATGATAATTGGCTAATTAGATTGGATTATTGGATATCGCTCTGGATAAGAGCGTCTGCCAAATGCTGTAAATTTAAATTAAATAACATTCAAGAAAAAAAGTAATCATCTGTGGCTACGGTAGTCCTGTGAAAAGGCCGACCAATCACTGCTTCACGGTCGACTAGGAAACATCCAATCAAAGGCTTCCGTGTCTCCCTGCATGTTTGTGACCCTACTTTGAATGTATGAAGGGAGGCGCGGCTTCGGAAGTGCCTATGAGAGCCCTGAATAGATGCTCCTTTCAAATTTTGCTATCTTTTCAGATTACCGACCCCAGCTTTAATGCTGCTGGCTATCTAGTGACTATAGTGTTATCCAAACTTTCCTCACTTTCATCATTTCCATCTATGTCACCAGATTACTCTGTACTGTTGTTGTGATTGTTGTTGTTGTTGGCACAGGAAGTAAGTCATGAAATGCTAGATATTAAATATAATTTTAAAGGTACCCCATGTGACTTTTTGTGCACTAACAACAACGAACATCTCTGCAGGATCGTGGGACTTGTGCATTCCAACGAAGTGCTAGTCATTTAGGAGATAAAAATGCATTCAAGATGTCAGAACTGCCTCGAGGAAACACTGGGCTTTTTAGGTGGAACATGTTTATTGATTGAAACAAAACCACACTTGTTTACAGTAGAATGGACCCACTGTGGTTCTAAAATGAAGTTTTCCAGAGAATCAAAACATGCGACTGAGCAAGAACATTAGAGCTTTTGGTCACGTTTAATTTTAGGGAGCACAGTCCATGGGTTAATTTAGGTCTTGATATTACTTTAAAAAGACACCTTTTCTCTGTTAAAGGTTTATGTAATGTGTATTATTCTCAATTCCAAAATATCTGGACTGCTACATACATGGAGATCAGCTCAGCAAAAATAAATCAGATTAAAACCTTTTACAAACTACTGAACATGAAATAATAAACTAACATCTGACTCCAAGTAGCATCAAGTTACCGCCTGTTATTATATATGGCGGCACAGTGGCGCAGTGGTTAGCATGTCTGCGTCACAGCAAGAATGTCTGGGTTCGATTCCTGGGCTCAGACGTTTCTGTGTGGAGTTCGCATGTTCTCCCTGTGCTTGCGTGGGTTTTCTCTGGGTACTCCGGTTTCCTCTCACAGTCCAGAAACAGGCACATTAGGCTAACTGGCAGTTCCAAATCGCCCTTAAGTGTGAGTGTAAGTGGTTGTGTGTGTTGGCCCTGTGATGGCCTGGCGAGCTGTCTAGGGTGTACCCCGCCTCGCCCCGCCTCCCCGCGACCCTAATTAGGATTAAGTGGCTTACAAAATGAATGAATATGTATATATATTCCTAATTAGTAATCTTTCATAATGTAGTATTGTGCAAAATTAAAGGAGATGTCTGTATACAGTGTATATGTATGTGTACAGAAAAATACTATTAAAGGCTAAGACAGCACTTGTTGAAAGTTAATCTCAATTAAAACTATATTTAAATCTGTCTGTGTGCAAAATCTTAGACTGATAGCTGGTATTTTATATGGAATTTTATGGGATGTCGCAGAATGATGACATCATCAGGGCCCAAGGTAACATGGAGTATTATCGCATTAAAGGTTATTTCTTTCAGTATTTCAGGTGTTTGTGAATAAATATATTAATCCTGGTGCATATATAGTTTCCCCACCGCACAGGCAATGATTTTAGTCTAAGTCTTTCAGTACATCCAACACAAATTTTCAATAAATGTATCAAAATCCTACACTAGTATATTTTAACTCTGGCCCTGATGACATCATCGTTTTCAAATATACTCAACAAAAATATAAAGCTAACACTTTTGTTGTTGCTCCCATTTTTCATGAGCCGAACTCAAAGATCTGAAACTTTTTCTATGTACACAAAAGGCCTGTTTCTCTCAAATATTGTTCACAGATCTGTCTAAATCTGTGTTAGTGAGCACTTCTCCTTTGCCGAGATAATCCACCCACCTCACAGGTGTGGCATATCAAGAAGCTGATTATACAGCATGAATATTGCACAGGTGTGCCTTAGGCTGGCCACAATAAAAGGCCACTCTAAAATGTGCAGTTTTACTGTATTGGGGGGAGTTTTAGATCTTTGAGTTCAGCTCATGAAAAATGAGAGCAAAAACAAAAGTGTTGCATTTATATTTTTGCTGAGTATAGCTGCCCATAAAAAGTTAAAGCAGAGACAAAAAAGACATTAACCTAGAGATTTGAATGTCTTCTCCCATAACCCCCTGCTAGACATGTTACAATACTTTCATAGTAATTTAACTGTTATATTGAGGTTGTATGTAGGAGATATGTATTTTCGCCATGTCTACAATGTACAACATTAGAAATGGGCCTACTGAGCATTTACAGGAGGACCACATCCTTAATCCGCTGTGCTGTTCCTTAATCGACTGCAGGATGAACAAAATCATGTGAAATGGGAAAAAAAAAAAGCTTTCAGTAAGCTATGATACAGGATGCGGAGCAGCTATAAAAAGATTGAAAATAAGATTTCTCATCTGAAGAAGTCTTGTATGTGGATTTTAAGAACATTAGCCTCCACTTTAGAAACGGTCCAAGAAGGAAACCGGTACACGAAAAAAAAAAGATTTGATATTTCTTTGAATGGTAAAAAATGCACAGAGCAAAAAATGTAAAAAAAATATAGAGTGAGATAGAAGGGAGTGAGGTAACAGCGAGAGAGAAAGAGAGAGAGGGAGTGAAAACGCTGAAAGCGGACAATACACGAGAGCAAAAGTAGAATCATACTTTACTAGACCTGTGGCCTACCTGTGGGCTTACACTGGGGCCGTAGGCCATGCCGGGAGACGCCATAGAGTGTGGGCCCATGGGCGAACTGATGACGGAGAAGGGAGAGCCGAGGCCGTTCATCGGCGAGCTGAGCGTGCTGATGGGTGAGTGCAGGGATCCCGAGGCTCCGATGGAGGTCGGGCTCAGCAGGGAAGGATGCATGGGCCGGTGGGACGTGGGAGAGCTCAGAGGAGATGAGGTCAGCTGACTCGAATCTGTGAGAGACAAAGAGAAACCGTACTGAGGAAGAATAAAAGTCATTGCTCTGGTTTTAGGGCAACTTATGCTAACAGAAGAAAACAGGGATATTCCTGGCTGAGTCATCCACACATTCGAATGACTGGTGAGAATAACTGAAGAGATATTTCATTGTGTTCCTTCTTAACAAAAATGTGATTTCAAGGGTGAGAGAGAAAGACACTATAAATACACGACTCCGCAACTATGGACATCTGCTACAAGGACTACTGTTTCTCTTGGCCAACTCTATAACTGCTGGTTCTACAATACAAATAAGGTGAAGGTGAATTCATGGCCTAACACACTTGGAGGGAAAGCGCTATCCGCTCCCTCATACGAATGAGCTCACAGACGCCGATCCAGTTGGCTGGTGATTGCTGTGAGTGACAGGAAAGTGAGCGTATGCCATCCCTACCCCTCCCGTGAGATTTCCGCCAGTTAGCTCCCATGGACTCCCGGTCACGGATGGCTGTGGCATCAATCCGGATTCGAACTTGCGATCTCTGTGTTAATCGTCATGCACCTTGTCGATGCACCACTCAGGAGCCCCATCCAGTGCGTCCTAAAACCGAGGCTCCCGAGTTATCAAAAACATAAACGGTCTTAATATACGTCCCCAGATGATGGCACGCATCAAGTTCCCAGCCAAGAGCAAATAGCCAATCGCATTCAGATCCCACCAAACTCAACAGCCAGTGGTGTCCAGGTCTCACCCAAAAGCAAACAGCCAATCGAGTCCAGTTCCTGCCCCAGACCAAACAACCAAACTGAACCGTGATGCATACGGAGGTACGGACAGGCGTACAAGCCATAGCCATGACAATTCAAGACTAATAAGTATGGTGCACCACTGGCATGAGCCATAGAGGGCTCCACTATAACAACAACAGCAACTGAGGATTGTCTCCAGCTTCCGCTATGACCCTACCTGGTGGATGGATCAGCTAGAAAGTCCAAAGTGTCCCCAGACTCTCATTATGAACAGTAGTACAGTATCCCTGTGATGTAAAACCTTCAAGTGAACTTTTCACCTACCGAGTCAACCACACAATGAGACAAGAAGACCCATGAGGGTTCAGACAAGACAGAAGTGTGAGGAGGACAATACCATTATCTCGGGTGTATACACTCTCACCCTTTACCTCATTTGTTTGCACCTTCTTTTAAGCCTTGTTTGCCTTGGACCTGTGAGCTGAAGCGAGGCCATAGATTTGCTTCTCTGCACTAAAACCCGACACACTCTTTCCTTCATTCATGCTCGACAAATCTCCGTCTTCAGGGGAATTCAACAGGCTAATGAAACACCTACACAAATCTGCACAACAAACACCTGGAAGACACACGCCTTGGCCTGGCTCTCGTCCACCGAAAATTTGTTTGTCTACCAGTAATACAGTAGACGGATCAGCATGTTGACTTAATGCTGTTGCGCAACAGAAGACAGGCCTCCTCGCAGGACCATTTCATAAGCAGCTGAAAATGAACCAAGAGCATGTAGCGCTCAACGAGTTGACAGCCGTGAATAACGGCGTGTTCAGTCAGCAGTGCTGTCCAGAAGCACGCTGTCCCACAACGACTGACATCATCTCCCAGTGCCGCTGATCGATTCCAGGCCAAAAGCACAAGTTAAGAAATGGAAAGAGGAGAGACGATGCTGTACAACACATCCTAACACTTCTACTACATCACTTTCTCCACACAGCTCCAAATCGTTCCTATCAGCACTGCATGGCACACCCAGACCTAACTGCAACCTAGAATGTTCGGACAAATTAACGCTGGCGTTAGAAAAGTTTAAAATTATAGTCAGCGATTTTGGCGGAGATTAATGTCCAGCATAAACAACAAAACAAAAAAAGGCTTGTCCCTTCAACTGTCCTGATATGCCCCGAAAACATCCACTGACATGTATGAGTAACGTGATTTACAGGCGAGAGGAAAACGCCAGTGGGTGAAAAGGAAAGTGTGAGAAAAGAAACACGCGGCCAAAAAAGTGCTACTGTTAAATATGATTTCATATTTTACGCATGCCAGTGACCGAGCGGTACGCCAAACGGCTAACTGGCTTTTCCAAATTGCCCCTAGGTGTGAGAATGAGTTTGAGTGTGAATGGATGTGTGTGTGTGTGTGTGTGTGTGTCACCCTGCGATGGACTGGCGAGCTGTTCAGGGTGTACCCCACCTTCACCCAAGGTCGACTGAGATAGGCTCCAGCCTCCCAGTGACCCTAGTAGGATTAAGCGGTTCAGTGAATGATTGAATAAATAACTTGCAATAATTAAAATGAAATGTCTCCCCCTAGTGGGTGTCTGATGAACATTTTGCCACATGTTAACAAATGGGGAAATTTTTCGGGATTTCTGGATTATTATTTTTTTTTAACATGATACCATGCATGGATCACCTCAGAAATGCAATGATTTGTTATTTGTACCACACCCCACTCTAGAAAAAAAACATCATCCAAATCTGTGCATAAATTTTTGAGTTATCTTGCAAACAAACAAACGAGACAAGCTAAATAGGCTGAAGACGCAGACCACGAGTACGTTTAGTCTTTTGGTAATCTCCACGGCAGACAAAACATGAACAAATATATTCAAAGATAATAAATCTGTTGCTGCACCCTCTGTCTTTCTTCCTTTTTTTTTTTTTTTTGCTTCAGAAAGCACCCTATAACCAAAAGGGGCCAGTCTGCATCAGCATTAATAAGTCATCTGCTGTCTGTCGTAATGCGGCTGATGAAAAATGAGTGAGCAGGGCAGCGTGGAGAGTTCTGGAGGGGACACAGTAGATGGTCTTCTCCTTGCCAGTAGGGAGACATTCTGTTATTTAGGGTCTTGTCTGGCTCAGTATTCTCTCCAGCCTGCTGGGTCATGTGTTTGGCAGAAACACAAGCATGTGTGTTGGGCATAGTTATGAGCTCTGATAGGGAATAATTAGGGCATACAGATGTGCTGATTCAATGCCACTTTAATTTGTTTATGTTAAGTCTATTCACGACTTCCTTTAAAGCTTGCTGCATTGTCCTGCGCATCTCTGCCAGATCAGGCATGGTGCAGTCATTGATGCAAGACTGAGCTGTTAGCATGTAGCATGCAATAAGAGAGACCTGTGCTAAGTTCAGAGTGTATTTTTGTTATGCACTCATTTTGTTAGCCTAATCAGTGTTAACTTCCTGTAATTTCCTGTGCATACTCCTCTCATTTATGTTGTCTTTGATATTCTCATTTCAAATATAAAGTATTTTAACGTCTTGTAGTTTTCAGGAAATGCAGCAGACGTAGTTCAAATGTTTGAGGTTAACAACTTCCCACCGTTTGCTTTATCGCTAGTTTCAGTTAAAATGAAGCTACCTGCCTTCACAGACTGTCAGAAATATGAAAAATTTTCACTGCCAGCTGTGAGGCTGCTCATGAACGTCCCATCAACCCGTAATCTTGAGTGTGTGCAGGCAGCATTACTTCTTTGTCCGTCATTTTGTCTTTTACAAGAGCGTTAGCTTTGGTTAGCTAACAAACTGTAACTTATAGGTGGACTCAATAGCCGTTTTCCCAATATCGCCCCAGAGCCGAGCGAGCTAGGATGAGCCAGGCACTTTTGGGGCTTGATCACGCCTCCTCAGGGCTACTTCAAAACTTAAAGCAGGTAGAAGGATTTTGGCCCAAAATTTACCCATGGCCACGATAAGTCCAAACGAGGTGTCGGGTTGTATTAAAGTAATAAAATTAGTACGCTATGCTAAGTACTTGCCAGCTCAGCTAGCTGATCTGAACTAGCGCTTAAGCTAATCGTGATCCATTATTGGTGTAAACAACGGCTCAAGTAGTGGTATAAAATTGTTATAAATGTATTTTATGTAGTTATGTTCTAGCTTAGCTCATGCTGTTGATGCTCATGCTACAACCATGCTGTGTGGTCTTACGTGGTGTAGGTGGCGTTTACTGCAACACAGCATGTTATGGGTGGGGAAACTACTGGGATATATATAAATATGTGATATTAGAAACACAAACAAGTTTTCGGCTTCAGGATTAAAGCCCTGGGGTACAAGCCTCGGGTTAGGCTTGAGATAGCCCTGGCTCGATTGCGCAACAGCGAGTAGTGATTAGATTCAGGTGTCAACGAATTCCCTGATCACTGACCTTCATAGTGACTCTTCAGTCCAGTATAAACAGACGTAGACTCTTTTAAGGCGTACTCACTAGTTAGCAAAGCTCGGATTACGGCTTTATTGAGTGCGGATTAAAGATATCCTTCAATCCTGAGTAAACAGACCTGCACCTTTTAAAGCTGTAGGAATTTTCTAAATCTGAACAGAGGCATCACCGAGACCAGAGATTCTCCTCTGAGTAAATGCAGTATTTTTCATGTAGAACTTTGCCGAATATATCCATATTTCCTCACTGGCGGTTTTCCTCCAACCTGCTTGGCTAGGAAACCCAACCGTGTTTTACAAGCTGTCTAAAAGAGCCTCATCAGGAGCTTTTCACCTGCCCTGGATGTGCTCCCTAGATCAGATAAAAGACAATTAAGAAAAAAAAGAAAGCACATCCCTGGCAACCGTAGCGGAGAGTGGCAATCCTCCAGCTCGCGTCCTTGCCAGTGATGTGATGCGAGCGTGGATGGACTCGGAAGAGAGCGAAGAGAGGGGGGAGAGGGAAGAGGGAGTGGAAATGAATACAGAACTCCTGCGCAACAGATCAACCGCTGATCATCAGTGTACAAACACACACACACACACACACACACACACACACACACACACACACACACACACACCTGACAGTGACATGGAAAATTATGCAGGATTACAAAATGCGCCAGGAGGTTACTGTAAACAAGCTGGAAAGAAAAAAAAAGTGTTTTCTTTTCTAAAAATGTCTCCGATGAGGAAATGTGTAGATTTCACACAGTGGTGGAGGGGTGTGGGAAAGGTTCCACAGACCACAGTGTCTGGCTAACACTGTATACACACACACACACACACACACACACACACACACACACACACTCACCAGATACACAATAATACATCACAAACTATAACAGGGAGTGAAAAAAGGGGGGCAGAGTGTGTTACTCCCTGCATAACTTTCTCTCACCCGCAGACCACACACACACACACACACACACACACACACACACACACACACACACACACACACACACACACAATCTAGTTTCCATAACTTAAGGGGACAATACATAGACTAACATTCATTTCCTGGAGAGATACCCTAACCCTAACCCTAAACACAAAACATGTTTCCAGCTTAAAATGTACTGATTTATATTACGGCGACTTGCTTTTTGTCCCCATAGGGAAAAAAGTCCCCATAATGTTACTGTGTAAACAGACTTAGGTCTCCACAATGTATGAATACCTAGACTGCACACATACACACACATACACACTAAGCAGACTGTCAGACTAATGCGCTAAAAAAATGTGCTCTTTTGGTTCTTCACTTCATCTCAGACTGCTCGCCGGTCGAAGATCTAGTGATGACAAGTCGCTGTACGTTTTATCTCCCTCGCCCGGTTCCATCGCTCCCCGCGAACAAAGCAGTCTCGCATTCCTGCAAACCACACATCAAGGTAAAAGACGTTCGCAAATGATGCTAATAGCTTCCTGCATGCTCGAGATGTTCTCTCGGTCATGGGAGACGCAATCTGCCTGGGCTGAAAAAAAAAAAAACCTCTAGAACATTAGTCTATCTTTCAGCGAGTCGTTATTGACCAGCTAACAAAGAGGCGATGAAGATGTGCAGCCTCTGTATTCACACTGTAAACGTCTCGCATGAGGACAAAAGACACAAAAAGCTTTTAAGAGCAAAGGAAGCTAAAAGTAGCGCGGGAGCGGCAGCGAGAGCGTTGTATGGCTGTCAACACTTATTTTCATTTGGATTTAAAAAGAAAAAAAATCTACGCTGGATGTTATTTTCTAGGATGTAATGCTACGCCGCTAATTCCAAGTTTACAGAAAAACTAATTCATTTCCTTATAAAAAAAAAAAAAAGGGTCATTTTTAACTGCACAGAAACGGAAACGTCAATTTTTCAACACACCAGTACACCATGTGAAAACTGTCACGTTCAGACTGAACTAGCACTGCTGAGGAGTTACACACGCCGTTGACGAGACAGAACTGTCAATCGCTGATAAGATTGGACACGCCCATGCAGCTCAACAAATAGAAAGCTTTTGGTTGCTTTTAGCGACTATAGCTAGCGAGAATTAAATTGTACAGTGAATCAGGGATATTTCTAGAAACTGTATCACCAAGAGACAAAGACTTGTTACCATTTCTGAGTAGTGGATAAACTGCATTTCAGGACCATCGGCATGTGTGTGTGTGTGTGTGTGTGTGTGTGTGTGTGTGTGTGTGTGTGTGTGTGTGTGTGTGTGTGTGAATGTTTTCTGCCTCAATCTGTCCCAAAATATGCACCACTGGAGACGTGACTCGTGCATTATTAATGTTACGGGCGTCTGTGGATAGCACCAGCTCCAGCTGAGGGTCCATTACCACCTTACGTCTCTATAGAATCAGGGAGGAGCACCATGACCACATTTCCTCATCTAAGTACTTCCATAACCATTATCTGACTGAACAACATGAAGAAAAGACAAATGAATTTGAAAGATATAATGTCCGGGCGGCACAGTGGCGTAGTGGTTAGCACGTCCACCTCACAGCAAGAAGGTCCTGGGTTCGAGTCCTGGGCTCGGCGAGGAGTTTCTGTGTGGAGTTTGCATGTTCTCCCCATGGTTGTGTGGGTTTCCTTCGGGTACTCTGGTTTCCTCCCATAGTCCAAAGACATGAACATTAGGCTAATTGGCTGCTACAAATTGTCCCTAGGTGTGAGTGTGAATGGTTGTGTGTGTGTGTTGGCCCTACGATTGTCTGGTGAGCTGTTCAGTATGTACCCCGCTTTCGCCCAATGTCGGCTGAGATAGGCTCCAGCCTCCCTGTGACCCTAATATGATTAAGCGGTTCCATTATTTTCATTAAGTTGATGACTTGATGCATACACTACAACAAAGTACCAAAGTACTAAAGAAGACATCACATCACTCATCACTCATTTGACAAACCTCTTAATCCTATTAGGGTCGCGGGGAGGCCGGAGCCTATCTCAGCCGACACTGGGCGAAAGCGGGGCACACCCTAAACAACTCATCACACCATTGCAGGGCAACACATAACCATTCACACTCACATTCTCACCTAGGGGCAATTTGGAACAGTTAATTAGCTTTATGTGCATGTCTTTGGACTGTGGGAGGAAACCGGAGTACCCGGAGGAAACCCACACAAGCAGAGGGAGAACATGCAAACTCCATACAGAAACGCTCTCTCCAAGCCCGGGACTCGAACCCAGGACGTGCTTGCTGTGAGGCGGATGTGCTGACCACTACGCCACCGTGCCGCCCACTAAAGACATTTTAATACTGTTTAATCTGCTTGTACTTTAAAACCATTTAATGTAATATAATGGCTGAAAAGTTAAGTCAGCTTCCTAATATCTTTATATCCTTATGCAATAAACAGTCCGTCATCTGCCGCTGTTTTTTCGGGGAAAAAATAAATAAAAAATAAAAAACCCCACTGCCTAACACTAGAGATCCAGGAAAAACCTGGTCACTGTACATCTCTCTTGACAGCACCAAGAGCAGGAACACATTTTTCCAAAGCCAGACTCTTACTAGCACATGGAGACATGTTCATTTTAAAGTGCAGTAAAAACACCCTGGTGTCACTGCACAGTCCTGAAACTCGTACACAATGTGTTATTCACAAAGCTGTTTGGTGTTGGCAGGCGTGTTATTTGAAGGCCACATATGGTGCAGCGAAACAGAGGCGACAATGAAACAGTAATCATTAGCATTTCTGCGAAACGCTCAGGTTTATTCATACAGTAGGTATAGGGGGGGGTGTGTGTGTGTGTGTGTGTGTGTGTGTGTGTGTGTGTGTGTGTGTGTGTGTGTGTGTGTGTGTGTGTGTCAATCACAGCGTGGCTTCTTGAAGCCCTTCCAAGTGGCCGAGTTAATTCACAGCCTAAAATCGTAGAAGGGAGCAATCCTGCATGTTTTTTTTTTAACGGAGGGTGAATGTGATGAGGAGTGTTCAGGGAGTGAAGCAAACATCCTGGAGCTCATTCAGCATAAGGGGACAGACCTCTTGTCCAAAAATAAGGGACACACACATAGCCATAGCGATATTTGCTTGACATTTACCACATGGCCGCTGATAGTAGCCGTCATTAAACGGCCCGTGGTGTTTGAGCTGTTAGCGAAATGTGTGTCTAGTGTTAGAAAATTAAGTCTAGAAATGTGTTTGTATGTGACAACATCTGCGGTATTAATCACTCCTTTCGCTGTGTGTTTGTATAAACACGCTAATCCGGTGCACACTGTTAAGGCACGGAGAGTAAATAGTCCTGGCTGATGTGTTTACTCAAACTCGGGGAAGCGATTGCATAGAAGACGCATGATGAAAACACAAAACGCTCCCTGTTTTCAAGAGAACACAAGATGGGATTAGCTAAGGTTCCGCCAAGGTTCCACACAACGCTGATCAGTCATGTAAATGTCGAGCTCTATCCAAGAACCCTCAGAGGAACCATGATGGACAGTTCTAGCTGGGGTTTAACCCCTTCCTCTATAAAACGCCACAAATGGATTTGGTTAAACAGAGCACTCGGAGAGCGCAAACCTCTGTCAAGCCAAAATGTCATCTTACAACGTCAAAGAATCCTGCTAACAAACAAACAAACACACAACCCAAGGGTAAAACGTACCCTCCTTGACGGAGCGATGAAGAGTATGACTGAAAGAAAGGAGTAGGAAATCACTCATTTACTCATTTGACAAACCATTTCATCCTACTTAAGGTCATGGGGAGGCTGGAGCCTATCTCAGCCATCACTGGGCGAAGGCAGGGTACACCCCTGAACAGCTTGCCAGACCATTCCAGGGCCAACACACACACACACACAACCATTCACACTTACACCTAGGAGGGATTTGGAACAGCCAGTTAGCCTAATGTGCATGTCTTTGGACTGTGTGAGGAAACCGGACTGCCCGGAGGAAGCCCACGCAAACACGGGGAGAACATGCAAACTTCACACCGAAACTCCCTCGCCTAGCACGAGACTCAAACCCAGGACCTTCATGCTGTGAGGCGGACGTGCTAACCGCTACACCCCCGTGCTGCCCAGTAGGAAATTTGTGAAGAAAAAAAAAATGGGACCAACTCGGACTCTGGAAGAACCGAGGCTGAATAGCGCAGTATGTAATGGCTTGATCAGATGGCAAAGATTTGGGATGCCAGTTAAGGGAATAATAGTGGCTCTTTAATAGCATTCATTAGCAGGCGGGGCGAGACGAGATACAAGCTGACAGCGGAACCGCAACTGCAACGTGAGCTCAAATAAAGAGATTCCTCTGTCTTGGTACGAGTCCTCCTGACAAGCTATCGAGCCTCCAGCCACAACAAGAGAAAAAAAAAAACATTTAATAATGAATAAGTGTTTAGGGAGGGGGGTAAAACACCAGGAATTGGCCACCCAAGACCAATCTATGTAGGTGGTGAATCACAGGGCATTGGTTCGCAGGGACCGCTGTTTATTGAGCTCTGTAAAGATCTTGTTTACGAAGAGGAAAGCGGCAACTGAGGAGATGCAGCTGACTGACAACAAGCCTCGATAAGCTACAGATTACGCGTGCCATCGCTCCTTTTCCTCTGATATGGTCTAATTGTCCTTATCGACGTCGAGGCGATACGAGCGCTCCTCCGAGCCAAAACACACACAGACCCACACGAAACTATGTATCCTATGAGCTTGGGCTTCAACGAGCCACATAATAGCAGTGAGTGATGTTGAGTCTTTCTGTCATACAATTAATTTCCCTTTCCTGCACTTCGGAGCTTGGCTCACGTTAATGTTGTTCTGGAGCGAGGCCAGCTGACGGAGAACCTTTTATAAAGATGCTTTGATGTAATACACTGACTGCTTGCTTCATTAGTCACATGTTGGGAGGGAAAGTCGACTGTTTTACTCGCTAAATAAAGAGGCTTCTTTTGGCCTTCCAGTTGTAAATCAGTCAGGCATGTGATGCTTCACAAGTCGTCCTGATAACATCTTTATCGCTGGCACTCCAGCCTTCTCGCTATCTTCTACTATCTCATCAATTATGCTTTGGGACATCCGGGAATATAAATCGAGCCGACGAAGACACGTGAGTGAATCCAACCTAATCTCGCAACAAACAATTGCGACTTCTTGCTGCTTCTCTGCAGCCAGACGAATGTCATCTCAGGCCCCTTCTTACATCTAAAGAACCAGAAAGCGTGACTGAGAGGACGCCAGGGATGAATGCCCTGCTGCTCCGGCTGACAATACAAGCTTGATTACAGCCGGGACTCGATATGACACGGGATGTAATTAGAGGCAGTAACCAGCCGAGCCGTCCCCAAAGGAACATCTGCAACTAGCGGCGCTACGTGAAGCTAATGCGGTGCCAACACACTGAGTCGACTTGTTTGAAGTCCACACAAGAGCGAGGCATTAGCATTCATTTGTGCGCGAAAGCCAAATCCCTGGTGTCGATACAGCAAGAGGGGACGAGTCGCATAAGTGACAAGTGGCATTATCATAGAGCTGTGTGTACGTCTATAATGCGGTCCCCCTATTAGACCAGACAAATAGGACATTCTGTCTCCCTGTTAAGATCCCTCTTATACATAAACACCAGCACGCCAACACCAGAGATAAAATTCATATCACTTGGCCACAGAGAGATCAAATTAGACTAATTTCTAAACACACTAAATCCTGTACGTCTATCATTGTGGGGACATTCACTGACATAAAGCCTTCCCTTCTCCCTTACCCTAACTTTAACTTAACCATCCCAACAAACTGTCCAACCGCAACCATTATCCGAACGCTAACCTAAATCTAATTCTAACCTGAACCCTAAAACTAAGTTTTAACCTTTAAAGAGCCCTTTGAAATATGAGGACCACGTCCTTATTCTGTTGGTTAAAAAATGTATTCCAGTCCTCATTATGTAGCAATTGAGCACACACACACACACACACACACACACACACACACACACACACACACACACACACCCCGGTTCTTCTATCTTTGTGGGGACATTCATTGACATAATACAAAAACACTAAATACCTAACCCCAACTCTAACCCTCATCCTAACCTTAACTTTATTCTAACCTGAACCCTAAAACCATATCTTAACCCTCAAACAACCCTTTGAAGAAATACGGACTAGCCAAAAAAAAAAGGTCCTCACTTTGTTGGTTAAAAAATGTTCCGGTTCTCAGTATGTGGTAAGAAGAAGTAAAAGTACACACACACACACACACACACATACACACACACACACACATACAGGATCTTTGTAATCAGACACAAACACTGGGCGCTCCTCCAGGTTCTCCAGTTTCCTCCCATTTCCCAAAAAGACATGCCCTTAGGTGTGAAAGTCTGCGTGTGTGTGTGTGTGTGTGTGTGTGTGTGTGTGTGTGTGTACACATGTATGGACCAATGCAATGGATCAGTGTCCCATCCAGGCCATATTGCTGTCTCGTACCAGGTACTCCCAGGCTCCAGCACCATCACAACCCTCACCAGGATAAAGCACGTATCGGACAACTAAAATGAACCGAGTCATGTGACTTCTTGCAATAGATCCAGTCATGATAGCAAAATATTAATTGCTGGGGTGGAGCTGGAGTATAAATGTCTGACTGCTAATATTCTCTTTATTATACAGTATTATCTCTTATTCATGTCTGCTTCACCTCGATCGGAGGGAACTATCAAAAAATCTAAATCAAAATTCTACCATGTCATCAGTGCTTTCCAAGTAACTGTAAAGATCTATCTGCTCCGCCACAGTCCTCTCTGGTAATCGCCTGTATCATCTGTTTATGTATTTTCAGTACTTTCCCAGGCTCTTTATTTAATAAAAGCAAAGTAATTTGGCAAACGCATCAAAGGAATCACTCAAAACAGAAAGACGAAATGAATTCTCCCGCTGCAATTGCTGTTTGATTAAAATAGATAAAAGAAAGATGATCTGATTGGTTAAAATACTCGCCACGTCCACTCTATATCCAAGCCAGGAATGTGAGATTATCCGCACATCAGAAGCTTACTTCCGACAAATTTATGCGCTCCCTTTCATCTAAATTGTTCGGAATCACACATCAGCACGTAAATGTCGATAATGCTGTGTTTGATCTATCTTTAGTATCACCGGTATGTATGAAGGCCGTTCAGCTCACACGGCGGCGGTTCTGGAAAGCCGTGTTGGACCGCAGTGACATCGTCTTGACAGTGATGATGTTCGCCATCGTAAAACGTGAGATTTTGAAAACGTTTGAAATTTCACAGTGGCTCTAAAACCGTGTATCACCAGCTAGCTGTCTTGTGGCTGCCGTGTTGTCACCTTTCGCAAACTTTCTGAAAGGTGTTTGATACAACCCCATAACCTCACTCGCACCATGTTTTCACTTACTGCTCACTATTGTTATGTCACACCGCCATCATATTAAACTGCGCTGAACTGCCTTGAAAAAGCGTGAGGGTGTTTTGCTCTACTGCTGTCATAATTTGGCATCACAACCGCCCCATGTGAGGCCAACTTATCTTAGGTTCCTATTTCGCCTCTCTGGTGTGTTTTTTGAGCGTTTCTTAGGCTGAACCTCATTATTATTATTATTATTTTTTTTACACATCCCAGAAGTCTTTGCTTCATTGACACCACATCAAATTACACACACACACACACACACACACACACACACACACACACACACACACACATATATATATATATATATATAT
>JBCNYH010000026.1:25786500-25798795 GCA_039654325.1 Tandanus tandanus
ACCCCTACTTCCTGAAGAGAGACACAGGAGGACACACACGCCAGGAGGGAAGAGAACACACAAACATGAAGCTGCGGAAACACACACACACACACACACACACACACACACACACACACACACACACACACACACACCCTACAGGAATTCTCCATTTTATTTTCTCACACACACTCACCAACTTCCTTTGCCTGACTTGGATTGTTCCAAACACTTCTGGAACTCGCGCCAGTCTGTCACAACACACACACATGCGCACACACACTCTCTCTCTCTCTCTCTCTCTCTCTATCTATCTGTGTATCTATGTGTCTCTTTCAACCACACCCACTGTCTCTCTCTCTCATTCACTCTCTCTCTCTATCTACTGTATCTATCGGTGTCCACGCTCCACTCCCCCTCTCAGCTTTAAGGAGGTTATTATATCCTGGCAGTTGATGTGATCAGTGAGTATTTCAATGTGCTCTCCTGTTTAGAAACGAATGAATCGACTGATGGAGTGTGAATTTGTTCTGTATGCTCAAGCCGAGCCTCGGTTATACAAATCTCCGCTTCCTTGTGAGAAAATTATAGCAGCACTTTAAAACACAAAGTCCATCCAGACTGAGGCCTGAATTCTCTGAATTCTGATAACAGCAGCTCTGATAGGTACCGGGCAGTTTCAGCTGGTTTCCATTAGCGTGCATGTTTGTATAGACCTTATCGTCTGTATAATTGTATTTTTACACCGTGCATTAGGAATATCTGATTTGTGATATGTAAAGAGTGCGAAATGTTGGCTCTGGACTTTCTCCGGCACATCGGCACTGAGAAACGGGACTGTACTCCAGCTGTTTTGTGGATGAGATGAAGGAGGTTAATGACGCTCCAGTTCTTAGCTAAATGAAAAATAAAAGACACTGGGGGGCACGGTGAATTGACACTGGGGGGCACGGTGGTGTAGTAGATAGCACGTCCGCCTCACAGCAAGAAGGTCCTGGGTCTGATTAAGGGCGTTTCTGTGTGGAGTTTGCATGTTCTCCCTGTGCTTGTATGAGTTTCCTCTGGGTACTCCAGTTTCCTCCCACAGTCTAAAGACATACACATTAGGCAAAATGGCTGCTTCAAACTGCCCCTACATGCGAGTGTGTGTGTCAATGGTTGTATGTTTTCACCATATGATGGTCTGGCGAGCTGTTCAGGGTGTACCCCGCCTTTGCCCAGTGTCAGCTGAGATAGGCTCCAGCCTGCCTGCATCCCTAATGGGATCAAGTGGTTCAGCAAATGAGTGAGTGGAGTGATTGGAGACACCCCCCACCCAGCCCCCCCAAATGTCTTTTTAGTACAAAAGCTTAAAAAAAAAAAATTGATGCAATACTTTTCCTCAGATTCACACTGCGATTATGTGGCTTGTATTTTTGAGTCTGGGTGTGTGTTACGCAGCTTACAGTACGGTATCAGAGCAGACTGTGTAGAACAGCAGCTGTGTCCTGGCTCCTGAACGTAATGGAAGTTGGGTTCTACCATTCCCAACCATGAGCCTCTGCATTTGAATAACCACATGAAGCGCTATGAAGAAAAAGTGACTGTGTGTGTGTGTGTGTGTGTGTTTGTGGTGGTGGTAGTATCAGATGGAGCGTGGTTGCTATAAAAAGATACGGCCTTGTGCTGTTGTATAAGCACATAGTGGACACACACATGTCCGGAGCGGATCACAATACACCAGGACAGATGGCTGTGGAGGCGGTGAATATACAGCATTACCGTCCTGGGTTACAGGCAGCTGCTGAGGCTGATAAAATAACCAACCATGAGCTGCAGTTTATATGCAGAAAGCGTCCTGGAGAATATTTAGAAGCGTAGTGCTAAATAAGTGCTAAAGTAATCAGCAAAGTAGAAAATAACGTATGTGCCTGAGATGATTCTCTGAACTGGACAGATTGAATGCATTTAATAAACTAGAGAGGCTCCCAGAAAGGGCAAGGTATCTTCGTCACACAGTGTGGATAATGTTCCAAATAGGCCCTGTATGGGCACTGGCCCTATATGGGTAGTTACCCATGTGCTTGTCTTACAATATGTTCTATAGTACATGGACGTGACCAAATTAGCCAAAAGGGTTTTCCAAAGTTAAATCATCTTTGGGACTCAGGTAGGGGAGTGTTTCCACCAAGTTTGGTGAAAATCCATGCATGAGAGTGGTCAGGATATCGTTCACAAACTGACAGAAAAAATGGCGTAGTCTGTAAAAAAAAAACAACAACAACACACATCTTGTTGCATTCGAGCTTTACTATCGACTCGAACACCGGAGACTCCTTCCTTAAAAAAATAAAGGTCTCCTCACACAAGTGAATAACGATGAGACTTTTTTACAGGAGCGTCCTCCATACAGGTCAATGTGATTGTTGTTACTAATATATTGCACATACAAGAACATATTAACTGTAATTGGCTGCTGTTACAGAAAACTGATCAACGCTTTCAGACCAGATTGAAGAACTCAACAACGCTGTGGTATTAAATGACTTATCCTTCATTAAGCCTTCACTAAGAGAGATATCATCAACACGGTGGCAGCAGTGGAAGGTGAGAAGTTTGAGAAAGGGAAAACTGGCTCTCAGAAGAGCTTCGTATTAAGCCTGCTCCATATGGCACCGCACGGTTTATAGACTCGTTTATAAAATCACAGTATTCCAAAGATCGTTTACAGAAACAGAGCTTGGTATACTGTATCAAAAATAACACATACTGTATAAATAATAATTGGGGTTTGTTTTCAACGTGCACCTTTCTTGCATCTGCATTAAATAAGGTACAGTATACAGACAAACCGGTAGAGATATTCAAGGCTTTACAAAGAATGTAGGCTCATAAAATGACGGAAGGAAGGTTCACAGGAACCTACTTAATGTGCACTTTGGAACCGTGAACTAAAAATAAACAACTGAAATGGGAATTTTTGAAAATCCCCAAAAATACTGATACGAAAAGTTTATACGCCTGCATGGAGTGTTTTTCAGTCAATTCAACAAAGCAATATTTCACTCAATTGATATGGAAACTTTTACATTTTAAGGTCCTGAGTTCGAGTCCCGGACTCAGCAATTACACGCAAATTCCACACAAATGTCCTCGCCGAGCCCAGGACCTTCTTGCTGTGCGCCACCATGCTGTCTATTATTACTTCCCAACATTAAAAGAAAATAAAACAAAGCCTTCCAAACTCTCCTGTTACACTGAGAATATGTGCATTTTCATCATCAGGTGGTTTTTACTTATATTTTCAAAAATCCAATCTGCTAAATTGCGTTCAATAGTTTGCATTAGCCTGTTTGAAAAGGCCGCCATTTAAAGCGTGTGAAATTGCGAGAATAGGGCATGAACGTTTCTGTTCCAATAAGGCAAGTTAATGGCAAAAATAACAGTATACAGGTATTAAACTAACAAGTCAAAAATAAACTAGTCAAACTTTGAATAAAATAAAGCTAGGCTCATTTGTACATAATACTACATTACCTTTACATACGTCAGACAAGCGTCTGCTCGTATATGTGAATCTGTGGTATATAGTGTATTTATATGCAAAACACTTCCATGTTTACAGCTTCTACATGAGCCACCTGTCACCTTTTTAAATACAGTGGTGCCCCCCTGTGTGGGGGATTTATTACTTGTTATTTTTTCTTCATGGAAAAGATGTGCAAGGACAGATTTGAGGTATGCAAGCTTTTATTAAATTTGGGGTTAATTCCCCTTTAGGATAATATATAGAATGGGCTTTCACAGTATCCCATTATCCTGTTTCAATAGATGCGCATTTCATTGCATGGCCACGTCCTTTAATTAGCTTGGTCTCAATAGCTATGAACAGAGGTTTTGGTTCTCCCAAACACAACCTGTCCTCTTTTTTCTCCCTGTTGCATCAGCCTGGGTGTTTTGCGTCACCAGCGAATGTTGCTAATGGTCCTTTTTTTTTTGCCAGTGCTCATCTGTACTCCGGCTACAGGAAAAGTCCTGGGTTGTTGAAGAGCCATCTCTGATCCCAACTATCCAAGACTAGTAACTGGGCCAAATAAGAGCCTTGGGTTGTCATTTACTGTATTTCTCATAAACATGAATGACTAGAGAAATAACCCCAGCAATGGCAGCAACGTTATCTAGGTCATCATTATAGCACAATGTAAGATAATTGCTGACATGGCTGCTTGCTAACCTAGCTTAGATTGGCTGAGAAACAAAAGGGTATAAATGTATAAGAAAATCAAACTATATCTGTTTGTTTGTGGCGTATTTGTGCTGGACATTTTGTATGTTGACTTTGCTGACTGGCGGCCAATGGAAAAAGCATAATCCCAAGAAGGTGCCAAAACTTCCGGTACATTTATACACTTGATATTTTTCTCCCTGTAGTGTTCCAGTGAACAACGGCACACCCAAACAAGACATTTCCATTAGCTCCTGAGTAGCAGACATCCACACACAAACCCTCAGCCCTTAAAGGAAAACCATAGTGGTGACTGTTGTTTAACCCTTGAACAACCCAGCATGCCTTGCTCCACATTATCACCCCTCAGAGGGTCCTGCTGCACAACTACAAGTCTGATTGCAAGGTCATTTCTTGGGCTTGAAGCATGATTCCTGTTTCAAGCGTGTTTCAGAAGAAGTCTGTGACGCCCGACGTGGGGCAGCAGGTGCTCTTGCACTGACCTTCCGCCTCATGAGATCGGCTTTGGTGGCATCTGGATCAAATGCTCGCTCAGCTTGTGTCTCTCCTTCCTCTCTCCAAGCATAATTCCGAGCGTGTCAGACTGCTTTAGTGTCAAAATAGACTGTCCGTCTCCTTCATGAACTATCCTCCATGTGCCAAGATTGCACACCACAGGCACCACGCACACTCCCCTGAGTCTGTAAAGGTCAACAGAGCGTTCTGAACATTGTTGCTGCCTTAGACTCTCCACTTAATGAAAAGATGCTGATTATAGCTACTGTTCACAATCAGGTCTGCTCTCTGTACTGGTTGGCTCTTGTTTGCTGATTTTTGCAGAAGTCATTATAGACACAATATCTAGAATTCTGTACTAAAGTGACCCTGAGTCGGGTCAAATTTTGTTTGACAGGCTCAGAGTGAAAATAAATAAGTCAAAAATGCAAATTCTTCCACAATACAATAGTTTCTATGACTAAAGTACTTCATGGTCGAAAAACAGATCCTGAAAAACTTCACTTGCCTCTTAGTCTTACTGATTCTTCACCAACATAAATATTGGAAAACATGTGATTCCCAGTAGGGAAAGTGTACTGCATACAAAACTTATAGAGAACTAGAGGGGCCCTCATGGAGCGTAAGGTACCTCCACCACACAGCATGAATAATGTAGAAAATAGGTCCGATATGGGTACTGGTTTTATTTACGCATGTGCACTTCTTACGATATGTTCCAGTATATGGATGTGACCAAATTAGCAAAACCCAAAAAACAAAACACTCTGTTGTTTGACAGATTTACGGGATGCCTGGGGTTTGACATTTCAAGGTCAAAGGTAATTGTCTAATTACATACACCCGAGCCTACTGGTTCATCAGGCTGGAGCTTATCCCAGGTTCCGTAGCATGAAGTGACTCAACTCCCCTGGATGGAACTCTAGTCTATTGAAGGTGAACATGCTTGTATTTTACTGTTAACCATTAACACTAGTGGGTTGACAGAGGCATACGTGTGGTTGAGACCTTGCCCAGGGGTCTTAGCATGGTGGGGGTCTGATGGGATTCGAATTCATGACCTCTCTATTATGAGCCCAGTACCCTAACCACTAGACCACAGGTCCAGCGTTCCATAGTAATGGCATGTCCATCAGCTATTGTTTCAAAGTTATACATTTTGTGACATTGCTCTGACCTTCACCTTCGACCCAGATGTTTCAAAATTACATCATCTTTAGGACTCAGGTAGGGTAATGTCCCCACCAAGTTTGGTGAAAATCCATGTATGGGTGTGGTCAGGATTTTGTTCACAAACTGACAAACACTGGCGATTACAATAACTTCATAAACTCCATCTTGGTTGGAATTTGATACCACTGATTGTGCAGAGATTACCCTCAGAGACCCTGAAAATAGACCCAATACATATAAAAGTAGTATTTTCGTGATGGGTTGTCTGTAATAGGTACAATACTGATTACTGTATTTCTTAAACCAAGACATTATTTGTATTTCCTCAATATAGGAGCAAGAAATTAGCAACTAGCAAGATGTTTACAGAAATGTACAGCATTCTATTGAATAATGTGTTTGTTTAATGATATCTGAGGGAAAGAGAGTGGGACAGCTTTAGAAAGCTATCTTCAGGCTCACTTCCCATGCCTGGGCGGCTACTGTAGAAGCATGGATGGTACCGAAAGCCCTCCCGCTAGGCTGATGAGCCACAACAATCAGTAGCATTTCATTGTGATGGTGGCATGCTGTGGCTAGATTAAGAGCTCAGTAAGTTATCACAGGCTTAGGCTCTCTGAATCCCCCTGACCAAGCCACCGTGGATGGTTGCTGTCACTCCTTGCCAGCCAAATAAGCGCTCTCATTCCTATTTCATTCTCTCTCTATCTCTTGTTTTCCTGCATGGCCCCCTACTTTCTCTTTGGCATGTGTCAGTTAATGACCGTAAGAGTCTTCGGAGACCTGCAGACAGGGAACGACCTGACATGAGTGAAGTGACCTGGCTCACACAGATGTACACACACATAATTCAGTAGTATCATAGTATTTGTAGTGCTTATCTTCATGGCACTCTCTACACGGGCATAGGCGAGGGATGAAAGGCCACATGTTATGAAATTAGCATTCATCTGACCTCATGTTCCGGTCTGCATACTTGGTCTTACAACTATGGCTCCGGTCGCTGGAGTGAATGAGACAAAATTACCTAAAGTATTAAAAGGTAGGGGTGGCACAGATGGCATAGTGGTTGGAATGTCAGCCTCACAGCAAGAAGGTTCTGGGTTTGAGTCGCTAGTTCGTTGAGGGTGTTTCTGTGTGTTCGCCCTGTGCTTGCATTGGTTTCCTCCAGGTAGTCAGGTTTCCTCCAACAGTCCAAAGACATACACATTAGGCTAACAACCTGTTCCAAAGTGTGAGTGTGAACCGTTGTGAGTGTGTTACACCCTGATGGGCTGGCGAGCTGTTCAGGGTGTACCCTGCCTTTGTCCAGAGTCTGCTGAGATAGGCTCCAGCCTAAAGTGGTCTGGCAAATGAACGAATGAATTAATTAATTAAAAGGCAGACCCTGAAGAAACCACAAAGAAATATGCCCACTTGAGTATTTGGATCAAAATATAAAGCATAAAGATACAACTGAACTGGCTCCTTCCACTGACTTGGCTTTAAAGAGCAGCTTAAATAAATAAAAGTATTAAAATAGCCAGTGTGCGGGATGATGATGACGATGATGAATCTGAGAGGGAGGAGAGGGCCTGGTCCTGTAATCGACTCGGCCAACAGGAAGCTGTGAGGGAGTGTGTGTATAGCGGCTGAGGCCAATTAAAACCGGAGGAGTGTGGAACATGTCGGAGCTAACGAGCTCTCTTCCCTTGACCCCGAACCTCTCCGAGACCCCGATCCAGAACGCATACAGAGGCAACGGCCGCTGCGGTGACTCCCCTTAGCTTTCGGCATCCCCTCTCTCGCCGCGACCTCAGGGTCTAGAAACACATGCTTGGATCACTCACTGGAGTTTAAACACAAGCCGTCCCCCCCCACCTTCTCTTTTTACTTAAGGTCTACGGTTCAGCTTAAGTCTTTAAACAAAGAGCGAAAATACACTCAGCTCGTGTCAGGAACATTCCCTCAAAATTTACGGGCTCAGTTCAGCCGCTCTCTCTGCGTTCTCGGGACAATAAATAAGCACCAAATTAATTGGCAGAATTTATGAAGATATTTATGGTTTACCTCAAGGCATGGTTTACCAGGGATCCCGAAGCACAAGCAAGACATTTATGCTAGTTACATACACACGTGGCAAGTTTTTTTTGGGGTGTAACTCCTTCCAGGGTGATGTCAAAAAAGTCTGATTATTAAAAAGAACACCTGGAGGAAAAAGGATGGACAGAGAGACTCGAGTCAGAGTACGTCCATTACCCGTTCTAATGAAACAACAAAGGCAGAGCCAGGGAGCGTTTTCTCCCCCCGCCCGGTACTGAATTGGTCCCACAATTTAGCCTCTCTAAACATGGTCCATATGTGAGTTCAGAGCTGGCAATCAAAACCCATTAAGGAGCAGGCGGCTGAGTTCATCAGGAAAAAATTAGCCTGCCGCTCGCCCGCGCTCTCCCATTGGCCGCTCGCGTGGAGCTCTGGGTTTGAGGGCACCCCAGACATTCCTGTGGATAATCTTTTCCATTCCTCCGTTCAGTGTGCCGAGAAGAAGCCCAAATCTTCAGGACAAGGCCTGCATTGTGAGGTGCTTCAAAAAAAAGGGCCTTTTTTTTTTTTTTATATATACGTTCACCTTATACAACACTTGCATAAAAAAATATTCTTTGTGTTTCCTCTTTACAGTTCACATTCACGTTTGAAACCAGAGCTGTAGACAAATGCAAAACAAAAATAAGTAAAATGAGGTGGCGAGACAGGAGCGTGAGGATGCTGCGTTTCTCACGCTCTCGTTCCAGCAAGGATTTGCTTTTACGGAAATCCAAAACAATAAAAAACCGCCGGAATCTCAAGTGCGACCACATCAGTGAGTGCAGAGAAGTTCAGGAGGATCAGCTACGGATCAGTCGCTCACACACACACACACACACACACACACACACACTTCGGGTTGGCCTCCTCCAGGCTCAGCGTAAGATTTACAGCAACACGTTTCCTAATTAGAAACGTTGTCATTACTCCTTCTATAAACGTGAGACTCCAGCTAGGCTCACTCCAGCTTTTCCACAGCCACCAGTTTTTAAAATCTGCCTACGACAAACCGCACCACGCCATGCGGCATTTTTAAAGACTGCCTTTCCATTCCGCTTTTTATGTGGGATATGCGGAGAACATAATAAAAAGACAGGACTAATTTTCAGCGGCGCTCGCTGGCTTTCTGAAACGCTCCGTGGAATTGGTGCAGGCATAAACAGTAACAGTAACAACCTCACAGCGATACCAGGATGACCACCGAAGTGTAAACGGCTTTAAATATTTCAACAAAGTCAAACAAGCCTTCAAACAAACCTGAATTTTTTTTATTTTTCTTTTTTTAAATCTCGCTACTCTGCCAGCGAGCTCAGTAAGCATGCTCACTAGCTGTAACTGCTCTGCACACACACACCGCCCCCACCTAGGCATCGAACTGTAAAAAAAAGGTAGCTAATCAATCACACGGTCTTCTGACAGCTTCACAAAAGGAACACGTGTGCCTCCGAGACATTGTTTAAACATGTCCACTGTGCTGGTATTTAAGGGGGGGAAATAATTCCTTTTATGCTACATTTTTTCAACGTCCATAATTAAAACTGATGTTAGAATCAAAATACACTTCTATCTATCTATCTATCTATCTAGCTATATATAGCTAGCTAGCTAACAAGCTAGGTATATTTTGTGGCTTCACAAGGATACAGCCAGACATAGCGGTCTTTGTTATAGCTAGCTACTTAGCAAACTAGCTAAGACTGCTATATATCCTTGTGAAGCCACAATTACTCTATACCCAGTTTACAGCAGAAAGCATGTCGGAGACACAAACCCCATCAGTGAAAATTACACGTTACTTCAAACGTTCACCACCAGTTTGGTTTCTACCTGCCCTATAATCAAGTGTTTGTCTACTCCATCATTTACACCCAGTGAAATTTTAGGATGAGCTTGTGGAACACTGTGCCGCTGCTATTTTATGCGCTGGTGGCTTTCTGACTGCACGTTATTTATACTTAAAAAAAGAAAGAAAGAAAGAAAATCAAGTTTCAAACTTCAATCCTATTAGGGCTGTGGGCAGGCTGGAGCCTACCTCAACCGACTCTGGGAGAAGGCAGGGTACTCCCTGAATAGCTCGCCAGTCCATCGCAGGGCCAACACACACAACCATTCGCACTCACACCTAGCTGGAGTCTGGAATTCTTAATTAGCCTAATGTGTATTTCTTTGGAATACCCAGAGGAAACCTATGCAAGCACGAGGAAAACATGCAAATGTCACACAGAAACGCCCTCGCCGAGCCACGGACTCAAACCCAGGACCTTCCTGCTGTGAGGCGGACGTGCTAACCTCTGCGCCTCTAAGTTGCCCTATGATCATGTCAGGCGGCACGGCGGCACAGTGGTTAGCACATCCGCCTCACGGCTTGAAGGTCCTGGGTTCGATTCCCGGACTCGGGCGTTTCTGTGTGGAGTTTTAAAACATGCACAGTAGGCTAATTGGCTGTTTCAAATCACCCCTAGGTGTGAGTGTGATTGTGAATGGTTGTGTGTGTGTTGGCCCTGTGATGGCCTGGCGAGCTGTCCAGGGTGTACCCCGCCCTCGCCCAGAGTCGACTGAGATGGGTGCCAGCCTCCCCGCGACCCTAATTAGGATTAAGTGGCTTAGAAAATGAATGAATGAATGATCATGGTGATGCTATAAGAAATGATTAGGATATCAATTTAATATGGTACAGTTACTGCAACACAAGCAACCATAGTGAAATTTACAAATCCACAGTAACCCACAAGCTGCACCGGAGCTGAACGGTATGAGTGTGATGTGACGCGTCATTTTCTGCATACCCCAAGGGCACGACGGTCGTGCAAAGTCATGCTCGTGTTGTTGTAACCCGCCGTTCTTAAGCCTGAGTGATGAAATGTGAGGGAGAACTGATAAACACTGTGCTAACAGCTCTCTCGACTGAAGAACTCTGTAACATCAAGCACTCTGTAGTTCCGTTGGAACATCGAATGTTTAGGACAGGAGTAAAAGCCAATGGGAAACATGTGCGAGGTGGACATGTGTGTGCTCTGGACTGTAGGCGCACAATAGACTTGTTGAATACGCCGAGCCGTGGACGGACTACAGTGCAGGCTTTGTGTGTTGGCAGCTGCTGAGTGACGAGGCCGTGTTACCTGTGGAGAGTCTGCGCTGATGGAGAGGACACATGCCGCTGAAGCAGGAGCAGGATTCGCCCGAGCGGCCTCTCTGAGGGGGCGGCGCCAGTGAGCACTGGGGTTTCAGGAACCCTGCGTGAACAACAAACAACATCAGTTAAATCAAATCTACAATACGCTCGGTAGAACTCTAATACAAACAGGGCATCCTTGGAGTACATTCATTTTAGCATCACTTACAATGTTGTGGTAATACCCAGCACCGCGTCAAAATAACCCAAGGAATGTTTTCCCTATGTGTACGAATCATTTCCAAAGATAACAGTTTCATTTTAAGGAACTGACTGACACTTTTCAGAAAATAAAGGCTTTTTAAAGACCCCTGGACATCCAGGTTATGAGTAAACCAGGTTCGCATGTACTAAACAATTACTGGATTACTTCCGGACGCACAGACCGTTGTGATACAGAATTAGACAGCCGTCATAATAAAGCAGCCGGAGCTCAGAAATCCGAAAGGCATTCTAAAACAAAAAAAAAAAAAGTTGTCCAAACAGAATCAATCAACCATTATAACAGAATAAGACGATGATCAAAACAGAACGAGATGTTTATCATAACACAGTCAGGTGTTAGTTACCGAGAACCAGACACCTGTCATAATAGAATGCGAAGAACAGAATCAGACGGTCCTCCCAACAGAGTCAGACGAACTCAACAGAATTAGACGGTCCTCCCAACAGAATCAGATGTAAGACGATCTCAACAGAACCAGACTATCCTCTTACCAGAACCAGACGATCTCAACAGAACCAGACTATCCTCTTACCAGAACTAGACGACCTCAACAGGATCAGACTGTCCTCTCACGAGAACCAGACGACCTCAACAGAATCAGACGTAAGACGATCTCAACAGAACCAGACTATCCTCTTACCAGAACCAGACGATCTTAACAGAACCAGACTATCCTCTTACCAGAACCAGACGATCTCAACAGAATCAGACTATCCTCTTACCAGAACCAGACGATCTCAACAGAATCAGACTGTCCTCTTACCAGAACCCGACGGTCTCAACAGGATCAGACTGTCCTCTTACCAGAACCAGACGATCTCAACAGAATCAGACTATCCTCTTACCAGAACCAGACGATCTCAACAGAATCAGACTGTCCTCTTACCAGAACCAGACGATCTCAACAGAATCAGACTATCCTCTTACCAGAACCAGACGATCTCAACAGAATCAGACT
>JBCNYH010000026.1:25810040-25841612 GCA_039654325.1 Tandanus tandanus
AAATCGGGGGTGGGTCATTTTGGAAGTGTATTCCAAAAAAAAGAGAAGAAAAAGAAAAAGAGGGGGATGGGTTAGGGAAAAAAAAAAAAAAAAAAAAAAAAAAAAAAAAAAAAAAAAGCTACATTTGATGTTACATTTCTGTTGATGTTTCTGATTATTCCAGCCGCCGTCTCTTTAATCAAAGAGCTATCTCGACGGGGTAGAACATTAGGCCATACTGAAATTCAACCCTGACCAGGACTGACTGCTGAGATCCACAGGTGTTCTCATCCAGCCAATGAAAACACAGCACAAGGAGCCGTCCTGCCTTACAGACAGGCCCCACACTGTGCACCTAGGATTACAGCCTTTGACTGTATATCATGACCATGATGTCTTGTACAACACAGCAGATTCTAAGACACAACGTAGTGTGATTTATACACCGTGAAATGTAATATACTTCTAATAAAGCTTGAACTGCATAATAACAAAGACATCCTAAATAATAATAATAATAATAATAATAATAATAATAATAATAATAATAATAGTGATGATGATGAAACACATAAGTATTGTGTTGGTCTTCAGCCTCCGCTGTAAACCTTTTTAGTTTATGCTTGAACTGTCACCCTGATCTTTGACCTAAGTATGTCCTTAAAAGATGTTTATTAGCATTTAGTAATGACTCACTGGTGACAGTTTGCTCCAAATCCATGCACCTGTCAAGCCTGCAGAGTACGCACAAAATTTTCTTAAGATGACCTTATGTGACCGTGACCTCTGACCTTAGAACCTGTACCAGTTCATGGGTATTTAATAGTGAAAAACGAAAAGTTTGGTCATAACCCGTATAGGACAGAGTGCCCACAAGGAAGTTCGGACGGACGGATGGACGGACCGACGATGAAATCACAAAGCCTCCGGCATAAAAGTCTTTAACAATACTACAAATAAAACAACCTAGACGGTTGTCGTCGTCGTCGGTTTTGGCATCTGATCCACATTAAACATGTGTTCTTTGAAGATGACTGCCAGGGATGAAAGAATGTCTAACTAATGTTTCATTTCATGAATAAATATAACAAGAACGCTCAGTCAGTGAAGAACAAATTTACAACTGCAATGATACAACACGGTGGCGTAGTGGTTAGCACGTCCGCCTCACAGCTAGACGGTCCTGGATTCGATTCCCGCGCTCGGCGAGGCCATTTCTCCCGCAGGTTCGCATGTCGCCCCTTGTTTGTGTGGGTTTCCTCTGAGTACTCCGGTTTAAACCACTGAGCCACTGCACCATTATGCATGGTTTGTGTGGATGGTTTTGTGTATGCGTTGGCCCTGCGATATTCTGGCTAGCTGTTCAGGATGTACCCCGCCTTTGCCCAATAGGATTAACGGTTCACCAAATGAGTGAGTCCCTTCTATGGACCCTTCTATAAGCTATTATATATCAAAAAATAACAGCAGAACACTGGGAACAACCTGCTTCCTGTCTGGGTTTCCTCTTTACACTAAAACCTGAGCCACATGGTGAATGCTGCCATACAGCTGTGTTTAACATCAGCACCTGTGCTGCACTACAACAGGCTGGAGAATCACACTGCTATGCCCGTCGGCAGACAGGTGACGGCGAGGTTTCCTGTGCAGACAAACTTTTCTCTCGGATGAGCCAGTGCTCTGTAAGAAAAGAAACTTTGAGGATTGAACAAGATGAGTTGATGCGCCAACGGTAGCGTTCAATTAAAAACTTTCGAGATCTGTGCATGGGTGTGATGGGCGTGAACGGGCTGTGCTGCTAACGGCCGCACTTGTGGTTGGCAACTGGATGTTTTTATTTATATCTCACTCTCTATATTACTTGTGGCAAGAAACTGCCAGTTGCCCAGGTGTGGCATTTTAAACGTCAAGACCGCAGCAGAATTTTATTTCATTCTGATTTATCTACGCCATGGTTGATGTGCCAGTTGTTTTTCGATTATTGTACATTTAGAAAAGAAATGTATGTAAGGTAAAGGTGAAATTGATACAGGTTTAAAATAGGTGCATGCCCTCCCCATGCTTGTGTGGGTTTCCTTCGGGTTCTCCGGTTTCCTCCCACACTACGTTCTTACTATGACCAATCAGATCGCAACACACACTAAGCACATTTTCACTTTTCTGGCTGGTTCTTATAAGTACTGCGCACGTGCTGCATTTGTTCTGCAGGTATTCTACTGTCCATATCTACAGTTAACAAGTCCGAACCATGCTTTTGTTACACCAGTGAAGTCCCTATTAGTTTTTTGTTATGTCATTACTGCAACAATCCCGTCGTTCCCCCGTAAAGTGGCTGAGTGTGACGAGGGTTAAATGATGCAATAACAATAAAGTTTAAAGCTGAATCATGCGCAGCTCTTTTTCTGTAAAGAATTTAATAAAACACACAGCCAGCTTTGCTTTGTGTGCATTAAAAGAGAAGATATTCGTGTACTGCTAAAATATTAATGCTGTACCACTGTGTTTACTGCCTGCCAGGCACTTACAACCATAGCTCACGTTGACTGGCAGCTGAGGGGTGTTGAGCTGCTGTATATTCTGTCTTGTACTTTCCGACCTTACGCCACAGGGAAACGTTCAGAACATGTCCTGACTGGGATAATAATACATCTGTCAAAGCCGTGTCTCATTTAGGAGCTAGATTAGAAACGTCAACTCGGAGGTCTGTGCAGACTTGGCCATGCTATTTTTTTTCTCCTCAAAAGAGGAGATATTTAACCAAAAGAATGGCCAAGATTCAGACGCAGAGGAGGGGCCAGGAAGGAAGCAGAAGTCGGCAGTAACGAGGTTAAGAAGCAGATTTTAGTAAAACGGCCGGTTCGTGTCAGACATCGCTTCGGGGCTCATGGAGAACACAAGAGCTTCTCTTATCCTGCTCAGAAAGTTCCTCAGGCAAGTCCTGAAATCAAATTGGTGTGATTGGACGCACTGATTGATTGAAAGAAAAAGAAGCTTTTGATGCAACTTGAAATCAGGAAGTGTTCAAACTTACGCCACTTTTATCATTGATCAGAATCTCTGATATCATATTCATGTACATCAAGCTGGGTAGGAGTGTGGGTTTCCTCCGGGTACTCCGGTTTCCTCCCACAGTCCAAAGACGTGCACGTTAGGCTAACTGGCTGTTCAAACTGTCCCTAAGTGTGAGCGTGAGTGTGAATGGTTGTGTGAGTGTTGTCCCTGCGGTGGCATGGCGAACTGTTCAGGGTGTACCTTGCATTCTTGCAGTGTTGGCTGAGATAGGCGCCAGCCTCCTCGTGACCCTAGTACGAGTAAGCAGTTTAACAAATGAGTGAGTGAGTGAGTGAGTGAGTGAGTGAGTGAGTGAGTGAGTGATCAGCAGTTTTAGCTTTGCAAGGGCAGTTAAATCATTAGGGTTGCTAGTTATCAAGTGAAAAATTTCACATCTGATGGTTTAATCCCCCCTCCCCCTGATTTTTCTAATCTCACTTAGTCGTAGCTTATCATGTGACCACTACTAATCATGGAGGGGCGAGAGAGAGCAAGCATGTAGCACCCCCCAGTGACATATGTTGCTTGCTACCCACATCTTTATGAACTGCTGTGCATACACATTCAGTGGCAGCCTAAGACACTCTGAGGAAAAGTGCTATCCGCCCCCCTGTACGCATGAGCTCACAGACACTCATGATTGGCTGGTGATCACTTTAAGTGACAGGGGTGCCATCCCTCCCTGGCTGCGTGCAACAAACTGCATTCGAACTCGCAATCTCCAGGATGCACAGAGGAGGATGTAAACTTTTAAACAGCAGTGTGCTGGTTTGCGGACAGCCTTAGACTGACACACAGACCCAAAGCATGAGAGTCAATGATGGTCTCCAGTACCAGTGCTTCGTAAGAGTCACAGAGCATGGGACAACAGCATGTATTTTGAACACTTGTTCTCACTGAACTTGATACACAATACCAAGTGCATTCAATCTTCTAGATCCTTCTGTGCTTATTCAGAGAAATGTGGTTGGCGGAGAGGAAGACTCCAAATGATATGCACTGATATGTATTTTTTGGAAGGCCAAATGATATGTACTCTGCAGCTGCACTGTCTGTTAGCGTCTGAAATTACCTGCCCTTAATGCTTCCTCCACCTCCACTCAGAACAGACTATAAAAACTGAGCATTAGCTCTGCACCAACCACACACTCTGACATCAACCCACTGAGAGGGCGCCTTAGCTTCACGGGCCACCATGCTGCCATGTACCAAATACACACACACCCACAGAACACCAACACACAGGACTAGAGCTCTGTTCCATGAGCTTCTTCTCTCCTCAGTGAACAAAGTCCTCCTTAGTGTCTGACCCAGATTCCCATGGCGGCGCGGCAGACTGTGCAGCTCAGACACACTCATTAGCATCATCAGATCTCCCTCCTGTCCCCATTAGCTTAATACCTTCGCCTCCATTCATCACCGCTGCACACCTCTGCACTGCCGAGCAACCGACAGGCGCATCCTCTTTCCTAATGAGGCACTAACGTACACGCAAAACACACACACACACACACACACACTTGCTGCTTGTGGATGAAAAAAGCTGTGTTTGGATTATTCGATATAGCGACGCTTATGCATAAAACGCTGAACTCTCTCTCGCTCTCTCGCACGCTCTCTCTCGGCTTCACATCCAGAGTGTGAGATTATTACCTGATTCTAAACCAAAATTCACATGAAAGAATTTTCTATATACGTAGTGGTTAGCACACTGCCCAACAGCAATAAGGTCCTGGGTTCAAGTCCCGGGCTCGGCGAGGGCGTTTCTGTGTGGAGTTTGCGTCCTCTCCACATGCGTGGGTTTCCTCCAGGTACTCTGATTTCCTGTTACAGTCCAAAAACATGCACATTAGGATAATGAGCTGTTCCAAATTGCCCCATGGTGTCAGTTAGCGTGTCAATGGTTGTGTGTGAGTGCTGGCCCTGTGATGGTCTGCCGAGCTGTGCAGGGTGTACCCCACCTTCGCCCAGTGTTAGCTGATATCCATGTACTATTCATGTTATCCAGAGTCTCAGAAAGCATTATATTTCCTCGCCTAAACAGTGCAGGACTTATTACAGTGTCCTAATAACCTTTTAAGATCAGTCAAAGTCAAAGGGAATCGTCTCATTTGAAAGTCCGTACATGGTTTTCTATCAGTGTTCCATAGTGGCAGCATGTCTATCGGCATTCGTGCCAAAGTCATAAGCGTTCGAATTCCTTTGACTTTGATTTTGACCTTTCTAGGTCACTCAAGGCCAAAGAGGATTACGCCGTTTGAAAGTTTGTATATGGTTTCCTATCCGTCCTACAAGCCATTTCAGTTTTAATATGGGAAATGTCCATCTCCAAGACATTGTGACCTTGCTCTGACCTTGCCCTTTGACCTTGACATTCCAAAATCAAATTATGTCTGAGACTCAGGGAGGGTAGTGTCCCCACCCAGGTTGGTGAAAATCCTTGCATGGGTGTGGTCCGGATTTTGTTCAAACAAATGGCAGTAATTACAATATGTCCGCTAAAACGTTGTTTTGTGAAAGAGGGGGAAAAGTTATATGTCTAATGTGCATGGACTGTGGGAGGAAACCCATGCAAGAGCAGGGAGAACAAATTCCAGACAGAAACGCCCTCGCCGAGCCTGGGACGCGAACCTAGAACCTTCTTGTACAAACCAGATTTCGATTAATGATATCATTATTAATTAATACCATGTCAATAATTCTATGGCAACCAAACAAATCCTTGATACGGCAAATTTTTCTGTAACATTTTAGAAACCCACCAGGTTTTCCGATACAGGAAGCTTTTCAAGATGGAGGAATCTTTGGTTTATCCATAACATGACAAGCATTTTTAAAAATGAATTTAAAAAAATAAAATCGAGAGGCAGGTATCCAGACATGAGACGGCCCGCATTTGGATAATATACCTCGGCTTTTCCGTTTCAGACTTTTCTTTTCTTTTTTTTTTAAACCACATGTGCATAATCAACAGCAGACATGCACTCAGTGAATAAAGGCACATCTGAAACTTGTAATCAGTGACGTTCTGGTCTTCAGACGCTGTGCAGTCTGGATAGGAAGCACAACATAAAAATCTCAGAAACACATTTCCAAGAGTCAGATCTTCCACTACACCATCTCCATCATACAGTATCAGCACAGACAGGATGTAGTTAAAAAAAAAAAAAATAGCAATTTGCGCAGGGGACGTGACCTTGACTTGACTTGTACCTCTTTTCCCCACTTCTATGTGGTGTGGATAGGGATATGTTCAGTCGATAGTATTAAAGGCTTCATCCAAACCGCTTCAACCTTTATTAGTGTCGCGAGAAGGCTGAAGCCCATCCCAGCCATCTCTGAGTGAAGGCGGTGTACACCCTGAACAGCATGACAGACCAACACATACACACACACACACACACCACATTTGCTGTGACGCTTTTGACGTTTCTGGTTCTTTTTCCTGTTGATGTTCAGACAAGCACTATGCACGAGACCAAACCCTGTGTGTGTATGGAGTCTCGTTTCAAACTGAAAGCGAAACCAAGTGAACACAGGAATGAGGATTTCAACATGTTACACATTTAGTTGCTGTGTAAACAATCTCAGATAAACATTTTCACTGAATTATCAAAGCCGGTCCACCCTCGCAGGGCACGGGACTCAAACCCAGGTCCTTCTTGCTGTGAGGCGGACATGATAACCACTAGGCCATTGTATCGGCCGAGCTTCATTTTTAAAAAAACAATAATGCTAATATCTGGGCGACATGATGGCGTAGTGGTCAGCACATTCACGTCACAACAAAAAGGTCCTGGGTTCAAGTCCCGGACTCAGCAAGGGCGTTTCTGTGTGCAGTTTGCATGTTCTCGCCAAGTTTCCTCTGGGTACTCCGGTTTCCTCCCACAGTCCAAAGATATACACTTTAGGTAAAATGGCTGTTCCGAATTGCCCCTAGGTGTGAGTGTGAATTATTTTGTTTGCATTGGCCCTGCGATGGAATGGCGAGCTGTTCATAGGCTCCAGCCTTGCTGCGACCCTAGTAGGAGTATTCCTGCCAATCAGCAACAGGGAAAGTTTGTACTTAGGCATAGCAAAAATGTATCCTGTTGCTGATTGGCTGATGGTGAGATGGCGTGTCACTGGTAGTGTCACTGCATCGAAAATACATGTTGATGAATTTGGGGGTGGAGCTTTTGAGGAAGCACTTACAGAAGGTGTGCATTTGTTTGGGTGTTAAGGGAGCAGTCACACCTTGCCAGGTAGCGTAAAAGGACGTCTGATGGAGTGCAAAATGTTCGATCCGTTCGTCTCTGTTCGCATGCGTTTCTAGTTCGGCGAATGCGTTCCTTGTCAGGTGAGTTCCGTTCAATCTGGAGGACAGTTTGTCTTGGACAGGCTGATTGTACGACTGATGTGCGCTGGAAAGGCGTTTTGTTCAAAACACATCCTGCACCCATGTCCAGCGGACCTGACATGTAACCGGACTACTACCTGACATGCGACAGGTGATCCGTAGGTGTGACGCACATAGACCGAATGTTCAGCGGATGATCAGTAACATGGATCGCATGGGAACTGATGAATAACAGACATGTAACTGGGGTCCACAGGACAAAACTGAAGACTTCGACGAACCGTTCGATGAAGTACAGTATAACTACTATACATGTAACGGGTCATCACAGGGTCTGAAACGGACAGCGCCGTACATCCTGCAGGGTATCATGAAAGCCTAGAGCAGCAACAAAGATGACTTTCACCATCGGATCGTTTTCTTTCGCAAAGTATGACCGCTATCAAGCAAGCGGAGATGACGGAAATGCTATAAGTCCCTTCGGATAAATGCATTCCCTTAAAGTGCTCAGGAACGTACACTTTATTAGAATCATGCAGTGCAGTCAGACTTAACAGACAGAGACATAAATTGGAGAGAATTAAAAAAAGGAAAGAGTTGGTGGAAAAAGAAAAACTAGGTCGAGTCACATGACCGACTGATGCAGGAGGGATTACGCTGGAGCACCATGTGGTCATTTACAAAACAAACGTTGACTACAGTTTTATCTCTGGCTTTCTGAGCAGCTCGGCAGAGGGAGGGTGTAACCGAGTCGATGATGTGCTCCGTACAGAGCGAATAAGAGATGATAGATAAAGACCTGCAGCTATTTGGGACACAGCTGTGCAACACAAAAGCAACACTGTATTTCAAATCAAGATGAAAAAAAAAATTAATAAAAAAAAAAAAATCAGGTTGTAGCTTGAAAATAAAACGGAAGCTGAATTAAAGCCAGACGGAGCAGTGCATTAGTAATAAATCAGTAATAAATGAAGCAGAAGATTCTTTATAACGCTAAAAAAAAGTGAGACGTGGAAATAGAAGGGAAATGTCAAAGTGCTCTGCGTAAATCTGTCAAGTCATGGCTAAGATGGATGTTTAATGCAAAGTGATGTTTCGACACAAGCAGCAGATAAAAAAAATTAAATAAAAATAGTGCAGAATGAAATACGCATCGATATAAATCACCAAAAACAAGCACTTAAAGAAAACTGATGACTACATCCAGCATTTCTGTAAAATCAAGAAATTTGTCCTTTTTTTTTGGTAATTTATTTCAGAACCAGAATCTTTTCTTTTTCTTTTTTTTTCTTTCAAGGATTTGTTAAAAAAAAAAAAACAGCCTTGAAGGGAAAAATGATTAACAGATCCGTAGCAAAACAGACAGAACGTCATTTCTGTTTACAGGGCGGCTTGGACTAAAAGCTGAGCAAAAAAGCAGCAGAACAGATTTGGATCAAGGGAAGAGGCTGACAGGCTGGCGCAAGGTCGCACTTCAAAAGGAGAGAAATAAGTAATAAATAAGTGACGAGCTTATATGCGAGAATAAATATAAATCTATGTAATAGAGATTCGCATTAAAAAGAGTTAGGTTTATCTATGAAGGGCTGAGAGCCACAGTGGTCTAACCCACAGGAACTGAAAAAGGAGATAAGGTGATATTGTGACAGAGGTGGATGAGGTCTGCGTGTGCCAGAACGCTCCCTTCATCTTCCTTATGACCCAGAATCATATCAGGAGCACTATCCATGATTTTTTATATTGCAAAAACTTTCATGCCATTTTTCTCAAAAACACCTTTCTGTTGGTTAGAACACTCATAAATCTACAGTCCTTTAATTATATATCTACAATATATCTATCTATCTATATCTATATATCTATATATATATATATATATATTAGTTTTTAGATATTGATGCCTGTTGGGCTTCTGCAGAGTATTAAATAATTAGAGCTTTTAGTTTTTTGATTTTACCAATTTTGTAAAAATATAATAATAACAACAACAATAATAATAATAATAATCATA
This sequence comes from Tandanus tandanus, assembly GCA_039654325.1. NCBI lineage: Eukaryota > Metazoa > Chordata > Actinopteri > Siluriformes > Plotosidae > Tandanus > Tandanus tandanus. The sequence continues at coordinate 25,819,421 of JBCNYH010000026.1, forward strand.
ATAACAACAACAACAACAAAAACAACAACAACAACAACAACAACAACAACAATAATAATAATATATATACGATTATATATTTTTGTTATTTTGTTATTTTTTATATAAAAACTTAAAACAAATATAATAATATTAAATTGTTTAATAAATAATAAATAAATCTAGTAATTGTAATATAATATAATAAAAAATATTGACCGGTCTATGAATTATTTAAATAAATGTATAACCTAATATCACTATTGATTATTTTCTTATCAATGAATAATTAATTATTATTTTTTTTTAATTACATTGACAGGATTTTGAAGTAAAAAAATAAATCTTGAAAATTATGGCTTAAAATTAAAGGTGTTTCTTTTCTACACAGTTGAAAATAAATGTCCAGAATGACCCCCCCCCAAAAAAAGAAAAAAAATAATAATAATAATAATAAACTACAGCCTGTACACCCTGAACAGCTCACCAGACCATCACTGGGCAACACACATAACCATTCACACTCACACCAAGGGGTAATCTGAAACAGCCAACTAGCTAACTGTGCATGTTTTGGGCTATTGGAGGAAACCAATGTACCTGGAGAAAACCCACACAAGCACAGGGAGAACATGCAAACTCCACACAGAGACGCCCTCGCCGAGCATGGGACTCAATCCCGGGACCTACTTAGTGCGAGGTGGGCATGCTAACAATTATTTTCATAAATGTAATTTTCATAAGCCTCACAACATTTTTTTCACAACACATATATTTATTTATTTAATGTTATTTATATATTTTTAAATTATTTATTTTACATTTTTAGCTTAAAGTTAGCCTTGAAGAAACACTGTTGGTTTGCAAAACAGCAGAGTAAAGTTACTGTGCAAGGAGGGGATGCTGAGGTAGTGGAGTAAATAATGCAGGAATGAGGAGAGGCAATCCATCCACACACACACACACACACACACACACACACAGAGATAATGTGCACATCACCCGCTCTCTCACTCTCTCTCCCCGCTGTTACAGGTGCAGCCAGGCAGAAAGATGTAGGCCATCTGCACAGCAACACAGAGAAAATAGCTTAGTGCGCAGACGTCGGGGAGCACGCTGAACCACCTGCATCGGAGAGCGAGTGATACTCGGGACAGAGAGAGAGAGAGGGAGAAAGAAACAACACGACAGACATGAAGATAAAAGCCCGGCAGATGTTTATTTACGGAAAAAGCTTAATCAGTGATGAGACACAGACTGCCAGAGAGAGAAAGAACATGAACGAGATCTGATTTTCTTTCTTTTCTTTTTTTTTATTAATGGACTCACAATACGCTAAACAGGGTTTTTTTGTAACATGGGAGTCAAAACATACAAGAAATCATTTGCAAGTTCTACTCCTTTTACATGTTAGATATAACCTACAACTGTAGTACTACACGCTACAAAAGACCGCTGTGGTTAAGCAATGAATAAAATTTCACCTTATTTGCAGTACACACCCCTTGCGTATGTTAGGTTTGACAGACATAATGGTATTCGTTTCTAAACTTGAGTTTTTCTGAAAAAAATAAAAAAATAAAGAAATTATATATATATATATATAGAGGCCTGCCCTGTAAAACCTTAATTCTAAACTGCTTTTTTTTTTTTTTGATGTACTGTATTAAAGCCACAAGGGAAATTTGGCTTCTGCACTTAACTCATCCAAAGTGAACACACACACTCGGAGCAGTGGGCTGCCACACATTGAGCAGTTGGCGATTAGATACCTTACTCAAGGGTACTTCAGCCATAAAGGTAGAGAAAAGAAGGTGCTTCTCACTCCCCTGCTGCCACACATTTTTCCAGCTGGTTCGGGAATCGAACCAGCGAACCTTTGGTCCCAAACCTGCTTCTCTAACCATTGGGACAAGGCTGCCCCTATTGTTGAGATAGATATATATATATATATCTTCCAATGTTTTCTGACCTGTAATCTTGCCATAAAAAGTCAATGATAGCACTTCCACATGAGTTTGACAGATGTCCTAACGTATGCATGGGGTCATTTGAAATGAACCCCCCCCCCGCACTTAGAGCAGGTTGTCACATTAACCTCATCTGAAGCTTCTTATGTGTCCAAACTTGTGTTTAAGATAAGAACAGTTCTACACAACTCCTCCTCTACGGAGAAAATGTGACTCATGTGACTAATAGAATATTTCATAATCGCTGCCTCCACCGTGGAGAACACATCCATCGGGTATCTTGATTGATGGTTAAGGATTAGATTTTACTCTCCAGTAACAGCGAGCAATTTCTATCAGGAATAGTGTGTTTAAATGGAGCAGGAGGCGTAGCAGGTTTATTTCTTTATTTTTTTTATGACAAAGCAGGTCTCTTTCAGCTCGACCACTTCATTAGGCTCCTTACACAAAGGGGGGGTTTGGTGTTGGTCGCATGGGCCCAATTTAGGCGGCAATAAAAAATGTGGAAAGACTCGACCTGCGCCGTAATGGGAGTCTCTCTTTTATTTACATGGCAGCGCACTTTAAAGACGCCGATCACAGACTGCACGAGGGAGAGAAGGGGAAGAGAACGGGGGCCGAATCAAACGAGAGACCCGTAAATTCCAGCGACTTTCTCCAGATGTTGCAGAAATATTCACTGAAGCACTCCAGATGTGCCGCTTCTCAAGACTTCCTCTCTCCTTTTTGCCTTGTCTTTTTTTTTTTCGCTCTGTTTTATGTCAAAACTGGCTCTTATTGGAAAGATTGATGGCTATATAAGTACAAAGGTTTTAAAAGGGGGGGAAATACATATACTATTACCACCACTATTAAAAACAACAACAACAACAACGAGTAAAAACGTAAATGGAAGATTTGCCCCAAAATGTTCCACTGCAGCGTGGCTCCAGGTGGTGAGTATTTTTCTCCAAAGTAACACATTAAGTGGGAGCTGTGGTTAATCCTGTGGTTCCCACACACCCACACACACCCACATACACAGTAAAATGTGCCAGGGTTGCCACTCCACCCTCAGGCTGTGACCCAGACACCACCTTTAACCCAAAGTGTCCCAGACAATACAAGGGCCATAAGCTTCTCTGGATAGCGCACCTCTTGAACACACTTAAAAAAAGCATATCCTAATTTTGCCAGACTAGTAGCAACATTATCATACGCGCAAGCACACACAAGCACACACACACACACGCACACGCTATGATCCGAGGCCGTCTCCTGTTCGTCGCCACAGGCTGAAACAGAAGAAACCGTCCTAAATGTGACACTTGAACTTGTCGGGGCCGTTTTCTGCAGGCGTTGGAATGTAAGCCATGTGGAATGCGGTACATTGCTGCCACACACACACACACACACACACACACACACACACTTCCAGTGCATGCCTGCCTGTTGCATATCTCCCCTTAGGCTTTTCTCCCTTTAGAAGATTTCTTCAAGTGCCATCGTGAGCAGAAAGACTCCTCAGCCCAAAGCAGACTGTACCAGTAGTCTAGACAAACACATGCCAAACCACAACCGCCGCCTGATCTGATGCCATAAGTGCGCCTAAATTACTTGAACAATTCGAAGAGGAAATACAACACACACACACACGCACACACACGCACATTATTATCAGTTAGTGGCACTCAGGTTTAAAGGGCTCTCACTTACAACTCAACAGCCACTTCTCGATAAGCAGGATCCTCACTCTAGGGAGATGATAAGCACGTGGCTATTCCACTGCCTCGACCCAAAACACTGATTAGCACCTCTATAGCACGGATCAAACACACGACTCATCTGTATGAGTCCAAATTCTAGTAAAAAAAGTAGCAATATTGCTTGAGTGTGAACGAATTGCCGGGGACTACAGTAACGTCTCCATTGATATTTATTCCAGTGACCACATAGACTAAAAGGCTGTCTTTATTTCTATGATACATAAAGAGCACTATGTTTCCAGTTAAAAGGTGGAAAAATGAAATTAATTAAGGACAACATCTTTAATATCTTACAATTATTTAATAATGTAATAGAAGAATTAGGTTTAAGATCATCATTAGCTTAACACTGTGGTTTTAATTTCCAGAACTGGTGTAGATGTATGCACGATGTCCAAATGATTATAAACCTGAAAAAATCATAGGTTTAGAGGTTAAATCAAGGTAGACCAAAAGCCAAGTAGGCCCATGACTTTTTATGGCCCAATTAAAATGAAGCACGCTGGCCAGTAATGGTCGTCTCTGGTCAGTCAGTGCTCACTGGAATCATACATGTGGTAACACCATTTGGAAATTTGAGTCATTTAGAAATGAAGGAGCAGCTGGCTGCTTGTACCATGGACATAATTCATCATAAAACGAATACAACATACACAAATCAGCCATAATATTAACACCACCTGAAGGATCTCTAGCTAGGCAGCCACATACATTGCAAGCTACAATGCACTGTGTCCTGATTCCTTTCTAATATATACACCATTAGGAATTTTAGCAGTTTGTGCTTCTGTAGGATCAGACCAGAGGTACTAGATTTCCACGAGCATCAATAAGCGTTGGGTACCCATGAGACTCTCGCCAGGTCAATGGTGGTCCTTCCTTGGATACCTTTGGTAGGTACTTACTACTGCCCACCAGAAACATCCCCACAAGACCTGCCATTTCGGAGATGAATACACCCAGTCGTTTAGCCATCACAACGTGACCCTTTTCAAAGTCAATTCCGATCCTTACACTTGCTCACTTTTTCCTGCTTCCAACACATCAACTTCTAGAAGTGACTGCTTACTTTCTTTCTGCCTAATACATCCCAGTCCTTGCCAGGTGTCAATGTGACAAGACGGTCAGTGTTATTCACTTCACCTCACAGTGGTCATAATGTTTTAATGTTATGGCTGATCTGTGTAAATGAGAGTAGGGAGCAAAACCAAAACTCACATGTTTAAAACTGTCTCACATGCGTCTGACACTCAAGCGTTTGATTTGTTTTGTGCCATTTCCTGCGGCAAATGTGAATATACGCGCCGAAACACCATAATGTCTGAAAGCTAATCTGGTTAAAGTGTTTTTAAATAATAAAAATCCTGAACTTTATCATTAATCTCAGGAATTAAGCTGGAAAACACTAGCAAACATTTACACAGTCATGTCCTTGTTCAAGACACTACAAGCTCCGTTTGCTTGGGATAAGGGTAACAACTGAGGAGTGGAACATCCAAATTTCCTACTCATGCATTTCAGAAATAAATTCAGCCAAGAAATACTTCATAAATCAGACTTCAACACAGGCTCACGCCAAAGTTAACAATCGTTTCTGAAGAAAAACAAACACTAGGCTATTTTGTACACAAAAAACAGACAGATTAAAATTAGTTTTAAATCCCCCACACATTTTATTTTTCGAACCACTTTATCCATCATTAGTGCAGAATCGCAGGGAGGCTGGAGCCCATCCCAGTTGGCACGTGGTGAAGGTGAAGGCCGGGGGACACCCTGCATACCTCACCAGACCATCAAAGAATTTTTAAATACATTTTAAATTAATTTTAATCAGTAGTATTAGACTATATTCAAATTCAAAAAATAGGAGTGTTACCTGCTACAATACTGCGCTACTGTGTCGGCCCCCCTCCATGTTCTAAAAGCAGCACGTGATTTAAAAAAAAAACAAAAAAAGACAAAAACCGAAAGCTTTATATCTGTATTTTCATAGACTGGTTTAATATCAAACTAATTTTTAATTGAATAATTCGGAGAACAGGGGTCACCATTTGACTTTGCACCAAAAAACACCAGAAGCTCTAATACAAATGCTAATATTAGGATGAAAATAAGCTTTGATGCCTGGATGAGGCCAATGACATGGATTAATAATAAAAATACACTGAAATAAAAAAGGATTGAATTTAATTTATTTGTATAAATTATAAATCAGTGACGGTGTACTGGAATAATATCAGAATAGCATACTAGGTATGGCTGAGTCTCATCTGTATACATTCTTTTGGACGTCTTCTGAATAATAATATAATATTAAATTCTAAATATATTTTCATTATTTATTAATTAAAAAAAAAAAAAAAAAAAAAGGAGACCTGAATCAGTGTTGTGACTCTGAGGCGTAATGAACGGAGGCTCAAATGAGATACAGGAAACAGGAGAGGAGGGAAAGAGTGGGCAGAAAGAACAATCCCGAGAGCTGGAGGCATCTACTGCCTGTAAATCAGTCTCCTGAGTGCTGGGCTCAGTGGTACGGTGGAAAAGAAAAGAAAAGAAAAGAAAGAAAGAAAGAAAGAAAGAACAAAGTGAAGAGAGGTTGATCCTGATAAAAAGAAAACCTGGTTCTCATACAGAAAAAAAATATATATGTTCTTGCTTTATCCTGGTCGTCTTATATTTCCTTGCAAATCCGTCCATCTTATCTTAATTCGGCGGATCACATTATGGTGGCTGTAATGGATCTGGGTTATCATAATTGCAATCGGGGCCCTTAATCTGTCACGTTGGTTTTAGCTCTCCAGTGCAAGCTGTAGCATTAGTACAGAGCCACACACACACAAACACACACACACACGGACATGCAAGTACACACTGGTCCCTGCTTTCCTGTCACAAATGTTCACACACAGTTTGGCATATTTCTACCAGGACCACACACTTCTGCCTGGGTGGTTATACGATATCTAGTATCAAATTATATTATTTACATGGACAATGAAAAACGGTTACTACCTCCATTAAATTTTTTGGTGCTAATATATACACACAATAGCAAACACAGAAACAAGTTAGGTGGCTAAGTTAGGTGCTAGCTAGCTTGTTTTTTGTCAGGTAAACATAAGAGAGATATCAGAATCAGTATTCGTTTTTATTGTCATGTTTTCATAGACTTTTTTAGTAGCTGGTTCTTTAAAAACAATTAAAATTTTAGTCGCAAACCTTTGCTAAATCAAGCTAGCTAGCCAGCTTAGCACACACGTTCTGTGGCTAATGGTTTCTCAGTATTCTATTATAATTTATGTCATATTTTAAGAGCAATGTTGCTTCTTTTGTGAAATAATATATATATATATTTTTTTTTAATTAATGAATTATTTTTAAAAAATTATTAATTATTAAAGACTAATATAGCCTAAAATGAAAACCAAATTATAAGGTATTATTTTTGTTTGTTTTTACCTCAACATCTTCACTATGTAATTAGAATGTGTCAAACAAAAGCAACTAGCAATTTAAATTCAACCTGTCGTTTCAAACCAAATATTTCAAATGTTTCACATACTTTTTATGAAGGCTAAGATCTGTAAATATATATTTAGATGTACTTGTGTGAAAAAGTGTTTTCAAACTCGCCTGCCTCCCTAAAATGCTAGCAATGCTAATTAGCTGTTTATTACTAGCATGCAGAGACAGGGAGTTCTTGAATCTTGATTTGTATATCATTATATTCTCACAGATTTACTTAAAAACAATAAATCTTTCAACATATGCCGTGAAATTTAAGATTTTGGTGACTAATGTTAGCTGAGTTTCTAAGCTAGCTAGCCAACTTAGCATATAATTCCAGAGTGTCTTTTAATAATTTAGCTATAAGACTGTAGTGTTTAATTTTGAGATACCATAATGATCTCATTGTATATTTTATCTGATAATTGTCCTTTTAAAAAATTTTTTTTTACCAAAACGATAATTACTATAATCAAAAGTTAGCATTTAAGAGGCGCAAGCTAAAAGTTTGGTAGTTAATATTGCATGAAAATCCAGCACTGCCTCCACATGCAGTCATCCCACTGTGATACTGAAGGCGCGGTGTTATTTTCCCTCCATGAAGAGGAAATAGACAACAGTGTATTACCTTCCTGTTAATGTAACACACTAGGGGCCAGTACAATTTGATTACGGGCCGAGGACTTGAAAACGTTGAACCTGGCAGTGCTTCTCCTTAGTGTGAATTCAACTGTCTAGTGTTACTTTTATTAATGAAAGCGGAAAAGACAGCTGGAGAAACTAACACATGCATCTCCTGCACTCTAATGTCATTCAGATTGGCAAAGTGTGTCTCTCCAAAACATCCTATGCACAGACCACTGGTAGAATAGGAAAAAAATAAACAAAACATTTCAGTACTACACGTAGACAGAGGTAACAGGCCCGGTGACGTCGAGCGGTAAGCCTCAGGAAAGCTGCTGGCAAAAAAAAAAAAAAAGCCCTCAACACCAACGTGATTCATTCTCTTCCTGCCCCTCCTTCGCTTTGCAAACACACATGCAGGAAATTTTTCCGTCAGATTTTGATTAAGATGAAGTGAAACCTAACAGACATATGGAGAAGTATTCAGTACATACAGTACCAGTCAAACATCTGGAGCTTAGCTGCTCATGCTAATTCAATGAGAAGGTGTGTCCAAACTTTTAACTAGTACTCACTCTCTCTCTATCTATCTCTCTGTCGATCTATCTATCTACAAGGATACTAAAAATATCCACATGCATTACGCAACAGCAGGCCGCGATACTAACTGCTTATTGCATGGAGAAGCAGCCAATACGTGCTCAAAAGGTTGCCAGACGTAACAGACTAATGTGCATAATTTTTGAATTCTCATGATTATTTGATTATGAAAATGGCTTACAGAAAAAAAAAAGATTTTTCAGAGACACTTAAATAGGATAAAATAAGATAAAGTTGTGTGAGAATATCCCTGTTTATTCGACAACTTAACTGTCTTTTAATGTAGCAAAGAAAAGCGCTAAACAAATAGCATTGTTTCGTGATTGACTATTCAGAAACAATGGTGATCAGTGATTGGTCCTACAGAAACAGTGGTGATCTGCGATTGGCCATTCAGAAACAGTGGTGATCAATTGATTGTATATTCAGAAACAGTGATGCTCAGGGATTGGTCATACAAAAACAGTGGTGAGAAGAGATTAGTCATTTAGAAACAGTGGTGATCAGTGATTGGTCATTCAGTAACAGTGGTGATCACTGATTGGTCATTCACCAACAGTGGTGGTCGGAGATTGGGCATTCAGAAACAGTGGTGATCACTGATTGGTCATTCAGAAACAGTTGTGGTTAGTGATTGGCTATTCATAAATAGTAGTCATTGATCTTTTGCAAAGTTTGACCTCTTTTAAATTTTTTATTACAGTGCAGCTACAATAAAACCACAGACATTAAAATTTGTAGTAAATCCACGAAAACACCAAGAAGAATGTATTTCAGTGCACAAATTTTTATCCAGAGATGTAGAATCCAGTTAGTGTTGAACAATAAATATTGTTATACAAGTAACTGCATCACTATATTTATTTCCCAACACTAACTGGATGCTGCATCTCTGGATAAACATTTGTGTATGCACTAAGCTAGTTAATTCTTACCATGTATAGAAAAATAATACTGAAGAATTGTTGCGAAATGAAGAATCTTACAGCAGTAGAATTGTTACCCTCTTGAAGTTACTGATGATACCGCAACATCATGCTGCTGCTCATTTTAACCCAGAACCATAAGGTGCCTCATTTCCATCTTTAGTAAGTACAGCATGCTTTATTGTGGGTGCATGTAATGTATCCTTAAACTCTTAAAGGAGTTCATACATTTACTTTCTCTAGGTACTGGTCCATGTTTATATTGCACATACAAGTACAATCAGCTCTACAGGGCAGGAAGTGAACGGTCCGTTCTTGTGTTGGAAGCAGGAAAAAGAAGCAAACATAAGGATCTGAGTGACTTTAACAAGGGCTACATATTACCAAAACGGCAGGTCTTGTGGGGTGTTCATGGTATGCAGTGGTAGGTACCTACCAAAGGTTCGAGTAAGGACAACCAGTGACCTGACGAGAGAGTCATGAGTGCACAAGGCTCATTGATGTATGTGAGGAGCAAAGGCTATTACGTCTAAAACTACTGTAGCACAAACCGCTGAAACTGTTAATACTAGCTAGTCACAGACCAGTCATATGGTGTTATGGGGTTAATGGCTGACACATGTGTGTGTGTGTATATATAATATATATACACACACACACATATACACAGTATATATGTGCATTGTGGTGAAACTAGGTCTAGAAGCTAGCTCTGAGGCACACAAAAATCCAGAGCAGGAAAACCGCGTGGCGAGCAAAGGTCAAGGTCTCTAGTCTTTGTTTTGATAAAGCTCTGAATCTCACTACAGCGTGTGCTTTAACCACACAAACTCTTAACAGTTATGTTATAGTTATAGTAACGTTACATAAGTTATACTTAACAGCTATGATATAAATTCAACCTGGGGCTCTATCATGGACACAAAAACAACCAGGCCATGAAATATTGTCTCATTGTGATGATCACTTCTCTTCTGGCAATAATAATAACAACAATAATAATAATAATAAAAAATTAAAAAAAATAATAATAATAATAATAGTCGCCCGCTGCTCCTTCTAAGCTTTAATATTTATCTGGGAAAAGATACTGATTTAAAAAAAAAGAAAAAGAAAAGAAAGCACGCATACACAGACCAATCAGTGGGTCTACAATTAATACAAGAGATCTTAAAGGTCCACATTCACTAGTGAGTAGTGTATGCGCTTTATCTTCCATTATTAGGTCATTTTGGCTAAATTCAAAGGTTTCCTGGTGAAACCATCCCAACTCTCGGGCTTAACATCGCTTACTCACCTGTTCTACATCTTGTTTTGGTTCTGTATGTGTTCACAGCAACAATAACATGACAGCGCGAACAGAGGAATGATCTTGCGTATCTTAATAACTTGGCAGCACAACAAAATAGGTAGAAAGTGGAAAAGTCCCCGAGATCAATTGTTAACAAACAGAAGGCGGCATACGATTTCATTAGAAATAAAAAAAGACGATGACGTTTACTAATATCATGGCGCCCAGTGCAGGGGTCATCGATACATTTCGTACAGGAGAAAGCAAATAGTTTCAGAAAGACATTAAGAACGATTCCATTTTATTTCCAAAAGATATCACTGTATTTCATCTTTATTTACCTGGGAAGTGACTGAGCCTGTTTAAGGTCCAGTTATGTTTGTCTAGACGCACTCAGACTGATTTATGTTCTATAGGCGGTATCTGTAAAGGCATTTCTTCAAGTCGGGACAAGTGCGTTTCTACAGGGACATTCCTACTAAGCCAGATGTTTAATATGCACAAGCTGTTTAAATACAAACAACATTATGGGATCATTTACAATTATATTTAACATTAAACAATTACAGTATCAACGTTTTCTTTTTTTCTTTTTGCATTACAGAGGCAGAGAAATGGCATCCGGTCTTCGTAGGACTTGGAATATAATCACCAGAATATTATGAAATGACATCACATCCTAATATTAATTCAGTCTGATCTCTATAAGGTTTAAAATCACCACTGAGGGTTTTGCTACTGAACGAAAGCCTTTCTATGTTAAAGCACCAGTTATCTGAAATAGTGTGTACAATAATGGACTAGTGGTTCGCAATAAGACGAAGAAGAAGAAAAAAAAGCAAAGCGATATCAGTTTAAGCTATTAACTTTTCCTATAAACCCGTTCCTATAAAAATGACATCTGCAGCCCTTTAACAAAAGGGGACCCAAAACTGGCAGGCAGTAAAAAACCTGACTTGTATGCTTTTAGTGGTGTGAGACTACACGGCCCCCTCATACACGGCCCTGTAAAATAATCCCCACACCCGGTTCTACCTTTGTTCCTGAATTATGGCCAGAAGAGGAATTTGCACCCCCACCCCCCCCCCCACCATGGTTATGAATGTCAGCTTGTCCTCAAAGCCCAAGAAAATGACTGACTGGAAGAAGAATACTAGCCCTCACATCAGACACGCTCGCAGACTCCATGAAAGATATACCGCAGCTTAAATGACAGGTTGCAAGCAGAACACTAGCTTGTTGAATCTTCGGTGAAAAATCTGGAGCTCAAAGGGTGAAAAGTAAAAAATAGTTTGTAGGGACTCTGAGGGATATGTTTGTCTTTGTGGTTGCGACAAAAAAAAAAAAAAGTGATGATTAAAACGGGAAAAACAATCCGGCTGTGAAGCTAAATGTATCATAGTCTGATATTAGTGGTGCAGCAGGCTGATGCAACGGCTGATAAACGGCACTCAGTCCCATGATATAGTCATGCATCGTGTGCGCGCACACACACACACACACACACACACACACACACACACACACACACACACACACCCAAAAACAACAATGCATTCATCCGGTTAACCATAGCGTCCTGTGAATTTAACTATCACGCTCAGCAATAAACAAATGACTGTCAAGTTCATTTAAAACGTTCAATTAATGTGTTGCTGGTTAACGTTTAATGAGCTAATGGAGGTTAAATAAATTAAAAGCGTACACCGTACAGGTCGAGAATTAGAAAATGTCATTAAGATGAGAGCCAATTACTCTCTCACTCACTCACTCACTCACTCACTCAGTGCCAAACCGATTCATTCTCTAGGCTCTACGTCAGCCGACTCTGGGTGAAGGCGAGACACACCCTGGACTGCTCGCCAGACCATCACAGTACCAACACACATACAACCATTCACACTCACTCCCACACCCAAGGGAAATTCGGAACAGCGAATTAGCCTAACGTGCACGTCTTTGGACTGTGGGAGGAAACCGGAGTACCCTGAGGAAACCCATTTAAGCACGGAAAAAACATGCAAACTCTATACAGAAGCGCCCTCGCCAACCCCAGTACTCAAACCCCGGACCTTTTTTACCGTGACACGGACGTGCTAACCACTATGCCACCGTGCCCCCCGAGAGCCTATTATTAATGGTAAAATGTGCCATAAAAGATCCTGACCCATAAATACACACAAACACAAACTATCTCTAAAATCACACTGATTAAAGTGTCAGTTCAAGATGACATGCACTGGAAAAAGTTCTAATGGCCATACAACACTAAAAAAGCATCACATTTTGACTCAATCGTGTCCTGACATCAATGAGCCTGCAGTCCAGAAGACCCCCGAATTCCCCTAGTCGCAAGAAACATCCTCTTGTCTTGGTGTAGAGACAATCTAAGGAAGAGTGTTAAGGTGTAACATGACGCAGTCATAAAAAGGGACACAGTAACACTCCAGACTGACTTTGACCAGATAACTAACACAATAGCCAATCTGAACTGTATACGACCCCCGGTTCATGAGCTCATCTGCGGGGATCTGTAAGTATTGGGTTACATACGTTATTGTGCTCAGAGCTTCACTCCAGTCAGCATCTATTTGTTTTGGAAGCGACTCTAAGCACAACTGAGTGGGATGTGAAGTGGAGGGTAAGATACTTGTCCCTGGTCTGAACGGTGAAGGTTTAAAGAGATGTTGAGTGCAGTGATTTAACTTGTTTAAGATGCAAGACTTGACATTACGGACCAATGCTGTGCATCACAACACAGACCCTACTTAAGGCAGCATTACGATTTATGATTTGGTCAAACACAACACTCATTGGCGCTAAATTTGGCAACACTAGATCCAAAGACAATAACACTTCTGGAGAATTACACTATGGTACTTTTCTAAAAGCTCTCAAACACCACAAAAACTCACAAGTCAGATAAGGTATGTCTGTTGGGCTTTTTACACCTGAGCATAGTGGCTCATCAGAGCCAGAGTTTATCCCGGTTTCAGTAGCAGGAAGCGGAGTTGTCTCATGGAGTTTCCCCTCACAGTTACCCCACTAGTCTCTTGCAAGATACCTACCCATTTATACTGCTGGGTAGACAGAGGTACCCATTTATACTGGTACCCATTTACACTCCTGGGTGAACCGTGCTCAGGGGTCTTAGCACGGTTGAGGTCTAACAGGGATTCGAACCCAGGACCTCTTGGCCATGAGCCCAGCACCCTAACCACTACACTCACAGGGCACAGCGACAAATCCCTATGATGTAACGTAAACGAAATGTTCTAACAGACAGAAATAAACCTCCTCCGTACCTCATGATCACATTAAAGAACTGCAATCCACATTTCCACATCACACTGAGTGATGATGTAAGAAGAACACAGCCATTTTCTTTAATCACAAGTCTGCTGTTAGAGGATCTTCGACCCGTCATCAGTCACGGACAATATTAGTGCAAAATCTGTTACAGCTGGGAATTTACTGGGATCTTTTTATATAGTGTGACAAGTAATAATATTAAAAGCCTGCTGTAAGAGCGGTGCTTAAAAACCTGGCTTCGGGCATGAAATAATACAGATAATAAACTGCGCTATACTGGTCGGAGTGGTGGTGCTGGTGGATTTGGATGCAGGGACCGGGCGACACTGGGAGCGAGGTGGGAATAAACTCTAACTGGGACTGGGATGGATCTCAGGGCAGCTTATACACATGTTCATACACTCGGATGCAGGGGGTGAGGGGTAGGGGGGTAACTTGAGCTTAGGTTCGAAGCAGTTCACTTGATTGGGTGGCGAGAAGCTTATTAAAGTGCAAATTAATAATAATAATAATAATAATAATAATAATAATAATAATAAATTATTATTTTATAAATATTACACACAGACCTTTTAAAATGATTAGGGTCTTTATTACATAACTTTCGACTACATAATCAGACAATAATGATTTGTGTGTGTGTGTGTGTGTGTGTGTGTGTGTGTGTGTGTGTGTGTGTGTGTGTTCTTACACGTTATCTTATGCTTTTAGCTCTGTAACATCATTTTACTCTACTACTGACATGATAACTTTGTTATAAGCTTGTGTGCTATGTGTTGTAATAAGGCATTAATAAAAGAAAATGTCAAAAATGATGATTTATTCAGAATAGTTATGCGCAGAAAAAAAACCCCGATAGCTTGCTATAATTATGCACTGCGTTTTTCATGCGCAGCCAGGAACACCAAAACACACCGAGGTTAACCTATAGAAACCACACCTTGGGTTGTAATCAGTTCACGCGCTGCAGATCAAGTTATGAAAACTAGTTTGGGGGGAAAAAAACAACACCAAAAAAAAGTTTTAAACAGTCGGATTGTTTGTGTTTGTGTATCAGGATCACGTGTGGACGTACTGATCCAGATTAATCAATCAGATTTTACAGAGTTGGATGCATGCATTACTGATAATAATAATAATAATAATAATAATAATAATAATAATAATAATAACAACAACAACAACAACAACAACAACAACAATAATAATAATAATCATGATTATTATTATTATTGTTATTATTATTTTTTTATTCTTATTACTATTGTTATTATTATTATTAGAGAAAATTATTGTAATCAATATGATTTTTATCCATTAAAAATAATTATGATAACACAGTGTGGTGTATAATAAGAAATGAGATCTGAAACTCAAATAGGAGAAAAATGAATGTACAATTAAAGTAAAGGCGCACTGTGATATTCGAACATACACCCTATAGGCTGTGCGCGCGCGAACACACACACACACACACACACACACACACCGCCTCAAATACTGGAAACTTTCTGCATTATTCTAACATCTGGTGTAATCTATATGCTGATGAGATCAGATCGGATCATGAATGAAGGGTAAACAGTAAACAGGATCCAGGCTTTATTAGATGCCCCTGTGCTGTCACTGGAAGCGCGTGTCAGTGGCACCGGAGCCAAGTTTTGCGCACTGTTTCCTCCATCAAAAACACATAATTTAACCTTAAAAACCACAAAGCCGTGCATGCAAACTACAGGGTGGAATCTAGAAGTTCCTGTGCATGTGAACATTTCAATTCATGGGGATTAAATCGTGCATGCACGGCCTGGAGAGAAAACAAACACAAACAGCAATGCAAAACAAACACAAGCATAAAGGCGCACTGGTGCTCCTCCACCGCGCGTCCCAAAAGGACAGAAAAACCAACAAACATACGGCTGATAAGAAAACTTACCCAGTGATAAGAACGGTTTGGTTTCCATGTCTGGACGGGTTAGCTCATGCCAGTGCCAGCTGACACAAGCCGTGTGTTTTTCAGCTTTATTTTCAGTCTTGGGATTGAAACCGAGCGCGTCCTGGTTGGCGGCAGTAAAATGCGGATCTGCGTCGTAAAAGCGCAGTGTTGGAAAAGCAGCGTTCACTGACACTGTCCGAATTTCACTTTTCAGATAGTTGAGTTTGTTGCGCTTTCTCTCTCTCTCTCTCTCTCTCTCTCTCTCTCTCTCTCTCACACACACACACACGCACACACTCATAACTACTGCAGCAGGGCCCACTCTAGGGGGACTCCATTCCAAACAGGGACGTCCTCCATCAAGGACACACAAGCATTCAGCAGGTTTCTTTCTTTCTTTCTTTTTTTTTTCTTAAAAAAACCAACCAAGCAAACAAGAAAAAAACAATTCAAACAAGTAATTGATGTAAAAAAAATTTCAATAAAATAAATAAATCCACTACTTACCATGATATGTATTTTTACATTTTAAGATATCTTCCATGGTATTTTATATTTTGGAATTTTTAAAAATTTTTTAATTTTTTTTAATATTAGATTCTCACTCATTCCCTGATCATCCAACTCATTTGCTGACCTGCTTAGTCTTACTATTAATGTTGTGGGGAGGCTGGAGCCTATCACTGCCATTACTGAGCAAAAGTGAGGTACACCCTGAACGGTTTACCGGACCATCGCAGGGCCAACACACACATAACCATTCACACGCACACTCATACCAAGGTGCAATTTGGAACAGGCACTTAGCCTAATGTGCATGTCTTTGGACTGTGGGAGGAAACCGGAGTACCCGGAGGAAAAACGCAAGCATAGGGACAGCATGCAAGCTGCACACAGAAACGCCCTCACCGAACCCAGGACCTTCTTGCTGTGAGGCGGACGTGCTAACCACTAATGCACTGTGCCGCCCCTGTATAAACCTGTAATACAAATAATAAAACAGCCAGCATTACAGTCAATCCTAAAACACTCAAATATGTTATAAGTGAGTGAAACGCTGTATTTTCTAAAGCGTTACACAGAGAGACGTCCGCTGTTGATGACGACGGCACAGTGGACCTGATGCGTAAAAGCGTCTGACATCATATAAGTGGCTGGCTATTTATACGCTAGCGTGCAGCTCTTCCGGGAAGGCTGCTCTTGTGTATGCTTGATCATCGCTTCTCAATCATCTAGGAAATTGGTACGTACGGCGAAGTTGGTGGACCAGAAAAACTTCCAGTTCATGCAAGAATCAAGGAGTATGGAAGTGAGAAATAAGGGGTTTCATATACACCCAGAGCTGCTGACCAATCAGATTAAAAGCACTTGGTATATTAAAAAATAATGCAAAAAAAAACCTGTCAATATTACCGTTGGTGTTCTTAGAGAGAGAGAGAGAGAGAGAGAGAGAAAGAGAGAGAAAGACCTTGTTCATTTGTACATTATTATACCACTGTTGTATAAACATGGCCATAACAACATTTTATCTCACACTTTAAATTGCTGATTTTGCTGTCTAAGCACCTTTTGATGTGTATATACACGTATCATAGCTCTTAGCGCTAACAGCAGGCTGAGCGAGCTGCTGGCCGCGATCCAGTCCGAGGATGCTGTCCGAGGATGCTGAAGACGCAGTATCGAACTTTCTTTCCACTGGCTTTTAGAATCTACGTACATGCAAATATGTGTGTATGTTATACACATAATACCCAGGAACCAACCTGAAGACCTGCAAGAACAAAAAAAGGAAAAAGAGAGAGAGAAAAAACCTGTCGAGTGCTTGAAAGTGCTTGGCGTAGATCGCCCAGCAGGAGGATACATAATTAATGCGGCACACTGCGCATTACAGATCAAAGACGTTTGTCGACACTATTCAATAAACCCGAAGCAGTGGTGTCTGGGTTCCAGATCAAGCTGAGTGTGTACTGTGTATGTGAGAACGATAAGGATGTTAAGGGTGATATGAACGGGGAGATTAAAATTGTAGACTGGACTCATTCATCGTATGAAAGTATGTTATGGATTCTTAAAGGGAAGATATGATTCCTTTTCCACTTTTTTGACCCATAAAAGTTGTTACAGTGGTGAATAGCCACGTTAAATAATGAATAATGAATTGGGAGCACACCAGTGCATCACAGTGTGCTGGGCCTACTGATTAGCTAGCCTTCCCCCCCTGCCCCATTCACAGCGGTATCTCTGCCCACCCCTCTCGGCACACAAAGAAGTCATAGAGAGCGGAAAGACCATAAATGGGAGGAGGAAGCCAAACAGGCCATCCGGAGTATACACTTCAAATTAGCGTTTGAGGGGGAGGTGGGAAAACAGCTTCATGAAGAACTGTGCAGGTTTTTGTATTGGGAATCTTACTTTGGGTGGCATGCTGGCGTCATGGTAGGCACGTCTGCCTCACAGCAAGAAGGTCCTGTGTTCGAATTGCATGTTCTCCCCGTTTTTGAGTGGGTTTCTTCCAAGTACTTCATTTTCCTCCCACAGTCCTAAGACTGTGGCACATTAGGCTAATTAACTGCTCCAAATTGCCACTAGGGGTGAGGCTGATTGGTTGTGTGTGTGTGTGTGTGTGTTGGCCATGCATCTTCACCCAGAGTCAGCTGAGATAGGCTCCAGGCCTTGGTAGGATTAATAAATAAATTAATGAATCCTAGTTTGGTGCTCCGTTGGTGTCTGAAATAAAAAATAAAGGTCTGAAAATGGTAATATTTCTGGTATAACAATATCCGACCTTTATGCACATTCTACAAGTCTAAAAACACCTCTGATCGTCAATCAGCTAAAGAGTTATCTCTGCTTTGTATATTGATGACATCTGGCCTTGTCCATTAGACCTTTATAGCAATATTATTCGGTATGACTAGAGTGGCACTTCTGGCAGTTTAGGACTTACTATGAGCCCAGACACCCATCTTATAAACATTTCTACTAAAGCCAAGACATGGTGTTGTGAAACAGGCCTCAACAGTGTTTATGGCTGCATGTGGTAAAGTCATTTTCTACAGTTGATTAATTTTGTGGTTTCTTAGGAAAGAAATGAAAGTACAGAATATCATTTTTTTGCAAGACCAGCACACCACACCACATGATGAGGGTTTTGACTGGCTGAATTAAACCCTAAGAACAGTTTATTTTCACCAAAACCAATGCTGGGTCCAGTTCTGACAAAGGACAGATTCCAACTCAACACCTTGTACCAGAAGATATGGGAAAATTAGAGAATGCAAGAAATAAATGGCTTGAATTATTCCCAGAGTGTTCAGTTTATTCTCGTGTTGTACTTCAGCTACAGATGCAAGTCAAACCATGGTCAATGCAGTATGGGGAATTCATAAGGAGGCTTAAGAACTTGACTCCAACTCGAATCTGAAGACTTGATATGGATGTAAAAATTGTCTCAGGTGTATACCTCAAAAAGTTGACTTGGATTTATTGCTTGAAATCTGACTTGGACTTACAGCTCAAATATATAAGACTCACATACAGAATCACATTTTTTGCCATTTTAATTTTATTTCTATTTTATTCAAATGTTATACTGTAGGATTATTGCTATTTTCATTCATTCTTTTTTCTTTCTCTTGTAAACCACTTTGGTACACCTCAGTTCTTTTAAATGTCCTATATAAATACATTTGGCTTGACTAGATTTCAGAGACTTGACATTGAAGTTAGACATATAGGTTGAAACTGTGACTTGACCTTCACAAAGACACAATTTATTTGGAATAGTATCTTAGAAATTTGACTTGAGCTTATAGCTCAAAGATTTGACTTGAACTTATAGCTCAAAGATTTGACTTGAGAGTATAGCTGAAAGATTTGACTTGGACTTATAGCTCAAATATTTGACTTGGACTTTTAGCTCAAAGATTTGACTTGAGAGTATAGCTGAAAGATTTGAGTTGGACTTATAACTCAAATATTTGACTTGAACTTATAGCTCAAAGATTGAACTTGAATTTATAGCTCAAAGATTTGACTTGAGAGTATAGCTGAAAGATTTGATTTGAACTCATAGCTCTATGATTTGTCTCGGACTTATAGCTCAGAGACTCAAAACATACTGTAACTATGACTTATTGTATGGTTCAGAGACTTAAGACTACAGAAACTTGACAGACCTCTGATCTATAGTTCAACAAGCTTGACTTGGACTCAAATCCAAGATGTTTGAATTTATTTATTTATTTATTTTTTACTTTTTTTGCTCAAAAATTTGGAATGTGACTCAAATTCACTTCTTAGAGACTTAAGAGAAGACTCAGACTTATGGCACACAACACACCTAAGCTGCTCACAGGTGTGAAGGAGACTGTGATTGGCTGTGTTAGCATCTCAATAGACTGTCCATTGACTGGTTATGCCCCGCCTCTCGGGATTGGCTCCAGCTCACCTCTGGAAACTGTCTTGTGGTACATTGCAGTCAAATCAATTGCCACAAAGGGATTTATTCATAACAATTAATTCGAATCAATTTATGGCATTTTGTTCGACATTTTGTTCGGTGAACAAAACAACCTACTAGTGAGTCTAGAATGACGTTCTGTTCTGTGCTGGGAGACCAGACTGGTGGTTGTGATGTATGAGTGGCCACTGTAGAGCCACTCTGCCCTGATGATTACAGAGTGTAAGAGCGCTCGGGCTCAGATGGATGTTTCGCCCGCGGCCCACACTCTGTAATCTAAGACAGATACAACACACTCTTTTAAACGCTTCAATTGGCCGCTCTCTCATCTGCCTGTGAGACCCAGCTATTTAATCCCTTTCTTTGCCATGATTAATAGCCGCCTGACCTCCGACCTTCGCTCATATAAATCTTTGGAGGGTGTTGTTGTGGGTCTCCTAGGCTCTTCACTCCTCTCTCGATGGCTCAAGACACACAGGTCTATACCCAAGCCGTTTTTTTTTTTTTTTTTTAAATAAAGCGCTCATACCTTGGGGAGTCACCTCTACGACAGCCTGCGCTGAAGTAACAGCCACATGTGTTCTTTTACCTCTGGAGGATGTGATAAATGGACTGGGCTCCTATTGTACTCGAAATATTTAGGGCTGCTAATCCATATGGTATGTTAAATTCATTAAAGAGCAAATCAATCATTTTTTTTTAAAGGATCAAGCATATTTTTTTCCCCTGGATTTTATATTGAATAGTTTTTTCCCCCTGAGAATCAGTTCCTTTGTTTACTTTGTTGATGTGAATTAAATAAAAGAAATCTCTGATTTATCAAATCAGATGTAGCTGTGTTTAATACAGCGTCATATCTGACCTCGCACTCAGGCCCAGCATGTGTGCAAATAAAAAAAAGAATAATTAGGACCAAAAAAGTGACCAACTGAATTTGGTTACATCCCTAATACCACATACCGTATGTTAAAAAAAGAGAAGCAGACACACTATGTGATTGAGAAAGATACATTATTCCTTTAGCTAACTAGCCTGAGGGCTAACCTGTGGTCATCAGCAGAAATCTGTGGTTCACATTCTTAACCCGAAGGGGTCAGACACTATGCCGAGGGCTCGCTTCCCTATTTCCAGAGGTTACTAGATCTGAGTGACAGTGATGGGAACAGAAATGAAACAAGACATTTTCTGCCCTGGAATACACTTTACATACAGTCCAGGTTCACCGCCTCCTCTGGATCTGAGATCTGCCGTGTCTTAAATGGAGTCTCTGTGAATAAATAAGTACGGATCTGTTTCAGGCTTCTTCTTCACACCAAAGTACAAATCAATAGAAGTGTGTAAAGGTATTTAAAAAAAAAAAAAAAAAAAAACCTGAAAGACTAAGAGGGAAAATGAAGCCGAAGCTTTTTGCTGTAGGGAAGCTTCTTCTGTTGCAATCAGTGTTAGTCTGGAGAACAAAAAAACGGCTGTTCGTGTATGAAATGAAATGGAATTGATTTTACAGCATCGATAGATCCAGAGAGATGTGTATATTCATCTTGCAAAGCAATGTTAAGGCATGTTAAAGTCACTGCCGGAGATACGCGACTTCAAAAGCGTTCTCCGACCATCACAGGACCAAATCTTTACGCGAATCATCGAGAAGAACTTCAAGATTCACTGCAATGACATTTTACTCTTAAAAGTACTAACACTATTGATAATTTCTCTCTCTCTCTCTCTCTCTCTCTCTCTCTCTCTCTCTCTCTCTCTCTCTCTCTCTCTCTCTCTCTATACCCCTTTCTCTATATCGAAAAAGACACACCTACACCCCCCCCCCACGTATCTCTCTAGGGTGCCGCTT
>JBCNYH010000026.1:25880760-25896022 GCA_039654325.1 Tandanus tandanus
TGTCCTCTGCAGTACAGCTGTTGAACCACACTGTACAGCAGTAGATCAGGAGGCTCTCGATGGCGGAGCGGTAAAAGTTTGTCAGTAGGGGTCGGGGTAGGCAAGCTTGTCGGAGCTTCTTGAGGAAGTACATCCTTTGTGGTGCCTTCCCCACCTGGTGAGAGTTGTTTGTGGTTCAGGTGAAGTCAGCAGAAATGTGGACTCCAAGAAACTGGAAGCACTCCACCCTCTCTACCTTCTCTCCATCAATATAGAGGGCAGAGTGCTCAGTTTGTTTAGACCTCCTAAAGTCCATTATCATCTCCTTTGTCTTGGATGTGTTACGGTCCAGGTTATTGTTGTCCCACCATCACCACAGATGTTGGATCTCCTTCCTGTAGGCCGACTCGTCGTTATCTGTTATCAGACCAATGACGGTGGTGTTTACCGTCACAATTTGATGATGGTGTTGCTGGTGTGAATGGGGGGACAGTAGTGTGTGAAGAGGGAGAAGCTGAGGGGGCTGAGGACACACCCCTGTGGTGTTCTGGTGTTCAGGATAAGAGTGGAGGAGATGTGGTCTTTTATCCTGAAGTTCTGAGGTCTGTTGCTAAAAAAGTCCAGTATTCAGGTGTACAGTGAGCTCCCTAGGCCCAGGTTGCCCAACTTCTGAACCATTTTATGTGGTAGAACTGTATTAAAAGCGGAGGTGAAGTCTACGAACAGAATCTTCACATAGGAGTTACTGCTGTCCAAGTGTGTGAGGGCTGTGTGGAGGGCTGGATTGATGGCATCCTCTGTTGACCTGTTTGCTCTGTATGCAAACTGATGTGGATCAAGATCAGCAGGGATGGCAACCTTAATGTGAGACAAGACAAGTCTCTCGAAACATTTGGTGATGATGGGGGTTAGGGCAACTGGGCGATAGTCATTCAGGCAGCTCACTGTGCTCTTCTTCGGCACAGGAATGATGGTGGCTGTCTTGAGGCAGGTGGGAACCATACATTGCAGAAGCGAGAGGTTAAAGATGGTGGTAAAAACCCCCTGCTAGTTGGTCTGCGCTGGTCTTGATGGGGTCGTTGCCCCTCACTGGAAGAGCTGGGCAGGTGAGTGCCTCTCTGTTGTGTTGGTCAAGGCGAGCAAAGAACTGGTTCAGGGTGTCCGGTAGGGTGCTGTCTGAGGAGTCCGCTGATGTGTGCGTGTCCTTGTAGCCAGTGAGTGTCTTGATCCCCTTCCATATATTCCTGGTGTTGTTATCATCGAAGTGCTCCTCGATGAGTTGTTTATTTGCACTTGGCTTTTTTGAGGGCCCAGTGTGCCTCTTTGTAAGCTTGCTGGTCTCCTGACTTGAAGGCATCATTCCGTGCTCTAAGCAGGGTGCGCACCTCACTGTTGAAGCACGGTTTCTGGTTGGGGAACACTTTAACAGTCTTTGTTGAGGTCACATTCTCAGTGCAGTAATTCATGTAGGAGAGCACAGCTGATGTGTGACCCTCCAGGTCTGTCTCCTCTGTGAATATTCCCCAGTCTGTAGAGTCAAAACAATCCTGTAGAGCTGCGGTGGCTTCCTCAGTCCACACCTGAACTGTTTTAACTGTTGGTCTTTGGCTACAGATTTTAGGTTTATAAGCAAGAATCAGGGACAAAGAGAGATGATCTGAGTGTCCGAGATGTGGCAGGGGGGTGGATTTATAAGCATCTGGAATGTTGGTGTAGACCTGGTCCAGTGTGTTTTTTTCTCTCGTCAGGAAACTCACATTTTTGCAGAAGGAGAGACTTCAGGTTTGCATGATTAAAGTCTCCTGTTGCGATTATAACACAGTACTGCTGAGCCGCTAGCTGTTTGTCAATGGAGTGTTGTAGCAGCTCCATGGCTAGCTTAGCATTAGCTTGGGGCGGCACATAAACTGCGATTATAACTACAGATGTAAGCTCTCTCGGCAGGTAGAAAGGTCTACACTGTACCATCAGATACTCTTTGTCCAGACAGCAGTGAATATCTTTGATTTGGAAAACCAGCTGTTGTTAATGTAAACACAAAGGCCTCCTCCACGTTTCTTACCAGACTTGCTGGTTCTGTCCGCTCTGAAGGTAACATGGCCCGCGAGCTCAATCGCAGTGTCCGGGGTAAAAGTGTCCAACCACATCTCAGAAATTACCGTTACAAAATAATCCATGCGGCGTGAATTAAAGCGCAGTCGTAACTCATTCATCTTGTTGTTATGTGACCGGGAGTTGGTGAGAAAAAAGCTCGGAATGGCTGGTTTGTAGGGTTTAGCATTTAGCTTAGTCCTTAGCCCTGCTCTCTTCCCTCGCTTTTGTTTTCTGTGTCGCCGCCGTCTGCGCCACTTCAGTGGGGGGATGGAGAGAGAGAGAGAGAGAGGTCCGTGGGCTTATGGATCTCTGGCGGAATTAAGTCCCAGTTGCTATTATTGTCGTATGTGGAGCAGTAATTGTCCAAAACCATGTGCAGCTGCCAGGGACTGAGCACAGAAAAGAAAATAAGAGTAGACAACATAAAGAAAATAAAAGACGTAGCTGCTAAAACACGAAGAGCGCCGGGCCGCTGCGTGTACCTGCGCCGCCATCGAGTCCCGGGTTCGCCTGGGTTCGAGTCCCGGGCATTTACTGGGCATTTCTGTTTGCATGTTTCCCCGTGCTTACATGGGTTTCCTCTGGGTATTCCAGTTTCCTCCCACGGTCCAAGGACTTGCACATTAGACTAATTGGCTGTTCCAAATTGCCTCTAGGTGTGGATGTGAGTGCGACCTATTAGGACTAAGTGGTTCAGCAAAAGAGTGAGTGAGAATGTATTGAGAGCTAATAACCAGAAAGGGGCCGGGCACATGATTCAAATAATTATCAAAGCAAAATTAGGCTGAAGAATTGAGATATTGAGAATGATTGCAACTGTCAGTCATTGTATAACCTTGGATTAATTGTTTCCTGTCACTACGTGAAGAAGTGAACTATCACATTTCAACACGACTGCATTAGATTTGACCGTGTAAGTATTTTTTATGCTTAAGTTTACTTAAAGTACCGATCAGCAGATCTGGAACGTTCCCTGCCTTGAGCAATGACCTATGGCGTCTCCTTCCTCGCCGACGTTTACAGAGGAACTGCTTCTGTTCGACGAAATGCTTTTCTCATCAGTCTCGGGATGAATGAGAAGTCATGTGACTTAAAAGATAACCCACTCTTCCCCCAGAAATGGGAAAAAAGACGTTACACACATGGTCTGGTCCTAAAAAATGAGTAATTAGTGTATGAATTAGTGAATGGCGGCACGATTGTATAGTGGTTAGCATGTCTGCCTCACAGCAAGAAGGTCCTGGGTTTGAGTACCGGGCTCGGCGAGAGTGTTTCTCCCCGTGCTTGTGTGGGTTTCCTCTGTGTACTCTGATTTCCTCCGAGAGTCCAAGGACATGCACCTTAGGATAATTGGCTGTTCCAAATTGTCCCTGAGTGTGAGTATCAATGGTTGTGTGTGTGTGTTGGCCCTGCGATGGTCTGGCATGCTGTTCAGGATGTACCTCGGCTGAGATAGGCTCCAGCCTCCCTGCAACCCTAATATGATTAAGCAGTTCTGCAAATGAGTGATGAATGATGAGAAAAGTGTATGAATTTGATAGAACGTTTGTCAGTCTTTAGACAAAACCATGATCACACCCACCTTTAAAACGCTTTCTGAATGAATATAATACTTGCTAATATTATAGTTCTTTGTGTATATTTTAAATATTTTTTAATATTTTGTTCCTCACTTTTCTGTTCTCACTCTGCCACATTTGCTTTTGGTTCTGTTTCTTCTTTTTTTTTCTTTTATTACATTTTAATATCATTTCTACTGTTTTTCTGGTGATGTATGCATCATTTTTATATCATTCCCTTTTTTTTTGTTGCAAGAACTCCATTATGAATAATATGAACGTATGATTGGAGAGTAACGAGGTAAATAAAGGTGACTCGTCTCATTTTTAAATAAAAAAATCAGGGCTTTTGTGTGTCCAATATTTTCAAATATAAATATATATTTATTCATTCATTTTCTGAACCGCTTAATCCTAATTAGGGTCGCGGGGAGGCTGGCGCCCATCTCAGCCAACTGCAGAGGGCAGAGTACACCCTGGACAGCTCGCCAGGCCATTGCAGGGCAGAAACATGCTGATGGCAACCCAATGGCCTACTCTTTATGATCGACAGCAGTGTTTTTTTTACATGCCTCTCACCACAGACATAGCTGCACTGGGGGGACAGCGGTGACAACTCAGTGATTGTGGGGCTTGAACCCCCGACCTTCGGATCATGCCAGCACCCTACCATAATCGAAGTATATATATATAATATCTCACCTGCAGTATGTAATGCTCAAATGAGACGTCCTTTCCCCTAAAATGAGCAGATTCGAATCACTGTTAAATGTCCTTTAAAAGATCAGCTGTTTTTTTTTGTTTTTTGTTTGGGGGGGTGGACAGTAGTTTAACTCCAGCATGTCCATCCAAGGCCAAGTTGAGGTATGTTGTATCTCAGCTGGAAGAGCCCATGGCAACCATTTGTCTCCATAGCCCTCAGACTTAAACAATGCACGGGCCCACCTGCTTCAGCCATTACGGCTGCTGCTCACGGGGGCTCTAAAAGGACTACCCACTGGCAGGAGGCAATTAGAGCAAAGGGGGAGACCCATAAATCTTCATAAACTTCACCCAGACGCTGTTCCTCCCTGCTGAACTAAAGCACAGAAGCCCTTTCCACTTACATCACACAGGATTAAAGAGTGAGATTCCCCCTTTAATCACAGCATTGCATTGCTAGAGACGGAAGACAGGTAAAGCGTAAAGGTGTGCCGTGAGTGTGGGAGGGGAGATAAGACGGAAAGGAAAAAGAGAGATAGAGATAGAGAGAGAGAGAGAGAGAGAGAGAGAGAGAGAGAGAGAGAAAGATCCTCTTTGAATAAAGAATTCTGAGCTTTGAGACGTGAACTTGAACTCTAGAAAAGGTCAGAATAATGAAACTGTCAGCTTTGAAGTTAATTAAAATGTTCAATAAAAATTTTATAGCTGGGGATGTAACCGTATACCATATACTTATTTTTTTGCAATTATGTAACTTAACCTCATACCTCAATTATTATTTAACCTGTCCAGATGTTAAATGGTTTCAAATGTCAAATTAATTTGACATAAAAACAAGTAAATAAAAATGCAGCATGGTGGAGTAGTAGTTAGCACATCTGTCTCACAGCAAAATAGGTCCTGGGTTTGAGTCCTGGTCTTGGCAAGGGCGTTTGCATGCATCTGGAGTTTGCATGTTTTCCCCGAGCTTATGTGGGTTTCCTCCCGGTCCTCCAGTTTTCTTTGACATTCCAAGGCCTGGCCCATTAGGCTACCTGGCAGATCCAAATTATACCTAGGCGTGAGTGTGAATGGTTGTATGTATTGGCCATGCGATAGACTGGCGAGCTCTTCAGGGTGTACCCCGTCTTCACCCAGAGTCGGGTGGGATAGGCTCCAGCCTCTCCATGACCCTGATAGGAATAAGCAGTTTAGCAAATGAATGAATGAATAAGGGAAGGCAACAGTAATTCGAATAACCACTCTTTACAGCCGTGGTAAGCAGAAAAGCATCTCAGAATGCACAACATGTCGAACCTTGAGGCAGGTTGACTACGATAATAAAAGACCACTGTCGTCTGCCAGCCAAGGACAACAATTTAATGCTCCACCAAAACTGGACAAAGGCTGGGAAAAGACTAGCCGATTTACTGTACAATGATAAAAGAAGGGGCAGTGGCGACCCGGTGGTAGGGTGCTGGATTACTGATCCCAAGGTTGGGGGTTCAAGCCCCGCTGTCGCTGCTTTCCCCCCAGTGCAGCTAACTGGGTTTTCAAAGGCTGGCCATGTCTCTCACTGTCTGTGATGAGAGGTATGTGAAAGTTTTTATTGTTGATTTTTGTCAAGAGTAGGCTGCATAGCTTAGATTCGGCTGAGATGTCAGATTCGGCTGAGATGGGCGCCAGCCTCCCCGCAACCCTAATTATGATCAAGCGGTTTAGAAAAAGAAGGAATGATAAAAGAAGCTATAAACAAAAGCTCCCAACCTTCGCCAAGCCCAGCAATCCCCCACATGAACCAAAATGTGAAGAATCGTGCTATTTTACAATGTTAAAGAATCCTTTGAAAAATTCCTGGATCTAGAATTAGATCCGGATCATCTCCAAAATCGAATGGAATATTCCTTGTCCTAAACCCCACCTCTGGTAGAAGGGTTTGCATAATCCTACTTAAAGAACACACACACAAAGCACAGGTAAACCATGACCTCCCTGTCTTAAGTAACTACTGTATAAACATTGCTATAAATCGTAAAGCCGAAGTTTGTTTTCTAAGCATGATCCTAACACATCAATATTTCATACGTCATGTCATTGTGTATGCAG
The DNA here is from genome assembly GCA_039654325.1 of Tandanus tandanus. Lineage (NCBI taxonomy): Eukaryota > Metazoa > Chordata > Actinopteri > Siluriformes > Plotosidae > Tandanus > Tandanus tandanus. Next base: position 25,887,180 of record JBCNYH010000026.1, read on the forward strand.
TTTTAATTATAGTATTAAATTGGGTCTCTAGAACTCATTAGTGAAATTAAAGCTCTTGGGTGGGTTCTTTATTCCCACACAGAAGAAAGGATGTGCACTGGGTACATCCTTCCTCCCTAGGAAAAACCTGTTTCCTTTTTTTTTTTTTTTAATCAGACACTTAAGGAAGTACACACTATTGCTATGGGATTTTATCATACACAGCAGAACCATGGCACTGCGAATTCTGCCTGAACAAGCAGTATGTACCATGTGACTGCAGCCTGCCATAAATTCCACTTACACACTTTATTCTGCCACTGTTGCTTAATAATGACACTCGTGCATTCGACATGCATCACGACTTATACAATAACACACCGTCACCGCCACACGCCAGGAGTGTCATATTCAGCGTCTGACAGCGTATCGCTGTAAGGGCGTGTGTGGGAGAGGAAGTTCCTGTTCTTCACTGACTCACTTACGCATGCCTTGCTTTCCTTTCTTTGCCTGAGTATTAACAGCAGTAGAGCAGTAAAGGCTGGACCTTTTCCTTCCATGACTGCTTGGTTGTTTGGCCAGCAGCAGAACCGCCCACCCCCCCTTCCCCCCAAAACACATCCCATCAGTCTTTTTACAGTAACGGTTTACCTTATAGCAAGGTTTTTTTAGAGTACCGCACAACTCCAGAGTTCACCTCTTGACTTTTCACCTTTTGAACCAGCAGATATTTTCCCTTCCTAATGCTGAAGACTGCCAGCTGTCAATTTTACCTCTGACTTAATATGAGAGAGAGAGAGAGAGAGAGAGAGAGAGAGAGAGAGAGAGACGGCGTGTGACCTACAGAAGGAAAAAAACCCCCGCAGCCTGGTGAAAGTGAGAGAGGAAGTTGATAAGCACAGGCTCTTATTTGTAGCGCCTCTCATCAAAGTTTAACGACTGAGTAATTGGTTTGTATCTGTAACGGTTACTTTGCCATCAATAATGACCAGGCGAGCTTGGGTACGATTACCTGGCTGGACGGGGACTGTGGAGGAATGGGAGGCCTGGGTGTTATTGGGTTACAGCCCACAGTATCAGCTCAATAGAAGAACTGTTATGTTGAACAAATATTTATGCCGTGTGAGGTTACTGGAACAACCTCACGAAGACGGACGAGAATAGACAAGGTGATTGAGGAGGTAAATACACGTGTTCAATGTTATTATCAATCATAATAGAAAGTGTGACGATGTATTTTTTTTACCCGTCCTAACTTTGGCACACTGTTTAGTAGTCCATCCATCCATCCATCCATCTGTCTATCACCAGTTCACCCATTCATCCATCCATACATCCATCCACACATTGATCCATTCACCCACCCACACACTCACCAGTCCATCCATCCATCCATCCATCCATCTATGCATACACTCAACCACTGGTTCACCCATCCATCCATCCATCCACCCTCCCACACACTCACCTGTCCATCCATCCATCCACCCACTCAATCACCCATCCACCCATTCACCCTCTCACCCATCCATCCACCCATCCACCCATCCATTCACCCACCCACACACTCACCAGTCCATCCATCCATCCACCCACCCACACACATCCATATATCCATCCACTCACTCACCAACCCACCTATCCATCCACCCATACATCCATCCATTCACCCACCCACACACTCACCAACCCACCTATCCATCCACCCATACATCCATCTATTCACCCACCCACACACTCACCAACCCACCTATCCATCCACCCATACATCCATCTATTCATTTATCCATTGCCTATATCACAGTGGAAACTGGAAAGAATCTCAGCTGACTTCGGGCGAGAGGCGAAGTTCATCATGAACTATTGCAGGGCTAACACAGACACACAAACATTCACACTCTTATTTACACATATGGGCAATTTAGAGCTGATCCAACATGCATGTCGTTGAATTGTGGGAAGAAACCGGAGTACCCAGAGGAAACCTGTGTCAACATTTCACACAGCCTGTGAGATTCAAACCCAAAACATGCTGTGAGATGACAGCTAACCACCACAAAACGTTAACTTAAAAATATGCTTAAAAAAAAACAACCTTTCCGAAATGGAAATAAGGATGGAAATGATTTTTCTTGGTGGAGGTTTGCACTCTCCTATTATTTCTACTTTCTGATTGGGCTCTCCAGTGAGATACCCCATGAGTTTAAGCTATTATGGATGCAACACTAACTTTCTGCAACATAGTTTGCTGGTGAAAGTAAGAAAGACGTTGTCTTTTTCCAAATGTTTCTCCAAATGTCAAGGTTTTCTTTGGTTTCTATTACTTTTGTCACTTTATAAAAAACAGTGAAGCTTGAAAGAACTGCTCTGGCAATAAGGCTGCATTCTCTGTTTGCCTTCAAAGTAACCATTCTCCAGAGTCTTTCAGGAGGAAAAAGCCGACATCAACTTTTTCAACCTCAAGACACAGCCTTCGACAGAATACATAATTTTCTTTTCAAGGACACTCTGGCACTTTTTCTCTTTTATCCAATGCCTTAACTTTAGATTTTTCTCTCAACACCCTGTACCAGACGTGCATAAAATCACTAAAGCTGAAATTCCATAGATCTTTCTTTATCGAACCTGTTTGCAGTTAAATCCTAACCCTGCATGCCACCGAGAGTTTGAAGGAGTCGTGTACTTTGTACATTCCATCCAGCATTGTGCAGTTGGATGCATCAAAACATCAGCCTGCATCAGGACTCCATATATCTGTCGAATAGCACAGGAACAATCTTATGCTAAAGACAAAGAGCAAGAGCAGGCAGGAATCTCTGTACGTACACCTTTCGGAAGGCACCAGGGAGTACTACTGTCGACATGGCTTAAAGGGGATAAAAGCTCAAGATGAAACAAACACAAGCTTATTGAGTTACTCTAACCAAAGAGTATTGCTCGCCACTGCATGTCTACATCCCATCTGGTTGCTCAGAAGCCCCTCCTCATGTCTCCAGAGAAACACAGCTGTGGGACCTCTCTCTGAACCCTCATCTGGGGGAAGGAGGTGTGTGTGTATGTGTGCGTGTGTTTGGGGGGGGGGGGGTCTCCCACCTAAGAAAAAAAATCCAACACCCTTGTATGTACTGTAACTGTAGTCTAACATGGAGCTAGACCTTTTTTTGAGGATCATTTCTCCATGGCAGCTGCAAGTGCAGTAAAAAGATCCAGTGTGCCGCTCACCTGAGAGAGCTGTGGAGGAACTCTATAAGGCTGTCTCATATATCCAGGCTTTCCACTGCTACAGCCACTGAGGGCGAGGCCATGAGGACAAGGATAGAGGTGAAGAGAATGGGAAGCATGGTAATACACAATCAAACAAGTACATTCATCAGTGTTCAAGATTTTTTTTTTGATGCCTTGATAGCAGTAATTTATGCATCATTTGCTTGTTATTCCTCAAGCCATGTTAGCATATTAGCATCCTTTGCAAGCAATTGTTGCAACTGCTGTTGCAAAGTGATGTAAAGCGCAAGAAACCATCAAAAATTCCAAGGTGTGAAAGAGTCATCGTCAGCCAATAGCCTTAGTGGCGAGGCACTAAAATCATCACCCAATATGGCTGTCTTGAACTGATTCTTCATGGCTAATATTTCTCACATTAGCCGCAGATTGTTTCAACAGGCTCATATGAACAAGCCAAGAACCTTTTAGTGTCTCCTGTTCCAGTCCAGCTCTTTACATAATTGTATATACTACTGCTACTTATCCCATAACCAACGGAGGGGGGCAATGAGGTGTCACATATGTGATGTGTCAACGGCTAGGAAGTCTGCCAGTGCCCATCCCTCTCCAGACTCTCACATCTATACCTAGGGGAAATTATAATAGCCAAATAGCCTAATGTGCATGTCTTTGGACTGTTGGAGGAAACCGGAGCACTCAGAGGAAACCCATGCAAGCACGGGGAGAACGCACAAACTACATACAGAAACACTCTTGTCAGGAACGAGGCTCAAACCCAGGACCGTCTTACTGTGTACAAAGAAATCAACAGGTCCAAATCTTCCAGATTCAATTCTGTTTTTGGTCCTGGCTGATACTTGGCCCTGTTTAGTAATGAAACCTCCCAGACTCTCTGGTCATAAGTTTTGCATGTGAGTCTTGCATGCTCTCTTTTATCCCACGACAGGACTCTAAAACCTCTTTGCTTTTTCACATATCCAATCCAGGAGGATTCTGCACCGTCATGTAGCACCATAACGTCAAACCCACATCCTGAGCAGAGATTCTTCATTCCTGTTCATTAGAAATACTTCAGGGAGCAGCGAATAAGCACTCCTGAAGAGAAAACAAGCTCAAGAGAGAAAGCAGCTCTCGGTCAGTTTGACTGTTCACTAATTCACTTGTCAGAAGACTGAGCTGCTGTAAATCCCTGGATATTCAGCCCTACATCAAGATCTGGTGAAGTTGTGGAGCACACCTTCTGAGGACATATCATGTTGACATGCAGTCTTATCTAGTGGCTTGACTTGACCCACCGTCTCTCAAAAGGTGGTTGAATAAATTTCCTCTGGTTGTCCTGAACTCAGCTTTGACTTGTACATCGCGTTATTGTCAGTACTAACCCCTATGCAAATACCACTCTAGCATGGTTTTAGCCATAGAGTTTGCTTAAGACCTGATGTATTTGTACTAGCATAAGTGTATGTTTTCTTTATACAATACACTTGTGTGTAGTAGCACCTATAATGAATACTGTAAAAGGTAAATGTCATTTGCCATTGGAAAACTTGTTTGCCAAGGAAGGTCATAGGGAAAAAACTAGTACATGTTGAGCTAATGACAAGTGACAGGATGCAAACAAACCCTGTTTTCCCTAGTTAACATCCTTCAGTATGTAATATATCCTACATCGTTCATGCAGTGGGCCAGAAAATGAGTAAGCAAATGAAACATAACCTGATTTGGCAAAGCCTTTGATAACAATCAAGGCTGGAGGTTAGAATGCACAGTCTAAAGCAACTGGAAGCAACGCATAAATCTCTGTGGGTGGGATGTCCCTGGGTGGTAGTACCCTTCGATGCGACATCATCATGGAGTCTGTAGGTCATGTAACACACTGGTGGGGCATCATGACAAAGAGATAGAGGGACACAGAGTCTGGCCTATAGTGGAGCATCACTAAATAGTCTATCCCATTAATGGGACATCCTGCAATAATGACATACTGTCTACAAATGTGGAGGGTTCTTTGGGTTGCCAATCTAGGGGAACCCTTGGAACCAAAGATAAGAGGAACGTCAGAACTACCGTAAAAGAATAGAGCAAGTCGGTAGGGTTCAAATCATGGCCTGGCAGCACAGTCTCCAGACTTAAACCCCACTGCGTCCCCATAGTGTACAGCACAGCCGAATGAAATTCTTCTCTTATAAAATCCGACCATGTGACGGGATGTCCCAAGCTGCATCATAATGATTAAAAACACAGTATCGGGTGTTGCCTAGAAAAGAATTAGCTGCCTTTTGACTCTGGTTTCTCGTAAGATTTCTTTCTTAATACCTTTTCAGTAAGGTTTTTCTTTCTAATGCACTGACACTTTACAGATGTTGATCTAGACCTACACCTTGATTTCTCTGTAGCCACAAACCTGCTGTTTTAAACTCCGTTATAAACCAGTGGCAAACAATTCACCAATTTTCAAGTGCAATAAACCACAAAGCATTATCTATGTTTAAAGGTGTGTGGCCCTTTCGTCCCAGCAAAAGACACATCTACTGTGTGTGGTGGATGCTCCTGTCTAAGCTCATCTGTCTCTGTTAGTTCTTGGCCAAACAAAAGTGTCACCATTATTGCTATTGATCTCAGGCAGTTAGGATCGATTTACCCTTCCCGGCAGTCCCCGGCTGCTTCACGTCCATCACAGCCTGGGAGTTTTCCAGCCTTGAGTCACATCTGGAGCCTGGACGTCTGTGTGCATGTGTATTTTGGGCTGTTCGGAGCTCTCGATCAGACTCCAGTCTCCCAGGATCATGCACCATTTGCTGCTTTCGTGTTGGAACTGTCCCTCTTAGTACAATGGCTAAAACTGAGAGTTCATGCTCCGACTCACATGCAGGCTGCTGAAGTGATAAGTGTGCTTTTGATTTATCGCACGAGTTCTATGAGGTCAAATAAGTGGACGTGCTTATTCCATGTCTTCGCAAGACTTCTCCGAAGCTCCCCATGAGTAACTCAAAGCCCGTATCGCAGCCTGCTTTTCACATCAACTGGGCTTTCCAGCTTTTTCGCAGGCCGTAGAGCCAGCCAGTGTGGAACCACTCAGCGGGAAGTGACATAAAACAGAGACGTCTTTCGACATCGTTGCATCAGAGTGGTGCTGAAGACAAATTAGCAACCAAACCTTGGGAAAAGGGGCCAACTGGAAATGATCACCAGAATGTAAGAAAGATATTTAAATATAAATACATGCTGTAGGGAAAGCTCGGGATGTCGTTTATGAGAACACATACATACACAGACTTAAAAATGTTTCAAACAGAAACATGTCTAAATTTCCAGGATGTTTTATTGCTGTAAACACACAGCTATCAACACAACAGAGCCGAGTCGGTTAACGAGTAGATTTGACACACTGTAAGAATATCGCTCCAATGTGGACCTTCTGGACCTTGCTGGATATTCGTATTGTGTCAATGATTCAATAGTGTGGTCTATATTGAGTAATTTATAGCAATTTTAGCAATCTTTTCACTTGGGATATAATGGGTGGCTTTGTGTAAACACACATGCTTGTGATTGAAATGGAAAAGCTTCCAGTTTAGAAATACGTGCCTTGGTAGACATAAGCATAAACGGAGCTGCTTTTCACAATACTACAATACATTTTGCAAAGTTTAAGCAATTCTACAATAAACTCTTCAATTATCTGCTAGATGAAGCCCCATTCCTGTGTAAACACATAAGGGATGAAGGCTTTTACAGAGACATTTTACCATTTTTAAGTGTTCGTGTGGTGGTAGTTTGGGAAAGCCATTGCACAGATGGCACTGGATGGCTACATTCTGGAACATTTGACCACAAAATGTCAATTAACATAAAAATGTTAAAGGTACCCATTTACTAGAAATGACTCATCATTTGCTGATCTGCTTAATCCTCTATTAGGGTTGCGGTGAAACGGGAGCTTATCTCAGCCTTTCTTTGGTGAGCCTCCAAACAGTGTAGCCTTAAATTTCTCTTCTTGGCTGGCTGACGAGAGGGGTCTTCTGTTGTCGTAGTTAACCTGTCTCAAGGTTTGTCATGTTGTGCATTCTGAGATGCTTTTTTGCTCACCGTGGATGTAAAGAGTGATTATTCGAATTACTGTTGCCTTCCCTTATTCATTCATTCATTTGCCGAACCGCTTCATCTTACTTGTGTCGCAGGAAGGCGGGAGCCTTTCCCAGCTGACACTGGACGAAGGCGGGGTACACTCAGCTGGTCAGACCATATCAGGGCCAACACACAACCAATCACACTCACATTCACACCTAGGGGCAATTTGAAACAGCCAGTTAGCCTCATGTGCATGCCTTCGGACTTTAGGAGGAAATCGGAGTGCTCAGAGGAAACCGACGCAAGCACGGAAAGAACGTGAAAACTCCACACAGAAACACCCAAACTGGGGACTCAAACTCAGGACCTTCTTGCTGCGACTTGGACTACACTTTGGCTGAATACAAATTTTCCCAGCGAAACCACCCCAGCTCATGGGCTTGGTATCTCTAATTCACCAGTCTCACATCTTGTTTTGGTTCTCTCTGTGTTTAAAATAACAATAACAAGACTGTGTGACCAGAGGAACCATCTTGATGATGATTTTATCGCGGCTTGCTTTGTCCATGTCTGTGCTGACGGCCGCCAGTTCTGCACTGTGCTCTTGCTTCAAGATCGTGATGCTTACTAATATCATTGCACCCATTTCAGGGGTCATTGAGACTTCCATGCAGGAGATGCTGGTAAGTGAATGGGCCTCTTTAAAAAGAAAATGGTGCCTACTTCTATACTATTCTTAAGCAAAAAAAACCTCAAACAAACAAACAAACAAACAAATAAATAAATACCATGTAGGATGCCCAAATACTCAGTATGCATTAAATAGTATTTGAAAGTCACCCCAATGACCTACTAAAAAAAAAATAATAATAATAAAAAAAGCAAAGGCACCACATTATGCTTAGAGTACCATATCATATAAATCATTTGGAGACTCTGAATAACCAAAGAAAAAGACTCCTCTTTATGCTGGATCTCATCACACCATATTTCCCTCTGTCTGACAGCATGTACAGTCAAGTTTTATTTCTTACATCCCTTACATATCTACCAAACATTCTCTAACCTCTTTACTGTCATCTGAGCAGCTTTTCTGTTGTCTCATTTGTGATGGAGAACCCCGATGAAACCTACGCAAGCATGCAAACATGCAAGCACCACACAGAAACGCCCTCGCTGAGCCTGGGACTCAAATCCAGGACGTTTTCGCTATGAGGTAGACATGCTAACCACTATGCCACCATAGTGCTTGGATTGGTATGAATAATTTGAATAGTGTTTATATTGGTATTAATAAGTTTAATAGTATTTAATAGTAATAGTATTTTTTATATAATAAGTAATAGTAGTCTAATAGTATTTATATTAATTTTATTGAGTTAAATGTTTGTGTTTATGTTGGTATTATTATTTTTTACGGTTTGTGAGGGTAAGTTTGGTGTAGACCTGTCATATATATATATATATATATATATACACACACACACACGCACGCACACACACACACACACACACACACACACACACACACACACACACAGTATATTCCGCCCCTATTCACGCCTTTT
>JBCNYH010000026.1:25902858-25921044 GCA_039654325.1 Tandanus tandanus
CCAATATTGTTAATATTTATTAGTAGTACTGTGATCAGACAAGGTGAGCTACATTACTAAAAACGAGTAATGAAAACACATGAATTAAAAAAAAGTTTATACATGTATAGCTTTTGAGATGATTTGACGAAGCAATATTTTGCAAAATGGAAACATATTTTTGGTATTAAAGCCATGACTATAACAGTGGATGCAGTCGAAATCAGATTTAATCACATAAAAGCACCAAACGGAAACCTGAACAGCTGTGTTTCGCTGACAGTCACTTTTATTCTGCAGAAAACTGCAGTGAAAACCCGCCCACTCTCTCTCTAACCTGATTAATGTATTTTTGAAAGAAACCCCGGCTAATTAATGGTTTGTATTTAGAACAGCCAATCTCCCCTAAAGCTCAATATTCCTCTGTGATGAGAAAGAAAGAAAGAAAGAAAGAAAGAAAGAAAGAAAGAAAGAAAGAAAGTGACAGTGATAAAGGAAACTGAAAACGCAAGAGAGACAGAGAGAGAGATAGAGAGAGAGAGAGAGAGAGAGAGTATAAATAATGATAGTGATAGTAATGTTTGTTTTTAGAACAGTCATCATCTCCTAATAAGTGATTAAAGAGAGCAATTAGACACAAGAAGAAAGAAAGAAAGAAAGAAGGAAAAGAAGGAAGGAAAGAAAGTGATAGTGATATGTTTGACAGTTTGCTTTAGAGCAGCCATCATCTCCTAGAGCTCCTAATATTCCTCCATGGTGTGAATGAAAGAAAGAAAGACAAACAAACAAAGAGGGAAAAAAGAAGCGGCTTAAAAGTTATAATAAGTGATTAAAAGAAAGTGATTTGGCAAAAAAGAAATATAGAAAGAAAGAAGGAAGGAAAGGTAGCTAGAAAGAAAGAAGGAAAGACAGATAGGAAGGATAGCTAGAAAGATAGAAAGACATGACAGAATAAAGTATGAAAAAAATGTAAACAGAAAAGGAAAGAAAGATAAAATAAATAAGAGATACAGAAAACAGCAGAGAAATAAAGAAAAAAATGTACAGAAAAGTGAGAAAGTATGAAAGAAAAATGGAAAGACAGATAGATAGAAAGACTGCAAATGAAATAAACATAAATGTAATCAAATATAAAAACGAAAGGAATGAAAGTACATTTAAATCTGAAGTGGCTCAAGGCCTCGGTGCACAGTGCAGAGTCATGAACATCATCCACCTCTTCATCCATCCAAAAATACAAATCCGGTCCACTGCTTCTAACTTTTACATATTTTACTCTTTCTATTTAAAAATCAATAAATACACGAATATATGAGGATGAATATTTCCCTCTCACCAATCCCCAAACCCTTCAACTCACCCATGTGGATATCTAAGTAGAAAGGATCCATGAAGGAATGCAGGCTGATAATCAGATCCTTCCCTCTTTCACTTCTCCCATGAACCAACTGTGGGATGGAGAGAACGAGCCTCTTTCAGTTTGCTCAGAAAGGCGCTGTTGAGTCTGCAGCTTATGTCAAGCCAGTTCTTTAAAGAATAGACTGTCCCCTGTCGCAGATCAATCTGTTGAGAGGTCCGCTTTCTCTCTGAATTAGGAAATCCTGGCTTTCTTCCACCAGAAAGCGATGGAGAGCGAGCATTGCAGGATGGATTTTTGCGAAACCAGATTTTCTCATGCCACTGGCACCCTCGAGCACAATGGCGGACTAGTGCAACTTGTTTTTCTGTTTGCTTTACATCATAGAAATAGGATTTCATCTGTTTCACATGCAGTCTATGGCATACAAACAGGAACGTAGGTTAAATATGGGACAATCGGAATGATTTCAAACAAAGCCTACTTATTTTTTTTTAGACTGTACTGATATGGTATGTTGGGTGGCACGGTGGCATAGTGGCTAACACGTCCGCCTCACAGCAAGGAGGTTCTTGGTTCGAATCCCGGGGCTTGGCGTGGACATTTCTGTGTGGAGTTTGCATATCCTACCTGTGCTTGCGTGGGTTTCCTCTGGGTACTCCGGTTTCCTCTGACAGCCATGAAAAACATGCACAGTAGGCTAATTGGCTGTTCCAAATCACTCCTAGGTGTGGGTGTAAGTGTGAAGAGTTGTGTGTGTGTGTGCTGGCCCTGCGATGGCCTGGGGGGCTGTCCAGGGTGTACCCCGCCCTCGCCCAGAGTCGGCTGAGATGGGCGCCAGCCTCCCCGTGACCCTAATTAGGATTAAGCGGCTCAGAAAATGAATTAATGAATGAATGTACTGATATGGTATGTTGGTTGGCACGGTGGAGTAGTGGCAATCACGTCCGCCTCACAGCAAGGAGGTTCAAGTTTCGAATCCTGGGATTGGCGAGGGCATTTCTTTGTGGAGTTTGCATGTTCTCCCTGTGCTTGCAGGGGTTCCCCCCCAGTACTCCAGTTTCCTCTGACAGTCCAAAGACATGCACATAAGGCTAACTGGCTGTTCCAAAAAGCCCCTGGTTGTGGGTGTGAATGTGTGTGCTTTGGCTCTGCGATGGTCTGGCGAGCGTACTTTCCTTCACTCAGTGTTGGTTGAGATAGGCTCCAGACTCCCTGTGACCCTAATAGCGTTAAGCAGTTCGGTGAATGAATGAGTGAATGAATGAAAGGTCTTCAGACAGGCTTTTAGAAAAAAGTAGGTTTGGTTGCTATGGTAACCGTGGTTCTTTTTGGAATATCTCCACAACTATTTATGATAGAGATTTGATACTTGGTTCATTTGAAAGGTCTTTGGACAGGCTTTCATGCATAGTGGATCTGGCTGCCAGGGTAAACAATAGTTGCTAAGGAAATTCTTTTTGGCATATCTCCACAACTGCTTATGATAGAGACTTGGGCTTATATGAAAGTGATTTTTAATTTTTATTCATTCCATTGATTTTCTAAGCTGTCTAATCCTAATTAGGGTGGTGGGGAGGCTGGCGCCCATCTTAGCCGACTCTGGGCGAAGGCGGGGTACACCCTGAATAGCTCGCCAGGTCAGCGCAGGACCAACACACATACAACCATTCACACCCAAACTCACACCTAGGGGCGATTTGGAACTGCCAGTCAGCCTACTGTGCATGTCTTTGGACTGTGGGAGGAAACCGGAGTACCCGGAGGAAACCCATGCAAGCACAGGGAGAACATGCAAACTCCACACAGAAATGCCCCAGGCCTGGGAATCGAACCCAGGACTTTCTTGCAGTGGGGCGGACGTGCTAACCACTGCGCCATTTATTTATTTATTTATTTTTCCATCCTGGGGCATCTCCCTTGAAGAGCTTCACACACTGCTTCTAGTCTTAAATGTGCTTTGTAAAAGCATTTGGCTTGACTCGACTTGAAAGAAGAACATGTCAGACTTCCTCTCCATTTGGAGCTGTGTTTAATATTATGGGATGTCTTGGAAACGAGTTCATTTCTGTTATCACTTCTGTCAAATCAGTCACTCCCTCACCAGGATCTTTACTTTAAGTTAATGAGGCAAAAAAAAAAAAAAAAGGTTTGACTTATTACGAGAAACCGCAATGCTTTACCTCTGACTGTTACAAAGTGATCTCCTTATGCAGAACATCCCACTGTGACATGACTGTGAATCGCTTTAAATCAAAGCTATTTTTTTTATTTTGCAACATGAATAAATTCTGTCATGGTTCGTGATACGCTTGCGATTTCGCCACACTTGTACTGTATTTATTAATGATTTTAAAGAAGGACGTGCTCTTTAAATCACTCAGCGTGCTTACAAAGTGGAAAAATAGAAGATTGTGACAGCCAAAAAAAAAATCAATTGCACACTAGCTATCAATCCTGAAAAGCCGTGAAAAGCAGACATAATGGAGTACATTTGCTGCTTCATATTTCAATCTGCAAATGAGGTGATTAACTAAACTGCCTTGTCTTGTTCATCAAAAAAGGCAGGAGGGAAAGACAGTGTGATGGGACCAGTTGGGTGAGGGTGACGCTGCAGAGGTCAAGCAAAGGGACAAACGAGCGCTTTAATAATCCACCATGACTCAGAGCATAACCACGAAGTGACATTCGGTGACAATAGACATACTGAGGACATCCATCATTGTGGTGAAAGAGAAAAAAAAAAATCCGAGGAGAAATGGAGCAATGTGGTTTCGCCTTGGGTTGAAGTGAATATGGGACACAGTAAGATTTTCCTTTGGGTGTGCTCTATAATGAGTTTCTGTAAATGATTTCATTTCAAGTAATTGCTCTAAGTGAGGGGCCACATAAAAAATAAGGGCAATGAAAAAAATATATGGACTGATAACATCTGCAAAGTTTACTGGCTATAATAATATTCACATGTGAGCCATGCATCATGACAAACACTCACGTGTCCACTTCACATAGTAAATATCCTCAATTCTTAGCTCCTGCCTACAAAGTAGCTCGCGAGCTATAGGAATGGGTGACGTCCGTCCATCCGTCCCACTTTAGTTTCTGGACATTTACTTGCCGCGCGCTGAAGCTGGGGCTTTCAAGCTTGGTATGCTGGCTCACTACTATGAGTGCTAAGATGAGTTTGTGTGTGAGTGACCTTGACCTACTTTTCAAGGTCACAAAGGCAAAACTGTATATTAGGTTTCCGGACATTTACTTGCTGCGCGCTGAAGCTGGGGCTTTCAAACTTGCTATGCTTGTTCTGTATTGGCATATTATGAAATGGTCCTTTTGGCGGGAGCGTCTGGACCCCTGTGGTCTATTTTACATTTATTTTTTGTTACCAAGAAGCAAAAAGGCAATATGTTTCTGCTGATGCTGTACCTTATTAATGGCTTTCTGAAATAAAATACACCTCACCCTCGATTTCCTGTACCCCTATTTCCCGGATTTCGGATTTCCCGTACAAAATCCGGTGCCGGACATTATTTGGTATTGCCGGAAAAATGCTTGGACAAATCCGGGAATCGATGATGGAAGTCCGGGTCGGTCGTGATTTTCCAACTTCCCTCCTGTCTGTCCCGTCTGAGTGGATGGACGAAAATGAAGCAGCAGAGGGGCACGAAATAATGTCCGATGAACAGATAGTGGCATCAGTGATGGGAGAGCGAAGTGAAAGTGAGGACAGTGACGACGAGCCAGAACCCACGGAGCCCACGGTAAATGTCCGGGAAAGGGTAGGGACCACGGATATTAGCGATTGCCGGACTTTTGAGGTTCCCAGACAGCTTATAATGATCCAGGAAATCGAGGGTGAAGTGAAATATAAACTTTTGACACTGCCTAAAAAAATTTACTTTTCCTGATACAAGTTGATGACATGACATGATATGATGTAGCCTAAAATTGCTTTGCAAAACAAACATGTACGCTAATGTTTTGAAGACGCCAATCGATGACCTCATGTCATGTATCCACCCCTTCCCCAAAGTTTTGATGTCTTTAAGTATTACGCTATTGAGAGAAGATTTCTTTAATGGAAACCCAATATCACCACAGGGTTCCCTCATGTACACGTACGTACGGACGGACAGACGGACACTGCGGTTTTTCATTAAGAAAAGGCAGTTAAATAAAATCATATCTCTGGAAGGAAAAGTCGTAGAACAACCAAACTTGGGCAAAGTTGTCTTGGGGGTAAGAAGAGTGTTTTGACAAAGTCATGTGACTTGATGACATAATTTATGTCATTAAACATGTCTTTTAATTATGGAGCTCCAGCGCCCCACGAGCTCTGCTAAAACGAGGGAACTTCATACAGTAATGTTTACTTTTAGAACAGCCAGCATTCCCTGCAGATATGGTGTATTTCTCATACAGATGCATTACATAACATAAATTATTTACTTTTGAAGAAGCAAGATAGATTGATAGATCGATAGGAAACATATATAAAAACAATGAATCTGCCTTGCTGTGGGCATCCACCGGTCAGGCTGTGAGCCTGCTTTGGTCTCTTTGGCGTTCTGGCTAGCTGACGTCCGTGCCTTTGCACCTCGTTCAGGTCTCGGTGGCGTCATGGAACACCTTTTGGTTTGTCATATGGTTCTGGTACAATTTCACATTTGCCCGATACTGTCATTCACAATATTCTGTACTTTTGTCCACCTTACTCCTAGTCCCTCATCTCTGTACTGTTTTTATTATTATGTTTGTTGTGTCATATTGTTGTTATCATGTTCAAATTGAATAAATAAATAAATATAAATTAATTTAAAAACACAAAAGAAACTGATAAAAAAAAATTAAACTGGAAAAGAATTAAAGAAAAGAATAGATAAAGAAAATTCCAAAATTATTCATTTGCCGAACCGTGTTATCCTGTTAGAGTTGTGGAGAGGCTGGAGCCAATCTCAGCCGACTCTGGGTGAAGGCTGTGTACACCCTAAACAACTCGCCAGTGCATTGCAGGGCAACACACACAACCATTCATACTCACACTCACATCTAGGGGCAGTTTGGAACGGCTAATTAGCCTAATGTGTATGTCTTTGTAACGTGGGAGGAAACCAGAGTGCCCAGAGGAAACCCATGCAAGCACAGGGAGAACATGCCAACCTCACACAGAAGCATCCTCGCCGAGGGGACTCGAACCCAGGACCACCTTCAAAACCTCAAAAAAAGAAACTGAAAAAGAATTAAACAAACAATGGAAAGAAAAAATGAAGGATTAAGGACGGAAAGAAAGTAAAGCAAGGATGAAAGAAGGAACGAAATTGCTGAATACATCATGATAAAGAAAGGAAGGTGTTTGCGCACCGTTTAAAGGTTCTCCCTTCAGGAAAAAGGAAAAGCCTCAGTTCTTTTTAGGGTCGCTGCTAAACACACAGCGCATGTGCTCGGAGGCGAGCGAGTTCACGAGCTATCGGAGATACTAAGTAAACAAATTACAGCTCAATATCTGAATATCTATGTGACAACCCCCCCATCAACCCCCTCATCCTGCCTCATCTCCATTCACCCCCCTCTAAGTGATACTGTCGGTATGTTCCCTGCTGGACATTTTTCCTGTTAAGAGCTGTGGTCAGCACTAAGGAGAAATAAATGAACAGCAAAGATCCTTTCGCCCCTCCCTTCATCCAAACATCCAAACATCTAAACGACGATCGCCCAGGACTGGTATTTCAAGATGTGTCGGGTTTCACACGGAGCCAATTCGGAGAAAAGCATGGCCTGGGATTTGGCTCGAGGGATCTGCTGCTGCTGCTGCTTCTTCAGTGATGCTCTTGTGTTCAGCTGCGGGATATGAGTGCATTCCACTTTAAAAAAATTCCTTTGTGTTCATTCCTTTTTATATTTTCTGCACTCAAATGTGTGGAAAGTAATGGAGAACTGGACATATCTGGCCTCATGGAGAGCCGGATGTTTGAGAAAGGCAATATTGTGACTGAAATCTTTCCCAGAGAGAGAGAGAGAGAGAGAGAGAGAGAGAGAGAGAGAGAGAGAGAGAGAGAGAGAGTGGTGAAGAAACCACATCTGTTTTCACTCAAAACAAACAGCATGAACAGCTACAGCCTGTTATTAAAGGCTTTCTCGAGTCGACCGAAGACCAGGGGATGGCCCACAACAGCACATTTCTCCAACGTTTCTCGAGTGGACACTTATTAAGTGGGATGAATCAGTGACGTGGAATTTCAATCAGTCACTTTTGACTCGTTGCCCAAGCTGAAAAAATGTTGCTCCCATGCTGCTGGGCCGTGAATTAGGAAGATTGAGGGTTCATTTTAGCAAGTGACTGCAGTACAATACGTGTTTACATTGTACATTCGCATTTATTTATTAATCCGGCTGACGGTTTTATGCAAGCGAAGCAGAAAACACAACGCAGTCTGGAGCGCTTCAAGTCGCTGACAATGCAAATATTACTGAAGGAAAAAAAACAGTGTGAGAATGTTGTATGAAGGGCAGAACGAGGTTCAAACGAACACATAAACACATAAATGAGATCTTGGGAACAGTAGGGTCACACGGTAATAATAAGAATGAAGTAGCATATGTGTGGTAGTCTGAGAAAATCCTGAATATAGTAAAATATTTCTTATAAGGTAAAGAAAAGAATCTGTGTGCAATTAAAATTTCTTTATATTTAAATGTATGTTTAAACCTTAACTTTGAGATATACTTTTTAATCTCTAACATTTTAAAATCTGAATTCCCAAGAAAATAAAAAAGTACTCCCTGTGTATAGGAAGGAATTAGGGAAGAAAGAAAGATTGAAAGGAAGACAGAAAGAAGAAAAGAAAAAAGAAAGAAAAAGAAAAAAGATGAAGAAAACAGAAAGGAAGAAAACACAGAAAGAAAGAAAAAAGGAAAGAGAAGGATTAAAGAAAGAAAGAAAGATTAAAAAAGTAAAAAAGACTTGAGGAAAGGCAAAGAAAGAAAGAAAGACAGAAAGAAATAGAAAAGAGAGAAAAGGAAATAAAGAACAAGAAAGAGAACGTAAGAAAAAGGAGAAAAGGGAAGAAAGAAAGATAAAGAGAAAAAGAAAAAAGGGAAGAAAGAAAAAGAAACAGAAAGTAAGAAAAAAGAGAAAAGGAAAGAGAAAGAAAGAAAGACAGTGAAAAAGAAAGAAGGAAGGAAAGAAAGAAAGAAAAAGATGTAGGGGAAAAGGCAAACACAAAAAACTCATAAAGCAAGCAAGAAAGTGATTCAGTCAGAAAGAGTCATGAATAAACAGATAAATACCTAAAGAAATAAAGAAAAAAGAAAGAAAGTAAAAGTATACATTTTATTGCTGAATGCGGTGTCATATATTATACAGGGGGTCCTGGACATATGACGATTCAAGGCTACAATGATAAGTCATTAACAACTGGCGTTCCGACCGTCGTTGCTTGCGTCGTATTTACGACGTTCGTTTTTTTTTTCCAATTTATCCTTTTATATTTGTCCTCCATATGTTTTTCTTACTGCTAGTTATGCTTTCATGTGTCATAGAAATGTGTTTTTATATCCTATTTTTATATTTATACTGCATTAGCATAGCTAAGTGGTGTGATCCGACTTACGACAAAATTCGAACTTACACTGCAATGTAGGAACGGAACCCTGTCGTAAGTCGAGGACCCTCTGTATTCAGCTGTATGATACCAATCATGATAATGTACTATATTTAGCAATAATATGTTTTTAATTTTTTGATATATATTGCATTTTATAACAAATAGTTATTAACCGCAACCCTTATCCTTATCCTCATTTTCGGGATATCTGTAAAGCCGTACGTATGGTATGTATAGTACGCCAAAGTATACCAAACTATGTAGCTTTGTTCAGAGCGATTTGCACACAGGGATAATACACTGACTTCATATTTACCAAACATAATGTTCGTTAAATTTCTCGGTAAGTTGGCAAAGTTTCTTAATAAGGCATAAAATCCCAATCTGTTTACATCAAGAAAGAAGAAGATTGGAACATGCTGAGACATATCTGCAAGCATTCTGAACTGGGTTTGTTTTTATTAGGTTTAATTTTTTTACCATCCATCCATCCATCCATCCATCCGTTTTAGTTTCGACAAAAACAAACAAAAGCTTAAACACTCAGAGATAGTTGGTTCCAGTATTGTTCATGAATCTGCCCGGGGAAATCACTTACCCACTCAAACTTGCATCTGTAAGACTTGATTATAACATCAGCTTTGTCTGATTTACCAGCGCTGTCTCTTCTGAGCTAGACATGACTCAGTATCAAGACCTTCCATGTCTTTTGCAAAACCTAATGTTTTGCCTGATTGTTGTTATCATTGCAAGCCCTGACAGGATTTTTGATTTGATATCCATTTTCGCTGTCTTACCATTTTGCCTAACAAAGCTTCGACAGATTGGGAAAATATATATGTACATAAAAAAGAAAGGAAAAAACAAACACTAGGCACTGAGCTCATAAATTCATTTATTGACTATACAAAAACCATGAGCACTAGGATTTGAGAGGATTCCACTTCACTTGGAATCACAGGACCTGTGATCTTTCTGAGGTTATATGGAGTGAATCTTCACCATGTGGTCTATAAAAGCAAGCTGGTTATTAGTTGTTCCAGCAGGGTTCCTTGCATAAGAGGGCAGTGATGGCTTAGTGGTTAAGGCGATGGGTTACTATTCCGAAGGTCAGCGGTTCAATCCCCACTATCACCACTGTTGGGCCCTTGAGCAAGGCCCTTAACCCTCAATTGCTCAGGTGTATAAAAAAATGATAATTGTAAGTCACTCTGGATAAAATCGTCTGCTAAATAATGTAAATGTAAATAAGAAGCCATGCAACAGGGTGCCTATCTTCCCTCATTAAAAAAAAAAAAAAAAAAGCCCCAGCACAGATCCTTGCGGTACACCACCTGCAACTTTACATTCATCTGATAACAACCCTAAATCTTGGGTGGTGCTGACTCACAGGTTATAGTTCTGCATGTTCTCTCTGCATCTGTTTGGGTCTCCTAGGTTCTCCATAAAGCTATGACCAGAGTGAATTGAGTGTTATAGCAATGTGACGAGATGTCATGCAATTGAATGGGTGTTTAAAAAAAGAAAAAAGAAAGAAGTAAAAAGAAAGATGGCCCAAGCACAGACACTTGAGGTACACCAACCATAAGCTTATGCTTTAACTCCTAGCTTGCAGACTTGCTTCACAGCTCTAGCATCCTTGGGTTATATTTAGTTATGTAAAAATATCATTCACTCATTTGTTTTCTTAAATTTTGTCTGATTCAATATACACGTTTTACTGATTGACCTTTTACTGTAATACATTTTATTATAAGGGCATTCGAGGTCAAATTCCACTAAGATCAGGTATAGCCAGATCATTTTAATTAGTTTTAAAGGCAGCTACTTGAGTCAGAATTGAATCTCACTGGATTGAAACAAATCAGTAGCTTGTAAATCAGAAATGAAGCAAATTTAATTGAACATCCAGCCCACGTTAGCAGCAGAGCAGTTTTGCATGTTCTTCTCATGTCCATATGGGCTTTCTTCAGGTATTACAGTTTTCTCCTTCATCATAAAAACTTGCCAGTAGGTGGACTGGCTACACAATTACCTAAACTAGTAAACTGGCATCCCATTCCAGTGAGTGCCTGCACATCCCTGATCAGGACAAACTTTACCTCCTTGTCCTCCATGAAACCTAGGAGGGCCTTGAGAGTCAAATTTTCCCATTTCAGTTCATTTCCTGCAATGCCAAGCTTGGGGAGATTGGCAGTTAGAATTTCACAGTTCATGAAGTTACTTCATGAAGTTGCTGACAGCTCTTGTGCATCATACAGTGTTTGAAAGTCTGTAGATCTCTTCTTGTGATGCCTTAAGCATTGACATT
The DNA here is from genome assembly GCA_039654325.1 of Tandanus tandanus. Taxonomy (NCBI): domain Eukaryota; kingdom Metazoa; phylum Chordata; class Actinopteri; order Siluriformes; family Plotosidae; genus Tandanus; species Tandanus tandanus. The sequence continues at coordinate 25,914,110 of JBCNYH010000026.1, forward strand.
TTGAGTTGTATGTCGATAATATACTGAAGGTGACTGCAGAGATGTAAGATGCGAGGGGATGGGATCCATTTTTTTCCTACTTTTACATTTTGCTTTGATGTTTTTTGACATTATAGGCTGCCTAAACATGTATCTCGAGTTATTAAGGATAGTCTTTATTAAAAAGTCTTCCTCTTCTAAAGACTTGCTTCTAAGGCAACCTGGTAAATTATTTCAGGACAACCTCCCTAGAGCTAAATTATTTACCCCTGCTTGATGAAGAACCCAGTCTGTTGTTGATCCATGAAGTGATCCATCCCATAAATGCAGATGAATGTGTCTCTGCATACTGTATGTGTATACTTGTATTTGCTACATACTGGGGAACGGAATACATTTTTATCCGACAAAGTGGTCCTTACTTTTTCAAACGGCGGTTTAAGGGTAAAGACATGGTTTAGGTTACTCTTAGGATGAGGGTTGGGGTGAGGCATTTAATTGTGATGGTTGAATTCAGTTTAAGGGGCTAGGGAATGCAATATGTGAATATATGTAAATATGTCCCCACAAAGATAGAGGTACAGGACTTGTGTATGTGTGCGTACTTGTGTGTGTGTGTGTGTGTGTGTGTGTGTGTGTGTGCGTACTTGTACTATATTGAAGACCAGAACAGGTTTTTAACCAACAGAATGAGGACATTTTGGCTGGTCCTCACTTCTTCGAAGAAACGTTTGAGGGTTTAGGCTTGGTTTAAGGGTTCAGGGTAGAATTAGGTTTAGGTTAGGGTTAGGGTAGAGGTTAGCATTTAGTTATGATGGGTAAAACTCGGGTAAGGGGCTTGGGAATGCATTATATCAGTGAAAGTCCTCATAAAGGTAGACGTACAGGATATGTGTGTGTGTGTGGGTGTGTGTGTGTTTGTCTGCATACTTCCATTACTATAATTCCCACTTCAATTAAATCAATGTGTTGTTCAGTTCATGCTCGAAAAATGAGTTAGGGCTTGCTGTTCTCATGCAGAGGTTACACACTTGGTGTGTTGTGCACGTGTACAGCCAGTGGCCTTGCAAAACAACATTCGATTCTGACCGTGAACAGCAAGTCGGTGTTTCCTGCTGACGCCAGATGTGCTGATGTGTGAACCAAGTATTTGCAAGACTTCTAATACGATTCACCTACTGTTACTCTGTAAACCACATACTATATAGTACCTACTGTGTGTGTGTGTGTGTGTGTGTGTGTGTGTGTGTGTGTGTATACATTACTTGAAGTGAGAGGGGAAAAGCGAAAATAGGCCTGTCCTGAATGCCCTGTGATTAAAGTATGCATTATATTTGCATTATATTTCAGTCTGACAGGTCTGATGTCGGCACACCTGGATGTTGCGGAAGAACAAAGAAGCCATGTCCAAGTGAGAGATTCTGTTCTAAACCCTGCCTGAGGGCAGTTTAAGCAAATCATCACTTTCATTTTTACTCTCTGTATCTTTTCATGTCCGCTGATAGCACTCTGTACCGTTACAGTATTTACACCTCTTGAATCGAACTAGTAGTGATACTAATGGAACACAAAGGAAAATGTGTGTGTGTGTGTGTGTGTGTGTGTGTGTGTGTGTGTGTGTGTGTGTTATGGGGAGATGAAGGAGCTGTAGTCCCTGTGGACTTCACTTCATCCCTACAATCCTGCAATCCTGCATCCTCCCCCTGCATCAACTCCTTTCAATAATTCTGGCACCCCAGACATTGGGAGATATACAGACACAGGACATCAAAGGCACAGCATCTGGGAGGATCAATTCTACATTGCTGTAAGGCAATGCTGAAAAAATGGGGTGGGGGAGGTGGGTGTCTTCTCACACAGAGTAGGGAAGACGGCTTGAAGTACCCAAAGGCGAAGTTCAAAATGGTTAAGGCGGTGTGCCAGAGGATGCTGTGTATCATCATATATACTCTATATATCTATATACATTTACAGCATTTGGCAGATTCCCTTCTTCAGAGCGACTTACTATTAATACAGAGTCACTATCAGTTAATACATTCCGATACTGGTTCACTAGGCACTAGGCTCAGTATACCATCAGTCAAGGCTCAATGGGTAGAGGGGTAAGGGTCTTGCTCAAGAGCCCAACAATGGCAGCATGGTGGTTCTGGGGATTGAACCTCCAACCTTCAGATCAGTAACCCAGAGCCTTAAACATTGAGCCATCACTGCTTCAAACCCCTTTCGTTTGAAGACGCCCAGTGACTCCAGAGGAAGTTCATTCCACCACCTTGGAGCCAGAACAATGAAGAGTTTAGATACATGTCTTTCTTTTCCCTTGATAAAAAGGACCAGTCTAGTGGTGCTATACATACCGCCAGGACACTTTTGCCAGTTCACTGCTTGTCCATCCTTGGACCACCTTTGGTAGGTACTAACCACTGCATACCAGGAACACCCAATGAGACCTGCTGTGTTGGAGATGAGCAGACTGAGTCGTTTAGCCATCACAATGTGACCCTTGTCAACATCAGTCTGCATGTTCTTTCCATGCTTGTGAGTTTTCTCCGGGTACTCTGGTTTCCTCCCACAGTACAAAGACATGCACATTAGGCTAATTGGCTGGACTAAATTGCCCCAAGATGTGTGAGTGTGAATAGTTGTGGGTGTGCGTTGGGTGTGTCTTGCAATAGGCTGGCAAGGTGTTCAGGGTGTACCCTATGTTCACTCAGTGTCGGCTGAGATACGCACCAGCCTCCCCGCAACTCTTGCAGGATTAAACGATTTGGGAAATGAGTGGGTGAGAGTACATACAGTACATATATATACACCCTAAACTTTATTTAAGCAAATAAACAGGCCCTCTGACAGATTACATTCTATCCTGCTCAGGGTCATGGTGGACCCATAAGCACTTGAGTCACTCACTCACAGCCAAATTTATATCCATAAATACTCTAATCTGCAAGAAGTCTGTCTCATTAGACCCCAGACACATTTATTATCAACATGTCATCAAAATCCTTAGCACCATGCAGTGTCTTTAGACCAAGTGGGGGTGTATGGCATTTCACAGCTCTTTAGTAAGCACCTTTTCTTAGACGGATAGGGTTACCTTGCTATGCTATGGCGTCTCATCCATTTCAACATCTTCCCTTGGCCATGCCAGTCTACTTTAGAGAGACGGATGTCTCAAACCCAAGGACAGGGCACTATTGACAGGTCTGAACATGACAGGACACACCCTGACTGATTAGACATCACACTGTGAGGGCTAGGAATCGGGTTTGTCTTATAAACAGGTCGGCACTCGAAGCTTAAGTGATGGTTTGGATCACGCATGAAATATGAGAGGATGTCATTTATCACTGAGGAAATTGGAACGAAAGGGAGCTACTGTACATAATCATCACTCATCATCCAAAAGGTAGGTAGGTGCCTTCAGTCCTGGCTTAATAGCAACATTTATTCACTTCTACCTGCAAGGATAATGTAGAAGATGGACCTAGAAAGGCAGAGAATGACAACCACAGAGGTCGTTATAACTTAATTGGCAAGTGTGGTTGAAAAAAAGAGAAGAAATGGATTGCTATTAATTTCCAGCAGCTGAACAGGAGAACTAAAAACGGCTAATAAATCCCATTATCGAGAAAGCAAAGCACATTTCGTCTAATCGCTTATATTGTGAACTGCTAACCTTTTAGCATTTGTACACGCACGCATGTGTGATGTTATTTTCTATCGCATTAGCTTCTGTGCTGGCACATTCACATCCATCATTTCTAATGCTGTCTTCTGCTTTTAACATTTCCAGTGTTAAAAGGCCACTCTCAAAAAATTATTAAAAAAGAAAAAAAGAAAAGAAAAACTTTAATAATAAATCCAGCAAATGCTTAAATCCTGCCATTTCTCTTTTCAAGCACATGTTACTACTGATGCACAATTAAATCGCTGGCCTTTTGTCCTCTTCTTTAAAAGTAGCGGACAATGAAAAATGTAAACAATAAAAGGATTATCTTTGGTTTTGCTTCCACATGAGACGTATTTGGAGGAAACCCACACAAGCACGTTGTGACGGACTGGCGCGAGCTCCGGAAATGTTCGGAACAACAGGTCAGGCAAAGAAGTTGGTTTAGCGATTTATTATGAGTGAGCCAATAAATGTAACAAATAATAATAAATTAATAGGAGAGGCGGTCGTAAGCCCGTTGTTTCAGAGTGTAGGAGATGAGAGGCGAAGATTGGAGACCGCTTGCGATGAATCTTGGATCTTGCAGCAATATTCTCGCAGAGATGTTTGGTTGTTTAGGTTCTAGCGTAGTCCGTTCAGCAACGTAGTTTGTTCAACGTAGTCCGCTCAGCAAGCACAAGAGAGTGGACTACGTTGAACGAACTACATTTAACCATAGGTCAACCAACCGTTTAACTACGTTACCATAGAAACAGGATGTGCCTGTCACGTCACACCTCCCCTCGTGAAAGAAAAGTTGACGTTTATGACAACTTTTACGATAGCTTTACAATATGAAACAAACAAGATCATGAAACAAATATTAAACAAATAAGAACATCATGGGATAGATATGAAATCAAATGACAATTGTCATAGTTACATAGTGATATTTTGTATATAATCAGAAAATAAATTATAAATATACATCGTATACTGAATACGTACATTTATCGAGAGAGTGCATCTGCACACACATTATTTACTCCCTTGACGTGTTTTATGTCAAGGTTGTATTCTTGTTAACATTAAACTCCAACCCAATAACCTTCTGTTCTTGCCTTTCATTCTGTGTAGGAATATCAGCGGGTTGTGGTCGGTATATACTACTATGGGTTGGTTGGAAGAGGACAAATATACTTCAAAATGTTGCATTGCTAAAATTAGAGCTAACGTCTCTTTTTCAATGGTGGAATAATTTGCCTGGTGGGTATTGAATTTTTTTGAGAAGTAACAGACTGGATGTTCGACGTCATTATCATCTGACTGTGATAGTACAGCACCTGCACCAATATCACTAGCGTCTATGGTCAAACTGAAGGGTTTGCTAAAATCCGGGGCCTGAAGAATGGGTTTGGCACATAGCAAGGATTTGACATTGTTAAAGGCTTTCTGACCAGATATACCTTTTGTTTTTCTTCAATAGATCTGTTAGTGGGGCAGTGATGTCAGCAAAGTTTTTGCAAAACTTTCTATAGTAGCCTGCCATACCTAGGAATCTCATTAGGCTGCGTTGGTTTTCTGGGGCTGGGAAGTCCACGATAGTTTGGACTTTTGCTGTGATAGGGGCTATCCGCCCATGACCGACAACATAGCCCAGATAGGTCACAGTAGCTTGATCGAATTCACTCTTAGTCAGGTTGATAGTCAGATTAGCACTTAGTAATCTAAGGAAAACTTTTTTAAATGAGATAGGTGGGTATCCCACGTGTCGCTGTAGATAATGATGTCGTCTATGTACATCCCAACACTGTCAAGGCCTGCCAGGCACTGGTTCATCATTCTCTGGAATGTGGCTGGTGAGTTTTTCCTCCCGAAAGGCATTACTTTATATTGGTATTAGCCGCTCGGGGAACACAAAAGCCGATATCTCTTTGGCTCTCTCCGTAAGCGGAACACACCATTATCCTTTTAGCAAATCACACTTTGTAATATATTTTGCCTTACCGACCTTGTCCATGCAGTCTTCTTTGGTAACGGATATGAGTCGGTCTTTGTCAGTGCATTTACTTTTCGGTAGTCGCAGAATCTGAGTGAACCATCTGGCTTAGGAATCGAGACACAAGGTGAAGCCCAGTCGCTCTTGCTTGGCTGGATGATGTTGTTCTCCAGCATGTAGATCTCCTTTTGAATCAATTCGGCCTTGTGGGGGTTGACACGGTACGGGTGTTGTTTGATAGGTCGTGAATTTCCGACGTCCATGTCATGCTGGGCGATGTGGGTCTTGCTGGGTACATCAGGAAATAATTCTTAAAATTCCAAAAGGAGATCGGCCAGTTGACGTTTGTCTTTGTGTGATAGATGACTTAGCTTTCGTGGTAGATCAGATAAGATGTCGGAGTTGTTCAGTCTCATTGGACGATCTTCGTCTAGCTTCAAGGCAACGGCTTCTTCAGGTTCGGCCTGAGGACAGTCGCTTACCACTAAGACTTCAATGACCTTTGGTGGTTTATGTGGCATAGCTGAGTTTTTCTCCGCTCAGGTGTTTTTATGATGTAATTGACGTCATTTATCTTTCTGATGACCCCATATGGACCATGGTATCTTGTTTGTAATGGGCTTCCAAGGATAGGTAATAAAGCCAACACTTTGTCTCCTAGGTTGAAACTGCGTCCCAACAATCCCTTCGTCCCAACATTTCTAGTTCTTGTCAAAGTTTTGATCATATTCCTTAGGGTCGAGTGGAATCTTTCTAAGGCTCCCTGAGATTCCGGGTGGTATGCGCTGGATGTTATTTGCTTGGCTCAGAGTTGGTGTACTACACTTTGGAATAGGCCTGACATGAAGTTTGACCCTTGATCCGACTGGATTTCCTTTGGTAGGCCGAACAGTGTGAAGAAATTAATTAGGGCCTTCATGATTTTCGGTGTTTTAATACTCCTCTAGGGGACTGCCTCCTGAAAACGTGTGAGAGGAGATGAGAGGCGAAGATTGGAGACCGTTTGTGATGAATGGAGTCTTGGATCTTGCAGCAATATTCTCGCAAAGATGTTTGGTTGTCCAGGTTCTAGCGTAGTCCGTTCAGTAACGTAGTTCGTTCAACGTAGTCCGCTCAGCAAGCACAAGAGAGTGGTCTTCCACTTATATAATTAACATAGTCCTCTGTGACATCATCACTACAGCACAATTGGTAGGCTTTGCCATAGTGACCTCTGTGTGACATCATTATCATCACTACATCACAATTGGTGGGCTTTGTCATAGTAGATATACATTATGGTTGCGTTACCATAGAAACAGGATG
>JBCNYH010000026.1:25932034-25951651 GCA_039654325.1 Tandanus tandanus
ACTTTCATATTAAGGCGGGGGCCACAAACTATCGTCCTGCGGGCCGCAATTGGCCCGCGGGCCGCGAGTTTGAGACCTCTGGTCTAAGGTGTACTCTGCCCTCGCCCAGAGTCGGCTGACATGGGCTCCAGCCTCCCAGCAACCCAATTAGGATTAAGCGGTTCAGAAAATGACTGAATGAATAAGCTCAATCCTGTGACCTTGATTTTGACCTTTCAAGGTCACTCAAGGTCAAAGTTGATTCTACTGTTTGAAAGCATGTATATGGGTTCCTATCTGTCCCTCATTGCATCCATAGATCTACGTCACTTTGTTTCTCAGATATGGTCAAACTAATCTCAAATACAGTGTGACCTTGTGCTCACATTGACCTAGATATTTCAAAAGGTAAACAATCAGTGGGGATCAGGTAGGGTGGTGTTCCCACCAAGTTTGGTAAAAATCCTTGCATGGGTGTGGACGAAAAAAATGAATGCTGGTGATTACAATACGTCTGCCAAAACTTCCGTGTGTGGTGGAGGCTAAAAATTGAATAAGAGCTACAAATTAAAGTAATAAAGGTTAATTATTCTTTAGCAATATTGATAATGTCTTCTGGTATGATGTGTTTTTTAGTTTGCACTACTAAATTAAGATTAAATGTTTTGATGTTAAATTTCCTTGATTTTTCAATAATTATACAATTATTCATTTTGAATAGCAAAGAATGGGACCGGCGTGAACTAGAAACGTATAATTCATTTGATTACAAATGTAAAATCACTCATTACTTTGACATTTGTACCACACACTTACTGAGCTGATGCTAAGTCGTGTGGAAGGTGATACTATTGATAATATTTCAAAAAAAATGTCAAGCATGATCATTTTGGATGTGTGGAGCTATGAATGATTTAAAGCAAGCACTGAGTAGATAAATATCATTCACAAACGCAATTTATTAAGACAAAATGAGATTTAAAATGGTGCAAAGCAATAAGATACTTATTTGTAGACATTCAGAGATACTATACTGAATGTCAGCGTCTGTTTTCCCATTCTCTTTCATGCAGAGAAGCAGTCGTTTGTTAGCCAGGTGCTGCTGCACCCTGGTGTGTTGCTCAACTCCGAAACACACAGAGACACATAATCAATTATGTATCCTGGAAAAAGGGAGAGAAAAAAAACCCATACAGGCTTTCAAAAACACTGATATACTGTACATCATCAAAGCTCATGCACTCCGAGCATGCACTCCGAGAACAACACTTCCAACCAGCGCACAGATTGATCAGTTCATTTTAAGATTCTAGACGGTGCTGTTCTTAGGGAGGTGATTGGCAGGACACTGTATAGTAACATCTGCTTGGAGTTTCAGTGATATATTGCTTCTCAGACATTAAATACAGTACATGTATTACGAGCATTAAAGCGGGGTTTGAGTTCGCTGCAGCTCTTCCAGGTGCCATAAACATGTCTGGCTGGATTTCACTGTGCTGTAGTTATCTGACTATGAGGAGTCAGTCCTCGCACGGAAGAAAAAAGAACAATGAAAAAGTCTGTAAGCAATGTAATAGACACATTTTTGATGTGTGCACGGAATTCAGAGCAGGAGTACACACAGATCAGCCATAACATTAAAACCATGTACAACATAAAAACACTCTCACACTTGGTCTCAGCCAACACTGGGTAAAGGCGGGGTATACCCTGAACAGTTTGCCAGACCATTGCAGGAACCCAAGCAAACACAGGGAGAGCACACAACCATTCACAAGCAGTCAGTTAGCCTAATGTGCATGTCTTTGGACTGTGGGAGGAAACTGGAGTACCTGGAGGAAACCCGCGCAAGCACGGGGAGAACATGCGAACTACACACAGAAATGAAGCCTGAGCCTGAACTTGAATCCAGGACCTTCTTGCTGTAAGGCTGTATAGTGGGGTTGGTGACGTACGCTCATGAGTGAGAGGTTGAGGGTTCAAATCCCAGGTAGACTTTCACTGTACTAAGACTCCTGGGCAACGTCTTGACCACAAGTGTGCCTCCATCCAACCAGCAGTATAAATGGATACCAGTAAAAAATACTGGGAAGATAACCTGCAATGGATTAACGTCCCATCCAAGAGGAGTTGAACTCCTAGCCACTTCACGCTACTGGGATAAACTCTGACTGTGATGAGCCACTAGGCAACCGACTTACCTTACACCTCGGCAGTATAAATGGAGAGGAAACCTGTGATAGACTAGCATCCCATCCAGGAGGATGTCACTCGATGCTATCACACTATGGAGCCCCCGATAATTTCCGGCCTCATTTTGTTAAAGTCAGTAGCAAGTTGTAGGTGATCGCCAACTTCCTGAAGCCACTTGTGCACCAGGCAACTTTGAATAAAATTATTAACATCCCTGGCCCTAATCTCCTTTTCCTGGGCACCTGGGCATTTGATTTGTTCCCCAGTTGGTGGTTTATTGGTTAAGGGTGGCAAGTTGTTAGGAATATGACTCTGCATTAGACTTACCTTGGAAGTGGGAAGTTGTAGCTCGCAATGATGTCATTTTCAACTTTTCAAGTATGGAAAAAATAAGATTTCATCAATTTTCATATTTTTTGTTAACATTAAACGAGCCAGCTAGTGTATATTTTCCTGATCAAAACAGCGATCTGCCATATATAGTCAATATTACATAATTAATGCTACTTATGAAGCTCTGCTGATGATGCTGCTGTGCACAGCTGTGATGATTTGATGTGACCTGCTGAACTCTGAGTTGAGGAGTTCACTCCAACCTCTCATATAGGAGTTGAGGGAGCGCTTTGTTTGGTTTTTCCTGGTCTCTGGTTGAGAATGGTGAGTCGAATGCAACATGACTAAGGGTGTGTGCATTAAAGTGTGTGAGGTGTTGAGGTGCTTAATTTGCTGGGTTTTCTTGTCCAAAGTCTTGTCCAAAACATATTTACAAATTTTGACTCTAGGTCAAGTCTAGCTGTTGACCTGTGCTTGTTTAAGCCTTAATCTGTATGCATATTGTATTGAACTTGCTTTGGATGAGCGTCTGCCTTAATGTCAGTGTTAAAGCATGAACCCACACTTCCCCCGTCACCACCAAACCCAATAATAACTACATAGGAGTTCAATTATAGTTTATTTGTGCACTTTTAACAATAGAAGATATCAAAAGAACCTGAAATCTGGATCTGGAACGAAATCTGTAATGACCAATCCAGAGGCAAGTGTGGTGTGGAAAACCCCTCTTGAGATGAGAGATGAGAGGAAAAGGAAACCCACCCTTTTCTGAGTGATTATGTGCATTCCTTGTATACATCTGTATAAGAGCACTGTGTTGAAAGGACGTTTGGAAGTCGTCAGCTTATGTATAAATCTGCAATGTGGTGAAGGAACCTTTGCGTGACCTTTGGTGAACAATCAGTTTGGCTCGCACAGACGGAACTGGTTTTGTCACCACACTTTATGGCATCCACGCCAGGACATTAGAGGGAGAGGTGGGTATTTGCTTCAAGCATTGAAGACAGCAGAAGCCACAGGGACTGTGGTTGCCTTTGATAAAGCTTTGTTGGAACTGCTCCTCAGTTGCGTTTTATCTGCTCTTCACTACTGCTTTTTATCAAGCACTATCTTTACTTTATAGTACTAATGAGCATGCAGCTTTGGAACCAACAAAGGCATACAGAAAGACAAAAAAAGATGGATGGCCTTGTGATTACAGCAATAAGCTTGGATCTTAACTTGAATCCAGAGATTCCCCAGGAACTTCCCAGTAATGATGAGCAGCATGTTGCTTTATGGTTATGTTTATAATTGGTTTGCAAGACTACGTTTGGCACCAGACAGACTGGGAACAAAGTGTTTAACTCACGTCTGGTCTTTCTCTGCCAATTAGTCTGATGGCAAGAGGTTATATTAAGGACAGATCAAAGCATTTTGGTGTGAAGTAGACAGAGTGGGAAATTGATCTCAGACAGTGAGGAAAGGCCTCCAGAAAATCAGTGAATTGCACCAATAAACAGCTGTAAGGTTACACAATTCAGATAACATCATGGCTATTACACACCCTGCTTCAAAACAACACTCAAATGAAATCACACGTGTGCGTGGGACCTAAGCTCCTTATATTGGTCAAAGTAACCTAATAATAGACAGGAATTGGACTTGCAGGACTGTTCATTGCTGATTTTTGGAAGCTAGCACCAAGAGTACTATTCACTTCACCAAGTCTAACAAGAGCATAAACCGGGTAAGACATTACAACTCATTCTGGGTGACTACAAGCTGCCAAAATGCAGGCCAAGCTCATCCATCTGGTTGACCATCTTTGCCAGTTGTAAAGGAATCACTTTTGGAATGATTCATTCATTCATTTGCCAAGCTGCTTAATTCTGCTAGGGTCACGGGAAGGCTGGAGTCTCTCTCAGCCGACTCTGGGTGAAGGCGCGGAACATCCTGAACAGCCTGCACAACCATTCACCATCACACTTACAGCTATGGGCAATTTGGAAAAACCAACTGGTCTACTATTCATGTAATATATTATGTCTTTGGACTATGGGAGGACACCAGAGGACCCGGAGGAAACCCATGCAAGCATGGGAAGAACATACAAACCATATAGAAATGCCCTCTCTGAGCCTGGGAACCCAACCCTTGAACCCAAGACCTTTTTGCTGTGAGGCGGACGTGCTAACCACTACATTACCACGCCACCCTAATTTTTGAATTAGTGTTACTAATACTATATCATAGACAAGCTATAGTAGTCATAACCATACAACAGTAAGGCAATTCAAAAGACTCAGATATTATTTGAACCAATTTACACAAGTATTGAACCAAATAGGAAGGCATTGAGGTGCAGTGGTTAGCACTGGCACCATTAGAGAAAGAAGGTCCTGGTTGGAACTTTGGGGCTGACTGGAGCCTTTCTGTGTGGATGTGGAGGTTGTGTGCTCTTCTTGTCATTGCATGGGTTCCTCCAGGTGCTCTGGTGCTTCCCTACAACAGTTGAGAGACATGCAGATTAGGTCAACTAGCTACTCTAAATTGCCCACAGGCATGAAAGTGAGTGTGACTAATTGGTTGTGTCTGTATTGTCCCGGCGATGAACTGGTAACTTGTTTGGGGTGTGCCCAGCCTCTGGGATTAGCTTCCCCTTACTCTGACAGATAAGTGGTATAGATAATGAATGAATGGATAGAAAGGGATGAATAAAAGAGACTTGGATAAATTGGATAAAAAGAATTTGGAAAGTAATCAATCATGGTGTATTGTATAAACCTAACGCTATGACGCTATACTCCTATAAATTGTTTTGCGTATTGGATTTTTATGTTATGAATTATTTCTTCCATAATAAGTGTCTAATGAAGTGTGTGTATTTTCTTCTATGCTATATGTCCTAGTATTACCTCTTTATGTACTATACAATTCAACCAAAGAGACTAAACAGGAATAGCATTCCATACAGATGAAATTCTGGTCTACGCCTGTTCCAATTCACATTCTAACGTGGACAAGTGTGCAGACACTCAGACACACACACATGGACAAACACCCATGAGCATGACATCAGCACACAATGACCTGCATGGCCTCTGGATGGCTTTGGTTTCCTGAAGCCAGTCTCGTAATGACAGATACAGTTTCAGAGTCAAGTCTTAAACATTCCCTGATTCGCTCGGCCTCAGTAGGACACATGGCTGTAGCCAGCACACATGTGGTTAATAAGCTGATGCTGTGCAGGGCCTCCCTACGTGGTTAAGGGAGGCCCTGTACAACCCTAGCCAGCTTAAATAACCAAATAATCAGAATTTCTAAAAACAATGGCTTCCTGACTTTTCTCCGAACTCTCACCTTAGCATTTTGGGGTCGCAGAGCCTAAACTTGAACCACCCGCCTCTTCTGTGTTCAGCAAACTGTCATTTATGTTTAACCCAACTCTCTGTCATCAAAACTGAGAGACAACAACAACAGAGCTAAACCAGGTCCAGCTGTCGGAGATAAGAGGTTTTACTATATATCCCCTTTTTTTCTAACGCAAGGCCACTTTCAAAAAATGTTCTGTATTGTTTCATATCTACATCAGAAGAGCTGGGAACTTTCCCTGTACACAATACCGGTAACAAATCTCTAATAGACGGAGGGGTTTGGCTAATTATCTGCACTTAACTTGAGATTTTCTTTTGTCTGATACTTCTGGTGGTGGTGGGGGTACTTTGAATTATTAACTAATATATTAAAACATCTCCCTGGTCTTTGAAGACCCAAAAGGATTACTGTCCCATGCCCACAGCCTGTCCTATTAAAATAAAATTGGAAACAAGGCTGCAGATGACTGCATGGTACAACCACGGTCTCTTGAGAGAGTTTGGTCAGATTTATAGATGTCCACTGGGGAAATGTTTGTGCAACAGAAGAACACAAACAGATTTGTTAAGAAGCTTCAAAAACAGCTCGCTGCTACAAAATCAAGCCAACCCTGTACACAAACAACAAAACACTAACATTTGATTATCAAGACAACCATGGTTACCATAGCTCAGTGGTCAACAACCCTGTTCCTGGAGGTACTACCTTCTTGAAGTCTTTGGCTCCAATGAAAATCAAGCCCACCTGACCATCTTGTTGTTGACTTGAGAAGTTCTTAATCAGCTAAAAGAGGTGTGTTGGTCATCACTGTCATGCTTTAAAAGGGAACACCCCCCCCCCCCCCATAAAAATGTCATTTTAGTTCGCTTTTTTTTGTGTTTTCGTGTAGTATATGTTTAAACCTTATATAATGGTGCAAAAAAGACCATTACACAGCACTGATGCACCTGCATGCAAAAAAATGATGAAGCGTTAAAAAAAATGATGAAACATTAAAAAATCTAGTTTTAGTGTTTAGTTTTTTATGATTATGTTGTTTTGTATATATATATTAAAACAATTATTCGCCTCAGTGAATGTCACTAAATTGAATATTCAGTGATATCCACCTCGCCTTTGCCGCAAAATTGTTAATTATAAATATTGACATGCAAGACATTTAACAGTGGATTAATTTATATCCCTTTATTTATTTATTTATTTATTTGATTTTTCCCTGTTTTTGTTCGCCCCTAATTTTAGTCGTATCCAATTCCCATCCAATTCCATTAAGTGTTGCCTCCCTATCACATACGACTACCACCAACCAGGGATTGGTGTAAGCATGCACATGCCACCTCCATGACATGTGATGCTGCCACCCCCATCTTTACAATCTGCTGCGTATGTGCATTTGGAGGCGGCCCAACACACTCAGAGGGAAAGCGCTATCCGATTCCTTTATACGGCCATGGATTGGCTGGTGATAGGAGAGTGTATGCCATCCCTCCCTCCTGTGAGAGCCCAGCCAATTGGCTCCTGTGCACTCCCGGTCATGGATGGCTGTGGCATCAATCTGGATTCGAACTTGTGACCTCCAGGTTCATAGTCATGCACCATATCAGTGTGCCACTCAGGAGCCCAATTCTTCCCCTTTAATATCAAGCATCAATGTGCTGTACAGGCTACTTGAATCATCATCATCGTTCATTTTCCGAACCGCTTAATCCTAATTAGGGTCGCGGGGAGGCTGGCGCCCATCTCAGCCGACTCGGGTCGAGGGCAGAGTACACCCTGGACAGCTCGCTACTTGAATCATTCGCCTATAAACCTTTTCTCACTCACTCACTCATTTGCCTAAGAGGCAAACCTCTTAATTCCATTAGGGATGCTGGAGCTTATCTCAGCCGACACTGGGCAAAGGTGGGGTACACCCTGAACAGCTCTCCACAATATCGCATTAATCCATTCAAACTCACATCCACACCAAGGGGCGATTTGGAACATCACATCAGCCTAATGTGCATGTCTTTGGACTGTCCGAGGAAACCGGAGTACCTGGAGGAAACACGCGAGCACAGAGAGAACATGCAAACTCACAGAAAATACACACAAAAACGCCCTCAGTGAGCCCGTGACCCGAACCGCAGGACTTTCTTGCTGTAAGGCGGACATGCTAACCACTACACCACCATACCGCCAATAAACCTTATCTTATTCTTTTTATTCCACAAGCAATAAAACATGCAGGATTTTTCAGACAGTTGCAATTTAGGTTCAATAGAATGAAGACAATAGTCTCTTCTATTTTCCCTTACCGACCCAGGATCCCTATCAAAAGAACAAGAACCAGCTTATTCTCTCTCCAACACCATGTATTTACATGATTCAATAAACATTTAGAGATCGAGAGCATTGCATTGCATTACGAACCCTCAGGCCTAAAGACAGAGCCTTTGCTCACATCTCTGTTCCTACACAAGCATACAGTACATCACCAGTTTTCACCGAAAGGCTGTAAAGGAACTACGACTGAATGCTTTCGGGAAAAATAAATAAATAAAGCAATTGTTAAGTGCGATTAGAGCAAATTCGATAAACTCTTTTTTTTTAAAAACAGGCTGATACTAGATTGTGCGGTTGTGCAGTTCTCGTGTCACTTCGAAATAATCAGCGAGTGTGTGCGTGCGCACGCACATGTGTGTGTGTGTGTGTGTGCGTTGTGGGGAGATGCAACTAAATGAAAACAAGCTGTCGCTGCGCAGATGCCAAAGCCTGACAATGCTAATGTGAAATGTCACTGTTTGAGTTTGTCTTGTTTGACAGAATGAAATGTGAAGAAAAAAAACAACAAATGTTAAAGCTGATGATGAGGAGGGAGAGAAGAAAGCCAGCCATCGGAGTGGTGTTTATTTATTAATCAAGGACGGAAGGATAAGCAGGCAGGGTGGTGAGGTTGGCAGGACGAAACTGGAAAAATGCTCAACAAACCCAGTCAAATTTTGTATTGGTGGTGTAGTGGTTAGCACGTCGGCTTCACAGCAAGAAGGTCCAGGGCTCGGCGAGGGCGTTTCTGTGTGGAGTTTGCATGTTCTTCCTGTACTTGCGTGGGTTTCCTCAGGGTACTCCGGTTTCCTCCTACAGTCCAAAGACATGCAGGTTAAGCTGATTGGCTGTTTCAAGTTGCTCCAAGGTTTGAGTGTGAGTGTGAATGGTTGTGTTTGTGTTACCCTGTGATGGTCTGGTGAGCTGTTCAGGGTGTACCCCACCTTCTCCTAGTGTTAGCTGAGATAGGCTCCAGCCTCCTCACAACCCTTAAACGAGTGCAAATGAGTGAGTGAGTGAGGTAATATGACTACTATATTAATTATCAGGATACATGAGCGGCATGGTGGCATGGTTGTTAGTATGTCCACCTCATAGCAAGAGGGTCTTGGGTTCGAATCCTGGGCTCGGTGAGGGTGGTTCTGTGTGGGTTACCTCTGGATACAAAGACATGCACATTAGGCTAACTGACTGTTTCAAGTTGCCCATAGGTGTGAGAGTAAATGGTTTTGTGTGTGTGTGTGTGTGTGTGTGTGTGTCTGTGTGTGTGTGTGTGTGTTTAGGCCCTGCGATGGAATGGGGAGCTCTTCATGGTGCACCCAGAGTCAGCAAAACCTTCAACTTAATTATATGGCTTGTAAAAAATTTCAGGGAATTAGCAACCACAGGCCACGGGTAACCCTCACCATGCTTCAAACACGCATGCTCCCACCACCATGCTTCAAACACGGGGAAGGTCTTCTGAGGATGCTTTCCATCAAAGCATAAAGAAATTCCAATTGGGTGAAATTATGTATCATTTTAAAGAAGATCTGGCAACCCAGATGGATGTGTATTAATACCACCGGTGCTTTATTATCATTTCATGCACCATAATTTCCGTTTTCATTTTCAGGGTTTCAGCTTCTTCTTCTTTTTTTTTTACATGACTGAACAGTCCTGGTCATGACGGAGGTTGAGATGTCTGAATTTCATCAAGCACTTGGGATTAGCAATGTTTGCTGGATTTCATCATCTTATCTGTGGCTCTCACCAGACTTAAGTAAGCTCTCTTCGACCCGCTCGCCAGTGCTGCACTATTACTAAAGAGTTTCTATTCCCGTGGTGAATTCGATTTGATTTCTCACAACTTCTCTGGAAAAATAGCGAGAGAGAGAGAGCCTAGAGATGGAGCTCAACTGGAAAGGGGGCACGAATGAAAAAAAAGAAAACCTAAGACAGATTCCTTAAGTGTTTTCCAAACTACTAATATTCTGGATACAGGTGGCATGGTGGCGTAGTGGTTAGCATTGCAAGAAGGTCCTGGGTTCGAGTCCTGGTGTTTCTGTGTGGAGTTTGCATGTTCTTCCTGTGCTTTCTCTCCGGGTAATCCAGTTTCCTCCCACAGTCCAAAAACATGCACAGTTGGCTGATTGGCTGTTCCAAATCACCCCTAGGTGTGAGAATGAGTGTGAATGGATGTGTGTGTGTGTGTGTGTGTGTGTTGGCCCGTTGATGGCCTAGCGAACTGTTCAGGGTGTACCCCGCCCTCGCCCAGAGTTGGCTGAGATGGGCGTCAGCCTCCCCATGACCCTAATTAGGATTAAGCCACTTCCCTATATACCCACTTGTATGTTATGACATTTTTATGACAATGTAAGGATGTGGGACGGCACGCTGGCACTGTGCTTAGCACATCCACCTCACAGCAAGAAGGTCCTGGGTTCAATTCCTGGGCTGGGGTGTTTTTGTGTGGAATTGCATATTCTCTTCCCTGCTTCTGTGGGTTTCCTCCAGGTACTCCGGTTTCCTCCGACAGTCCAAAGACGTGCACATCAGGCTAATTAGCTGTTCCAAATTGGCCCTAGGTGTGGATGTGAGCATGAATGGTTATGTGTGTTGCCCTGTGACAGTCTAGGTGTACCCCACCTTCGCCTAGTGTTGGCTGAGATGGGCACCGCTTCCCTGCGACCTTAATGGTAGTTTTTTTCCGTAATGTTTGTATCACTTTCATATGGACTTTTGCCACAATAAAAGTACAACACATATTTTATATGAGAATGCAACCGCACAGCTTTTCTCTCGAACATACATCAGTTCCTTCGCTTGTAGCGCCGCTAAATTCATACGGAAACAAAAATCACAGGCTGTTTAACCTCCTTGTAGAAAATGCATCCACCACATGACAATTAAGTCGTCTGTTCGCGTCGAGTTTGTCTCTGAGGAAAGCTTGGTCCTTACCAGGTCCACAGCTCCACATAATCATTTCTTTGTATTACCAAATGAAGTAATGCAACTAGACTGGGTGCATTTATGAAACCATAAATTGAATGCTTATAAAGGAAACATTGTGAGAGCAGGACTGCTGGTCGAGCTCAGGGGCGAACACGTCTCTCGTCGAACGAGGCCGGATTGAGAAACCAGTTGTGCAATTAGTGTTTCTACATGAACATAAACGAGAGTAAATCACCTCTTTTGCAAACCAGGCATGTTCTTTATATTTCGAAGTCTCTTTTGCAAATGATGCCTTTCATCCAGATTATGAGGTAGAGGCTTTTAAGGATTGCAAAATTATGAGGTATGTGATTCGAGTTCTACCCGGAAAGGACATTATGGAAAGAACTTGTGAGAGTGTATGACTTCTAAGCTCCACCACAAAAACCACATTGGGATATGAGCCAGACCAGCCATCAAACCCTGCTAGATAGTTCATTTGAACCAGGGACGGCCAACATCAAAAGATCCTATTGTTCCTGAATATTTTTTTTAAACAAACAACAAAAAAGTCTGGGAGAACGTTCCTTTCTGAGCACAAAAGCTTATTCTCTAGACCTTTTCCGAATAATGCAATTAAATCCGGAGTCTGCTTTCTGCTTTCTGCTGCCAGTTCACGTGAACTCAGAATGTCCGGCTCTCTGTGACGAAAGGACAGAATTGCTTAATACCGTTTCTCCTGTTAATGCGTGTTGCTAAATCATTAGTGTGTCAAGAAAATGGGATGAGCGCACTGTCAGGATGGATGGGATAATTCTTCACCTTTATACATACTCGCTGAGTGATATGAGGGGCTTTCCTGTTTTTCTTTATTTTTGTACTTAAATTTAGTTGTAAATTGATTTTAAATCATACATTCATTTTCTAAGCTGCTTTATCCTTATTAGGGTCGTGGGGAGGCTGGCGCCCATCTCAGCCGACTCTGGGCGAGGGCGGGGTACACCCTGAACAGCTCGTCCGACCATTCCAGAGCAAGCACACATACATACAACCATTTACACTCACTCTCGCACCTACAGGCAATTTCGAACGGCCTACTGTGCATGTTTTTGGACTGTGGGAGGAAACCGGAGTACCCGGAGGAAACCCACGCAAATTAGAGAGAGCAGAAGGATCAGAATCACTGGTATCTAAGAAGTAGCATGTGTACCCCAACAATCACACACCGAGAGAGAGAGAGAGAGAGAGAGAGAGAGAGAGAGAGAGAGGTTGTTATGTATGCTCTTAACAATGTAATGGTTACATACATCTATACATAAAGGCTGGATTTAAATATATGTTAAAGGTACAGTGTGTAACATTATGCAGGATCTATTAGCAGACATCATCAATAAATAAGTTTTCATTAAACTATAATCATTTTTAAAAAGTTAAGTTTTCAGAACCTCAGAATAAGCTGCTTGTATCTACATAGGAAGCGGGTCCCCTCTCATGGGGGCTGCCATCTTGCCATACAGGCTTTAAAGGGGAGGGGTCGCAGATCAACTGAGCTCTGCACTCCAAGCCAGCTAATGGCTCTGCTGAAGCTAACAGCGTCTGTTGTGGACTCTTTAGTGTTATCTTTCAAAAATGAAAGAAACTGCACTCCCTAAAGGTGTTTCTATATAATAATAATAATAATAATAATAATAATAATAATAATAATAATAATAATAATAAACAAAGCAGCAAAAACATAAATGACTTTTTTATGGCTTATTTTTCCATTTTAAAACATGATGATGATGATGATAATGATGAAGTCACCTGCTCCAAGAGACCTTGACAAACCGAGTGTCCGCCATTTTTATTCAAGCATTATCCACTTAGAATAATGATTTTTAATCCCGAGATAGTGGACCAGTCATACAGCGCCATTCCCTTGTAGTATATTCACACTCACTTGAACCGCGTAATCCTCCTGGGGTCACAGGGAGGCTGGAGCCTATCTCATCCGGCACCGGGGTGAAAGCAGGGTACACTCAGAACAGCTCACCAGACCATCACAGGGCCAACACATACACATACACACACACAACCATTCACACACACACATGGCACAGGAGTACGGAGAACCTGGAAGAAACCCACACAAGCATGGGAAGAGCATGCAAACTCCACGCAGAAACGCCCAGGACTCGAACCCAGGACCTTCTTGCTGTGAGGCGGATGTGCTAAGCAATACGTTTGTTCTAGCATGAGCACACAGTAAAGCAGAATCCGTTATTGTTATTACACACATGTTAATACACATGGAAGCGACGTCCCTGCTGAGAGCCAGTATGATGGATGACTTGATCCCGAAGAGCTCACTGATTTGGCGAACCACATACATAGTCACACATTTATTCCTTCATTCATTCTTACTGGAATTATGATTATTATTATTTTTCTGATAAAGTGCTGTTCCAGCATGCTTTGGCAGGACAGCTGACGGCCTCCAGTTACAGCCTCATTCTCTTTATGAGAGAAAGAAGCGAACAAGCTGTTCTGTGACAGGGTACACTAAAGCTTGTCCTGGCTCCAAGTCAAGCTAGTTGCAAATAGGAGGAGCAACACGACCAGGAAAACATCTCCTCCTGCAAGAGTTCTGCAGTTTGCCAACTTTCTCTACAAAGTCAGCGCTCTCTACAAAACGTCAGGGAGGCAATTGAGAGATTTCTTATTGCTTTGATGTGGAGCGGGGGAAAAAAAAGCCTTTTGATCCGTGCTGAAACTCTAAATACGTGTCAGTGCGGATGGATGTTCGAACGTGTTCAGGATCTCAGGGTTGATAAGCCTGCTATGACGATGGAAAGAGAGAATGATGAAGATGATCATAGGGGAATAAAATATAAGCCCATTCGATGTCAACTGATTCCTTCTAACAGCTGCAAAATAGGAAGCGTAACATCTGTGGAAAGCTGAGCTGGTATCTGTCATTCACTTTCCTCGGAAACCTAAAGCGAGTCCTTGATCGCAGCACTTAGAAAACTATTTCATTTTTATAGCACTTTTTTTTTTAAGAGCAAATTTTTCAAAGCAGCCTCACAGCCATCAGTGCGCAAGTCAAGGGAGAATGTGGCAACGGAAAACTCCCAAGGTGGAACTACAGTGAGGAGGAAACGACCTTCAGAGAAACTCAACTTTTGTTTTGTTTTTCTGTCGGTATGATTTAAGCATAATTACCTCCGCCAAGGAGGCTACGTTTTCATTGGCGTGGGTTTATTGGTTTGACTTCCTGTCCACGCTTTTTGATCAATCAATCTGAAACTTTTGTGTTGAGTACGCAAATCTGTGCACTGACGTCACAAAAAAGAATCAAAAATTAAAAAAAGAGTCTCCATCTCTTAGAGAGAGAGAGAGAGAGAGAGAGAGAGAGAGAGAGAGAGAAGATGAGATGGAGAGAGAGAGAGAAGGTGTGTGTGTGTGTGTGTGAGAGAGAAAAGGTGTGTGTATGAGAGAGAGAGAGTGAAAGTAAGAAAGAGAGAGAAGGTGAGATGGAGAGAGAGAGAGAGAGAGAGAGAGAGAGAGAAAGCAAGAGAGAGAAGGTGAGATGGAGAGAGAGAGAGAAAAGAGAGAGAGAGAAAGGTGTGTGTGTGTGTATGAGAGAGAGAGAGAGAGAGAGAGAGAGAGAGAGAGAAAGAGAGAGATAGGGGGGAGAGAGAGAGAGAGAGAGAGAGAGAGAGAGAGAGAGAAATTGGTCTGTATTAGCATGCAAATATGCTAATTTTTAAAATTCTAGTGTGCACGTGCATATATTGTAGTGTGCATTATTTAATTACCATAGTTAAGTCAGTAGAAGGGACTCACAAAATAGAACCAGAGTGCCACTACTAAAGTTCAAGGTACCTCGGACAGGCACAAATGGATTATGGTGACGTGCATTGATTAATCTGAAAAATCTGGCTAAGACTGCAGGTTTTTATTATAACCTGGCATATTTATAATGAAATGTCTTCCCCTAGTGGGCATCTGATGAATATTTATTCACATATTATTTGCACTTATTGACCTTAATTACACAAAGTTATGCAAATTTGCTCATGATTTTTCTATAGACCGACAAGTCACCATCCACAGATACTTCAGCTAAAATTAAAAGAATTAAAATAAAAAAAGTTATATAACTATATAAAATAACTTCAGTTAAAATTCAGAAGAATTCTGTGAACATAATCTTGAGATATAGCTATTTTCACAAAATCATCATTTTTGACCTTGACCTTTGGCCTTTCGAGGTCAACTCTTTTTTATACCAACATCCTGGTGCTCTACATGCCTGGTGTGAATCAGAACTACATCCCATAAAATTTGGCTGAAATATGTTTTATTTTTTTTCATTTTTGCCCCATGTTAGACATTTTTCCCATGCACAGATCTCCTCCAAAATTCTCTGTACCACTACTCTACCTAAAAAATTATCAAAGTATGTTAAAATAAATTTTTGAGTTATGTGGCACACAAACAAATAAACCAACACATTTGGAAACAACCTCCTGCGAGAGGTAAATATAGGTATGCTAGGGTAAATTTTGCACACCCTCCCTCTTTACTTTTCTCTGTGCTTTTAAAGACAAAGGCTCACGTGTAAGAACCAAAAAGACCCACACCTGCGCCGTTTCGTGCTTTCAAACTAGCCTGTCACAGTCGTCCTTTGTTTGAACTATCACAGTTCTAAACACTCCATGAACCTGGATCTATAAATACAGTCTGTAACCTTGAAATAAATGAGAAATTCTGTTGAACGTCCACGTGTGTGCTTTAGGGATTTCTCCTGGGCCTGAGAGTAAGGGTAGTCCCTGAAATGTCATTCCTTTCTAGATATTCAGGGTACACTAAATAATAATAATAACATTAATAATAATAATAATAATAATTATAATAATAATAATAATAATTACAAGGTATGTGTTTAAGCATGCTCTTGTATCCTTGTGGGAACTAAATGCTCTTAGAAGTATCGTTACTTTTTTTTTTTTATTGTGGGGACATTTGTCTGGTCCCTACAAGAAAAACTTTTTTAAATGTTTCCTTTTGGTTACTTAAGTTAAGGTTAGGTTTAGATTTAGCTGAAGGTGTGGTATTATTTACATTAATAAGGTTAAAGAGTTAGAGGATGGTCCTTACAATGGTAGTAAGATGTGTGTGTGTGTGTATGTGTGTGTGTGTGTGTGTGTGTGTGTGTGTGTGTGAGTGAGTAAGTGAGCATACATACCTGTCTGTCCCAATGAGCCGGAATATTTTCCTAGGTTCGTTGACATCCTGCAGGATTTCTGAGAATACTTCACCTCTCCTTTGCCAGCCATGTTTCCACAGAGCCACCAACGTGTCCTCAACATACACTACACACATAAACAGAAAAAAAACGTGAAATTAAACTAAACAACAGCTAATGACATTTTAATGACTTCACACTTCACTCACACCTTACTTCAGAATCAGCTTTATTGGTTCATAAAGCTTTGTTAAGTCATGCTCCTGAGATATATATTATCCAACAAGCTCCAGTTCAGCTGCTAAAGTAAAAGAACTATGTGGTAAAGGTGACCCTCCATCCTTACAAAAGGCTATGAAAGGACCCTATCCAAGTTTCATGGTTCAGCTAATTTGTTTTGTCATGTACATCAAGTTTAGTAGTGTCTTTGTGTAATAGCAGCTTACTTATAGGAATAACTCTTGGTAAAATTAAGAATCATTGTTATATCAATGAGTTAGCTGTCCTGGCCTAGATGCAGCAAAACAGGCCCAACCCAACAGATGCTTACCTACTCCAGTGACAACTGCACAGCATGAAGCTTGCTGGCTACTTGTAGGAATGTGACATAAAAAAAATTTCTATGCAGGAAATAACTACTTTCAGAACATTTACTTGATAAACAGTCAAGTATACTAGGTACAGTTTAAGAATATAGTCATTTCTTTGCAATAAAGAAAGCTTCTGTTTTTATAAGGTTATGAGAGAGCTAGTTATTTATACACATGTTTAAACTTTTTATTATTTCAGTGAAGACCACGGATTCAGGACTAAGTGGCTTGAAAAAACAGGCATGTGATACCATGTGCCGTTTGTGTAATT
The DNA here is from genome assembly GCA_039654325.1 of Tandanus tandanus. Lineage (NCBI taxonomy): Eukaryota > Metazoa > Chordata > Actinopteri > Siluriformes > Plotosidae > Tandanus > Tandanus tandanus. Next base: position 25,949,211 of record JBCNYH010000026.1, read on the forward strand.
AGCATACCATACATACTGTTAGGTTGAAGATTTAAAGAAGGGAAAGTTGTAAAGGGTGCATTAGGAATAGTGTTTGCCTGCAGGACTGTACTTCCTTAATGCCGATTAACTTACCTATGGATTCTACCTCCAATGGGAAGTTGATTTCTGTCTGCAGCTTCCTGGAGCCCCTCACAGCCCCGTCCATATTCACCCAGTGCACTGTGTCTGTGGGAAATACGAATGGAATAAGGATTTATGCACAATACTCATGCAGTTTCCAGCACTCTCCTGTTGAATTGTTGAAAGGATAAAATTAAATACACACACTGCAGGTTTGTTTGTTTGTTTTATCCATGTGGAGATGTTTTCATGTCTTATTTTAATGTATGCACTACTACAATTACGGAAAGAAAATATTACATTTAATATTAAATTATAATGGAACTCTAAATAAGTGATTTTATTTTTAACTGTAGATTGAACAAGGGTGCATCAAATAAAATACATTTTCCTCATTACATTTTGCATTGAAAATTAAATAGGTGTCACAGAATGGTTAATCTTTCTACATATATCTTAGGGAATTGTTTAATTATTTAACTCTAGTTTATGAATTTAGGTTGTACTTTTAACTGTAAAATAAAAATATAACAACAAAGTTCACAGACATTTCTCAGGTCACAGTGCTCTCACAAAAGCAGTACAACAGCTTGTCAATGAATCAGTATCCTCTAAGGTACTCATTTGTACACTTTATTCTGTTTGGGAACATATATATCACTTTGTTGTCCTAAAATGGTAAACATAGTTAGCTTGAGGTCTAAAAATTAGGCCTGGGAGATTGATGTAAACAGTAATGAGGCTCCTTCAGACTGGAGAAACGTTTCATAGTTCTTAGAACTGTTGGAGGAAGTACTCCCTTTTTTTAGATGGACAGATAGTGAAGATAATTGAAGGTGCGAATGCAAACCTGGGTGCTTTATATTTCTCAGGGGAGCTCTCCATGGAGGTTCATAGAACTGCTCAGTGCAAAATTGCCAATAGACTCCTACTGCACCTCTATTTCTGACAATGCCCTTAATCTTCCTAGATTTAATTTGTTAATACACTCACTCACTCACGCACTCATTTTCTGAACCGATTAATCCTACCCAGGTCGCAGGGAGGTTGGAGCCTCTTTCAACCAACACTGCACGAATGCGAGGTACACTCTAAACAGCTCGCCAAGGGCCTCAAATCTTTCTACTTGTGGTGTACATCATTTTTATATGCCCGTTTAGTCGGTGCTTGAAGATCCAAATGGCTAAAGAAATAGCACCATTCCTCATAAACTAGAAAGTTCACTTACTCTCAATAAGGACAAGGAGTGTGTCGCAGTCCAACTGATTCACCTGAACCCTCTCCATGCTTCGGCTCTCTAACAAGCATACACACAGAGGTTATGTGGTTAATCCAGACTTAATACTGATACATATTGCGCAGTAAATGATCAGGTATTAACAGATACAGTGAGAGAAGCTGATTATTTAGATTATTTAGAACACTGGTTGGAACAGGAACGAACATATTAAATGTAACTATAAACACATAAAAAGTATCACATATTCATTCTTACGTAAAAAGTGCAATTCTTGGCAAATTGTTGTAGTACAAGAGAAATAAAACACTTCCAGATTTGCTATTATTAGAGAATTACAATCTAAAATTTTAACGTCGCAGTATACAGTTCTTATTCAAGCTTAAAACATAACATGTAATAAAAATGTATTATTATAAGAATGGCAACATCAGCAATAATAATAATAATTATCATCATCATATTTATAATAATAATAATCATAATAATAATAATAATAACATTACAGCAACAAATTATTATGATTGTTTACCGGTGCCGGTGCTGGTGAACCAGGACGTGTTGGAGTTGAGGTTAATGATTTCCAGGTGAACAGGCTGTGCAGAGTTGACACCCTTGCTTATCCCTATACACACCAGCGGGTATTCCTGATCAGGAGCCCACAACATCTCAAACACACGCAATGGGGACGGCAGCGGGAAATCAAAATCCTGCACCAAGTAATAAGATTCATTTATTCACAAGCTTAAAAAGACTAAAGTGTACATTTACTATGACGACGACTACTTCTACTACTGCTTCTACTACTACTACTACTACTTCTACTTCTACTACTACTACTACTACTACTACTTTTACTACTACTACTACTACTACTACTACTACTTATACTACTACTACTACTACTACTACTACTTCTACTAGTACTACTACTTCTACTACTACTTCTACTACTGCTTCTACTACTACTACTTCTACTTCTACTTCTACTACTACTACTACTACTTATACTACTACTACTACTACTACTTCTACTACTACTACTACTACTTCTACTACTTCTACTACTTCTACTACCACTACTGCTACTACTACTACTTCT
>JBCNYH010000026.1:25951751-25972242 GCA_039654325.1 Tandanus tandanus
GTAGCGAGAGAAAAAGAGAGCAAGATAGAGAGAGGGAGAGAGAGAGAGAGAGAGAAAGGAAGGAAAAGAGAAGGTGTGTGTGTGTGTATGAGAGAGAGAGAGAGAGAGAGAGAGAGAGAGAGAGAAAGTAAGAAAGAGAGAGAAGGTGAGATGGAGAGAGAGAGAAAATAAGAGAGAGCGAGAAGGTGATATGGAGAGAGAAAGTAAGAGAGAGAGAATAAGTGTGTGTGTTTATGAGAGAGAGCGAGAGAAAGTGTGTGTGTGTGTGTGTGTGTGTGTGTGTGTGAGAGAGAGAAAGTGTGTGTGTGTGTGAGAGAGAGAGAGAGAGAGAGAGAGAGAAAGAGAAAGAGACAGATAGAGAGAGAATGAGAAAGTAAAAGAGAGGGGGAGAGAGAGAGTAAGAGACAGCGAAAGAGAGAGAATGAGAGAGAGAGAAAGATAGAGTAAGAATGAGAGAGAGAGAGATAGAGTAAGATATAGTAAGAACAAGAGAGAGAGAGTAAGAGATAGAAAGAACATAAGAGAGAGGGAGAGAGAGTAAGTAAGAGAGAATGAGAGAGAGAGTAATGGATAGAAAGAACGAGAGAGAGTAAGAGATAGAAAGAACGAGAGAGAGAGTAAGAGATAGAAAGAACGAGAGAGAGAGAGTAAGAGATAGAAAGAAAAAGAGAATAAAGGCCATTGCTTATATTTTCATCAGTAGAGCAGCCTGAAGTAAAAATAAACCCTTAAGAAAAAGACCACAGAATGATTTTTTTTTTCATTTGTAGCAAAACCACATCATTCAACAAAGTACTCAAAACGTCTGTCATTTTCTCTGACAGGCTGTACTTGAAGCAAGTTACAAGTTATCCAAGCCTCAACAGAAACACCGCCTGTATGAAGTATCCCGAACTGAAACAAAGAGCTTTCTGTCTAAACTCAGGTGCCAAAAGTAATATTTTCACGTGGAAGCCGTACCTGTCTTCAGACGTCCTGCTTTATATAAGACTCATACAAACAAGATAAGACCAGTCCGGGGTGAAAGAGCAGCAAGTGAATTTAGGAACAGACAGAACTGATAGTCTTAAACGTCTAGGACGCCGATTAAAGGTGTGATTGTCTCTGTTTTTTTTCTGTAATCTAACTAGGGTCGCAGGGAGGCTGGAGCCTATCTCAGCCAACACTGAGCGAAAGCAGGGTACACCCTTAACCCCTCGTCAGTCCAGTGCAGGGCAAAACACACACTTAAGGGCAATTTGGAACAGTAAATTAGCCTGATGTGCATGTTTTTGGACTGTCGGAGGAAACCGGAGTCCCTGGAGAAAACCCACACAAGCATGGGGAGAACGAGCAAACTCCACACAGAAACACCCTCGCCGAGCCCGGGACTCGAACTCAGGACCTTCTTGTTGTGAGGTGCACGTTTTAACCACGCCACTGTGCCACCCTGAAAACATACAGTTAAAAGTATATCATTGTTATTAGGTTCCTGAAATACAGTTAATGTTTTTAAATTTAATAATGAATCTTTTCTTATATAAATAAATGTACCTATTGTTTTAATTAAGTTCACGTTTTCACGTTCATTTTTTATTATTTTTTTTAGATAGACGTTAGTGCTGTTTCTGTGACTCACCGGACTTCACATAATGCTAGCTCTAATGCTTAAAAGAGATCTAAAATCTGATTGGCTAAGCCGGGTTCCAAGCCATTAATACACGCACTCATGCGTATCAAAACAACTGAAACCTGCATTTATGCTTCAGGTTTTAAAACAATAAACTTAAGCCATTGCTATGTTCACGGAAAGCCCTCATACTTGCTTGTTATGTTGCTTAGCAACCAAAGCTTACTGTTAACAGACTACATCATGTCGCATAGGAATGATGTATTACTAAACTTATTACATATATTTTTAATACACTGGATTTTACTGTACATTATTTCACCATTTCATACAAACCATGACACTCACACTTTCAGGGTGTGTGTTACAGGTATGGGCCTTCATTGGCGAACTGAAACTAAAGGAAAAGAAAGATGGCGGAAGTAATGCCGCCAAAATCCTTTAATCCACCCCTGTATACTGTACCTTCACACCTTTCATACCTGTCTCTATAAATGTAAACACTTTCAACTAAACATTATAATTATATCCACACCCCATGGATATGAGCAATGGCACGCTCTGATTGGCTCCTATATTACTAGGAACTCAGCTCATATACTGTGAGCACAGGAAAACAAAACGTCGGCGCGATTTGATGAACAAAATCCTGACCACACAGCGTACATGAAATTTCACCAAACTTGGTGGGGACACTATCCTACTATCCAAGTCCCAGAAATGACTTGATTTTAGAATGTCAGGGTCAAAGGTGAAGGTCAGGGCAAGGTCACAAAGGCTTGGACATAGAGCGCTTATAACTTTGAAACGAATGCTGATAGACATGCGATTACTATGGAACACTGATAGGAAACCATGTCTGAACTTTCAAATGAGACAATTTCCTTTGACCTTGAGTGACCTTGAAAGGTCAAACCCCAGCCATCTTGTAAATTTCCAATGAAACAAAATTTTTATAGGGCACCTGGGTAATTAAAACCAGTTCCCATATAGGGCCTATTTGCTACATTATCCATGCTGTGTGACGGGGTACCTTGCGCTCTACAAGTGTCCAAATATACTTCCGAATCCTCACACACAAACAGATATTGTTTAGCTGAAGTCAGCTCTTGTGGCTTTTTCTCCCTGAACTTTCATTTTCTCATTCTCAGTAACCAACACTGATACTCGACATAAAGAATCGCAGCAAAGAGACCGATTTAACACAGAGTCCTCTTTCAGATCCTGTTTTATTTTATTCCACGCACTCCACAAAAGCAGTTTTGATGTGGTATTAAGCCGTCGGTTTCAACTGTGGCGCCACGGCCTGCGGATCTGACTCCAATAAAGGGAAATGGGGAGAGAGAGAGAGAGAGAGAGAGAGAGAGAGAGAGAGAGAGAGAGCCACACGTTTGAATATTCAATGCTCAAGACGCTGCATTACGAGTCCCTCAGAAACACTAGGCATAAACGGTTTATGATAATATGCTCCTATAATTATTTTTACAACCGCTTACACTGATCCTTTCCCCACATGTCCAGACTGTTTTCTACAGTATGATGACCACACTTCTCTCCAGAGCCTCTTCCTGGTGGCTAAACACTCTACTTTCCTCCATGGCATCCACTGACATCCGTAAACAGAACGAATACTACGCTTCAATGTTTTCTTTTTCTGTCTCACTTCTTCACACACTGCGGCTGAGGTGCGATTTGGACGGATCGCCTGGTAAGTGAAGTATTGTTAATAGTAACAGGGCATTGTTGAGTTCAATCTATGCGGCTTTTAGTCCTAGCCGGCCCCCATGAGCCAGGCTGTGTGACAGCTCATCCTAACCGAGGTTATAACCAAGCTAAAGATCAAAAGTTCAAGGAGTTTTTACGCGACACACTGATGATGGTAAACAGCTCCATCTGCTGGACACAGCGAGAAAAATTGTCCTGTGAGATGAATACCATGAACAGAGGCATTAGATCAAGTCACTCATCTCATCACTTATTTGCCGAACCACTTAGTTGCACTAGGGTTGCCTGGAGGCTGGAGCCAACTTTTGGCGAAGGCGGGGTACACCCTGAACACCTTGCCACACCATCACAGGGCAACACACACACACACACACACACACAAACACACATCCATTCACACTCAGGGTCAATCTGGAACGGCAAGTAAGCCTAATGTGCATGTCTTTGGACTGTGGGAAGAAACTGTACCGTGTGGAGTTTGCATGTTCTTCCCGTGCTTGTGTGGCTTTCATCTGGGTACTCCGGTTTCCTCCGACAGTCCAAAGACATGCACAGTAGACTAATTGGCGGTTTCAGATCGCCCATAAATGTGAGAGTTAGTGTGAAGGGTTGTGTGTGTGTGTGTGTGTTGGCCTTGCGATGGCCTGGCAAGCTGTCCAGGGTGTACCCCGCCCTCGCCCAGAGTCGACCGAGATGGGTGTCAGCCTCCCCGCAACCCTAATTAGGATTAGAATTAGCTTAGAAAATGAATGAATGACGGAAAAAACTAAATACTATTAATTTTTATAAACAGGGACAAAAACGTTTTTGAAACAGTTGCCATGTTGTGGTGTAAGCAGGACTTCTGGACTTCATTTCCCATCAGCCCCTGCATGTCACATGGCCTGGGAATAAGCAGCTGTATCTCATTGTATCTGATGATGCAGCATATTTATATTCAGGTTTGTTGTTTTGTTCAAACTGCAGTGTTTATTCTTGATCCTTTTGCACAAACCCATAGTTCTATTTTTATTATTTTAACTCCATTTAAAAAATAAGCTGATGATTTACTGGAAATGATTCTTATACATCACTTTTCCCAACCCGTGGGAAACATGGTGCAGGCGCCACCTAGTGTTCACTGCTAGAACAACCTCAGATATGACCTTATTGTGCTGTAGAAGATTAAAAGTATCTTTAAAAGATTTCACCAAGCATGGACAAAATCGAAGAGCCCTTTAGGGTATTATATGGAAAGTGCTATTAAATATCCAGCATGGTGTTATAAAGGTGTTATTATTTATTATTCATAAATAATTTTTTTCAGACATTAGAAACTTCAGATTTCAGTGTCGCTTGAAGAAAATGTCAATGTTATCTCTTCACTCCTCTTCGGAAGGTCACTGGATCCAGAGCCTTTCCCAGGATCTCTCTAATCTCAATCTGGGAACCCAGAGAAATCCCTCGTGAAATTTCACACAGAACTGAGATCAGGGCCAAACCTCTAGGCGTGGTGTTTTAGTGAATGCGATAGGTCTCAAATGAACACAGAAAACAAAAGTTTTGTAATGCAAAGCCTTCAAGTGCTGGTTATTATTATCTTGTAATTAACTCCACCAGCAGGTTATGTTTTCACCTGTGTTGGTTTTCTTGTTTGTTTGTTTGTTTGTGTGCAGCATATCTCAAAAAGTTATGAACGGATTTTGATGTCGTTTATTTCTAGGGTAGGGTGTGATACAAGTAACAAACCATTACACTTCGGAGGTAATCTGTGCATGGGATCATGTTGGAAAAAAACAAAAACAAACCCCAAATCTCAAAAAATCTGTTCTTGAACTTGTGGCAAAATGTTCATGAGATGCCCACTAGGGGGAGACATTTCATTATAACCATGCCAAGTTATAAAAACCTACTGTCTTCCTCAGATTTCTCAGGTTAATCAATGCACTTGTCACCATGATCTATTTGTGCCTGGCAGGGGGAACCTTGCACTCTGAGTGCCCCTCTGGTTCACACTGATTTTGTGTTCATCATCCTGCCTGTTCAGCTTGGTTCTTACAAATGTCTGCTTCTTCAGATCACCCTAGAAAAAAATGGCATTAAATATGTAGTAATTATAATTATTATTTATTACATTTGAAGTTGGGAAAATGGTTTTTTTTTTTTTTCCCGCCACTGATTCACATTTTGCTGTGTTTGTCTGTGTTGAGTGTCAGTTTTCAGGTTTCTTTTTTCCTTACATTTTTATTGTGTTTGATTAATAGATTACCAAAAATATAATTAATAATATACACTGGGACGGCTGTGGTAGTGCAGAATCTAAATCAGTTGTTAAGCATGTGCTTAAACTTAAATTCCAGGTTTGAACGTGAATGTTTGAACAGGAGATGGCAGCAAATGCTTATTGCTTTGGAAGTGCAGATGGATTTTTTTTTTAGGCTTTAGATGGAGTTGCACATGAAACTTTTCAAGAACATTTTAACCTTGACAGGAACTTATTTTCAATAAAAAAAAAAAAGTAGAATATGTGTGTGTGTGTGTGTGGGTAGGAATAATGTAGGAATTTAAAAAATATATATAAAATAGGTTAAGACAAATCAGAGCTAGACAGATCTATATAGGTGTATATAATCGCTCATTCATAATTTATAGCAAAACCCACTCCTCATAATAGACCAATCATAAAGCAGGTTGATAAAGAGGCGGGGCCTGAACCTGTGGATGACCATTGAACTGTTCAATGTGGATGACCAGGCACGCGCGTCAGGAGGCGGGGCTTAAACAAAACATTTCCCCAATCTACATAAACACTGGTCAGTTAAAGAACTAAAGAATTAATATTATTAATAATATACACATTTAAAATATACATTTGCCGGTTTTTGGCACAAACCACAACAAATAATGAAAGAAAAAACACACTTCTCATATATCATATTTATATTCCTTAATAATCGGTGTGCTAAATCGACTGTTTGTGTTTTTGGCCGCCGCCATTTTGTTTTTCAACATAAAAACCAAATCTCGCGAGTGACGAACAGCGGCTGCCATGGAAACCAAGCCCTTTTAATCCCTTCAGTTTTGAACCACCCTAAAAATGGCTGCCGTGGGAGTGTCCCTATTCAAAGTGCCCTACGTAAGGTTTATCACTTCACAACTTAATCCTTCGGGAGAAAGAAAAAAAAAACCCTCCAGCGTCTGCGCCTCCCCCTCCTCCCCCTCAGCGGCGTGTCAGAGGGGCGGCTCCCGGTCGAGATTACAGTCCCGGCGGCCTGTGTTTACTCCTTACACCGAGACTCTCAGCTCCACATCTACACGCTCTCCCATCTTTCAGCAAGAGGTAAGAGATTTCAGTTCAGCTTTATTTATATCCACGCTCCGAGGTGTATAACTTCACTACGAGCTACTCCACCCTGCAAAATGCATTCAAAGGATTCCGATATACATTAGGGATGTGTCGGTTCCAGAACGAGTCGATTCAATTGAACCGACTCTTTTAGGTGGCACAGATTAGCTGGTTTCCCCCTTTATTCTTACTGTAGTATCTAAGTAGTATTTTTACATTTGCTGTTGTAAGGCTGTACTGATGTTTTTATAAAAATAGAAGTGCAGTCTTTATTATTAAACAAGTTTATACAGGTTTACAAGTTTGCACTGCAGATTCAAATCAGCATTTTTATATAATACAGTAAATTGCAAAGAAAAGTAGATGTTAATTAGAGAGCAGAATAAAATATAGTTGCTCTGTGTCAGTGATAAAAAAATTAACAAACAAGAACAAAGAAATAATCACTTTTTTTAAAAGAAAAAAGGGAGTTAATTAGGTGAGTCGAATCTGGTTCAATGAACCGACTCACTGAAAAAAGTCGGAATTCCCATCAGTACAAACCATGTTCAGTCCAAGCTGTAGACTAGTTTGGGTTGGAGTGGTTCACTGGTTAAGATTTTGGGAAACTAATCAGAATGGTTTGAGTTCAAACCCCCAGTATGGCCAGGCTTAGGTGTCTGAGCAGAGCCCTTAAATGATAAGTTTGGATCAAACCCTTATCCAAATGAGCAACTGTAAACAAGCACTTCCTCCAACTGGTTCCCTGCACGAGGGCGTCGAAGGGCATGCATTACCAATCCAGAGATTTTTATTTATTTATTTGTTTTTAACGTCCATCCTCATTTGCACTGCACATCCTTTCAGCCAATCCAGGCCATATATGGCAATATAAAAATGAATAGCAGAGCCTGTGTTCATATTACAGCCAACTGCTCTGAATTTCCTGGCAGGAAAGATTACGAGACAAATATTGAGCTGCTGTCTCATTTCAAACCTGTGGCGCAGCATTCTTTCCTGATCGATAGATGAACAGCATAATTGTATTACCTTAGGGGCATGAATGAGCTATAAATACTGCTCCAGTTGGTCAAATGTTTCCAAAGTCTCAAATCTTTATATTAGATGCTTGCTATATGATTGACGTAGTGGCATGGCATGCTTTAATGCCCTTTCACAATAGTGTATAAAGATAATGCTTGCAGAATAATTTAATTAAAGTATGCGTGAAAAATAGGTTATTTTATGCAGCTACATAGACATTTAAAAGCCCACACCGTAGTGATTAAAGGGGCGGTGCCATGGTTGTTTGAAAAAAAAAAAAAAGGAAATAGCCTACCATGAATGCTGTTATTAAACAAGACAACCACTCATGTTGCTGGAAATTTGGTTTACCAAGGATACTAGACATGAATTTGATTTATGCATTAGGCTTGTTTGGGGTTTGCATCCCGATCTCAATCCTTGAAAACCGTTCAGCCCTACAAGATTTCAAGAAGCCGATCATATTCCATTTCCACCCGCTCCATATGGGGCTCCAAAACCCTCGAATTCCTTTCAATTTGTATACTGAAAGGCTATCTAAAAAATATAGACAGATATTTAGAGGACTTTTTCGTAATTATATTTCGGTAAAATTCACGACACAGCCCCTTTAATGTCTTAAATTCTAAATGAAAAGTGTTTTAAAGGTTGAAATGATACTCTACATGTGTGTATACTGACTTCTACCTTTTTTTAGTGGTATATATAGGTGTTCCACTTGAATAGAAGTACTACATATAGTATGGGCTTCCTGTTTTGATTACTAAGCGATGTCTCCTGTAGATACTGGTGTGTTACCATGGAAAGCCAGGCAACGCAACTAAATATTATGCCCTAAGTTTACCACAAAAGGAAGTAGACGGTCTAACTTTGTGTCATTGTTTTTGCAGAACGTTTTTTCGGCGTCGTAGCAAAGACTGTGGTTACAGTAGGGTATATAGGATGTGTATTATAATGGCATTGCAATGGATGTGAATAGAGAAAAAAAGAGAAGATAGAGTTTGCCAAGGACGCTCCTTCCATGGAAGTCCTTGTGTGTTTAACCTGTGATTTTTGCCTTGTAACCCAGGCTACCATCTGGAAATGACTCGACCTGTCCTGAGTATTAGAACACTGTGGCGTCGCTGATGCGATCTGTAAAAGCCGTTGTGTTCATCCCTGTGGTTTTTCAGTTGTATGCCAACATTATTCCAGTTCCTTGTCAGAGTAGGAAGTGTAGCCTGATGAGTCGTTGTCCAGTCACCACACAACCTGAACCTTGCACACACTAACATTTTCCTTCCACTTATCCTTAACAGTCCTCCTGATTCAAGCTTGCATTAAATTGCAGCCTTGTTACCAATGCAGCCCTCTCAGATCACTGTGTTTACAAGACGTAGCATGTAATTACACCATGCATTTGTGCCCATAGTGGACTTTGAACCCTTATATGGTCTCCTTAGCGCAATTTTTATGTTGTTTGAAGGTAGAGTTAAGGTGCTGGGTAAATATATTGCTTCTGACCAGGCTTTTTGCTGAGACGTCCACTATATAGGGATGAAATCAATACTCAGGGAGGAGAAGTTGTTGGAAGGGTGGGAAGTAGCGGTATGTGTCAGTATGGTAAGAATGAGTCAGACAGGGACATTACGAATCAAATGTGTGTTTTTTTTAGAGGAACCCAAGGAAAATATGTTTAGGAAAGGAACGCTGCTATCGTTTGGATGTTTCACAATATTAAGTATAACCACAAACCAGCTAAACAGGTACAGGGAAGTATTCTTTAATAAATTTGTAATAGTTAATAAATTGTTATGGTGTAAGAGGATAATAAAAGACTTCAGGACATGCCGTTAGCGGAAAACAATCAACTGTGAGGTGGGAATAGTAACTTTGCTTTCTGTCATGCTACATCACTCTACTCCTTTGTTGATTATTTTCATAAAATAACACTCCCTAAAGTTATATTCCTTACATAATTCATTTTAGTCACTGTAAACAGGCTTTTATACTCGGGTATCAGGCAGCTTTGTATGAGCCCCATCCCTTTATAGCCCCCCTGAGCACATGAGGCATATGACATCAGTCATGTGACCTGGGTTATTTATAGCACTGTTTGGGATAACACACTCCTACTTACAGTGTCGGATGGGAAACTGAACTAAACTGTGACTCCTACGTGATGAATTGAAGTGTGTATGTCGAACCAGCGAAAAGATTCCGCTTAGGTACGACACACACACACACACACACACACGCCCATCCAGTCCCTTGCTAAAGATTTAATTACCCTGGTTCGTATGTCCACAGGGGCGTGTTATGTGTTTCTTTTTCTTCTTCACGTGCAAATCTCTAAAAATAAACGTGTCCAGAATGTGTTCCTTGATATTGTTTAAATCGAACCTTAAAGCAAGATTCAAGTAAGCTATGAAGGAAGCAGTGTTTGAGTGTGGTCCAGGTCTAAATAAACCTAGTCCTGTAATTTAATAACCCCATGATATGCACTGATTTATTATCCAGCACTTTGAACAGTGTGGCTTTATAGATGACAGACAGGCTTTTTAAATAATAGGAAAAGTTTGCTACAGTATTAAAGTGATGGCGACTAAAACACTGTCGAAGCAAACACTACGGATTAAAGGGGCGGTGTCATGGTTGTTTACAGAAAGATAAGAGCCTAAATATTGTGAATGGTGATATCAAACATGATGTCTTCATTCATATCGACGGAAATTTGGTTTACGAAGAAAACTAGATATGAATTGGGTTTACACATTAAGTTTGTTAGGGGTTTGCAACACAATCTCGCCAAAACTCTCAACTCCTTTTGATTTGCAAGCTCAAAGGCGTTTTAACAAGTATAGACAAGTATTTTGGACACCCGTGGTATATTTAGACATGTTTACATTTGGGTAAAAATCGTGACACAACTCCTTTAACCACAGTTTACACAGTATTGAACTGCTCTGCCTGCTCTTCATGGGCTGTATTTTGGCTTCCCAAATTATAAACAAAGACTTTGGCGAGTGTTTTAATGAAGTAGCCACTTCCTTAAACTTGTAAAAAAACCAGAATTCTCGGTTGGTTTCATCGTTTAAAGAAAAACAGACCCAAATATCTGTAATTTAATCTTTGATAATGGCCACTTGATTAGTATAAGGTATGCAGGAATGGTGCCATCTGATTGGTTCCCTATCTGGGGATTAAAAACATTATTCGAAGTGGATAACGCGTGAATCATAACGACGAACACTCACGGTTTGTCACGGTCACTTGGAGCAGACGGTGCCATCATTATCAAGCTTTAAAAAAATAGAAAAATAAATCATAAAATTCGCATTTTAGTTAGTTTTTCCTGTGGTACCGTGTAGTATATACTAAAACGTTGAATGAGTTTAGAAAAAAAAGTTAGCTGCTCAACAAGCAGTTCTGCTTAGAGTGCATGGAGGTCACCTGTCTGCGTCATGCATGGTTAGACTATATAAAAATCGTTTTAGTTAGTTTTTCTTGTGTTTCTGTGTAGTGTGTATACTGGTATATAGTATATACTACACAGATAGCACTGTAAGCTGACCTTCCTGTTTATACTTAAAATATGTAAACATGAACTATAACTAGATGCCCCAGATGGGAGCCGCTACCTGGCCATTATAAACAATTGCCTGTCAGTTTGCTGAGCTTGAACTTGACCTTAAATGACCTTTTCATAAAGTCGTTTCGGCCTTTGGTCCCAAGTTGCTACTGTGAAAATGTAATGGTAATTTTTCAAGCAGCACTCCTCTAAAAACCACATTTAAGTGTGCAGGTCCTCTTTAATATTAACTGGGACTCATCCTTAACGCAGGGATGTTTTGGTTTTTTTCCCTCAACCACTAATTTTTTATTGCTAGAAGAGGTTAAAAGTCAATTAGATAAAATGGGCAGAAAGGAAAAAAATCTTCACTGTAATTATTCACCACCCACGGCTTAAATGTTGGGCAAATTTTATTCGTCATTAGCAACCGCTAACTGGTAGCCGTTGACACTTTGTTGGTCTGTAGATTTATCAGTTTATCAGCTTATTTTATCTCGATCATAAATAAATCACGTTATGCATTTATGCCATCCAGGACTAGAGTCTTCAAGGTTACGACCGCCTCTGTAGGCGTCCTGTTTTAGGCCGTTGTCTTGAATTTTTATAAGATTATTGGGGTGGACCTGAAAAATGTCAAACATCCTCAAATGCTCACCACAAGTGCCTCTGCCAACATGAGCCCCCAATCCAAGCGCCTGGCTGAAGTGTGCTGCCAAAACTGATCCACAACTATGTAAATATGCCGGGTATGTGGGTATGGGTATGCATGCACTCACTGTTTGTGTATATATACGTAGGTGTTGGGAAAGGCAGCTTGACCGAGCAAATGTTGAAGCAGGCGGCAGCTGCTTTTCCCATACCGCTCATCTGAGTCACAGCTCTTCCTCTTTAAGTAGGTTTGGTCTACACGTCTTTCAGCACAGGAAAAAAAAAAAAACTTCCAGGTTTACAGAGCCTCCCTGTTCTGTGAGTGTTGGGTTTGCTGTGTGAGATACAGTGTGTACAGTGGAATGAATTGCCGCAAAAGTAAATATGTTTAGGCTCCTACCCAAAAAGTCATGAATAGGTTTAAATGTGTTCATCAGATCACCCTGAAAAGCACTACGATTAAAGGGGGTGTGGCCAGAGTTGGCGAATTAAGCTCAAAACATGACATTTGCTGCACAGGAAACTTCTTTGTTATCAGTTTTTTGTGTCAAATTAGTGATTTAATGGATAGCGCTATCAAGACAACGGCGTATCTGAAGGATTTGCCTTTAAAAGCATGGTTTGTTTACCAGCCTTTCGTATGAGTGAGTGAGTTTGTGTACGGTGTTAGATGTTAGACTGGAGTCCCATCCAGGCTGTATTCTCACCTAGCATCCTTTGGTTGTATGTCTGTTGGCCCTGTGATGACCTGGCTAGCTGTTCAGGGTGTACCCCGCCCTCGCCCAGACTCGGCTGAGATGGGCGCCAGCCTCCCTGCGACCCTAATTAGGATTAAGCGGCTTAGGAAATGAATGAATAGGGCTGGGCAATATATCGATGAATTATCGTTATTGCAATATGACCATTTGTCAATATTGTGATTTAGCAGAAATATTAACCTTCCTTCAAAAATGTATACTTCAATGAATAGTCTGTATAATGTAGCATGATATGTAGAACAAGCTTAATATATATATTAGGCCTATTATTTAATATAATGGATGTGTAAAAGAGCACATGAACAGTGAGCGCCCCCTGGTGCCTGTATACTTTCTAACAGTCTGCATGTTCTGTCATGTTTTTTAATCTCTGAAAATTATCTTCATAACATTATAAGATATCGTGATAGATATCGTTATCATGAAAATCTTCAAAAATATTGTGATACAGTTTTTAGCTCATATCGCTCCGGCCTAGTTACTAAAGATGAATGAAGCTAGCTGAGTGGGTGGGATCTTCCAAGCTGGTAGCTCCCCTCTCTGAAAGTGTGTAGGTCATGTGACATATTGACGGGACATCATGACAAAGAGAAGGTGGGACATGGAGTCCGGCCCACAGTGGGGCATTACAAAGTGGTCTATCTATTACATGGGACATCCCACAATTAGGCACTGAATGAATCGATGAGGCACGGCGTTGTACTGATGCAAGGTTACGGAATTTACAGAATACCGCCATCTTCTATGAGATTTATGTCTTTCTTTCCAGACCGGACAATATGGTGTACCATCCTGAATTTGAGAAGGCGGGTCAGCAGCCTGGACTGCAGGTGTGGAGGGTTGAGAATTTTGACTTGGTCGCTGTACCGGAGAACTTGTATGGCGGGTTCTACACAGGCGACGCCTATGTGATCCTTAACACCATCAAACAGCGTTCCGGTAGCCTGCAGTACGACCTCCATTTCTGGCTGGGTAAGACCATATGAGCTTTACTCTGACCTGAAGTTTGTAACGTTATTAGCCCTTTAGCACTAGCAATCTTCAGTAAGAGAAATAGGGTGAGAAATTATATCGTAATATAATAAATGGGAAGTTGATCCATGGAGTCAAATCTGCCTAGTGTGTAATTCTCACGCTGTGCTTGGTCTCCTTCAGTGCTATTAGACAGAAGTTCATTGTACTGGAACGTATATACAGTATGTTGGACGAACGCGTTGAATTGTTTTTTTCTTGCGTCCTCCAGGTGACCACTGCACGCAGGATGAAAGCGGTTCAGCTGCTATATTTACAGTACAGATGGATGATCACCTGGGTGGAAAACCAATACAGTACCGTGAGGTGCAGGGACATGAATCTAAAACGTTCCTGGGCTACTTTAAGAAAGGTCTCCAGTACATGGTAAGTGGCATGGGCATGAATCAAAGACATGCAGTAAGTCATATAGTTCTTGGTGGGTATCTCTACTGATAGGTATCCCAGGCTGGTGTTATAAGAGTAACGCAGCTCCTTTAAGAGCTGAATCAACTTCATCCCTGAAGGAAATAAATACATAAATCTCCCCTGCAGCTCCTGACTTCAGTGTGAAGCGAAAGCAGGAAAGATTAACCCCGAGCTTTCTCTTCACTGCCTTTCACTAGCTGATTTTTGCCTTCATTTCTATCACCTGCAAAGTTATATACATAATAGCTAATCACGGACACGGGACAACTATCAAAGTCATGTTCCATGCAATGGGGCTCTGCTCAGGAGCTCTGCTACAATAGAAATGATAAACGAATCGAATGAGACTAAAGAGGATATATTAACAGACTTGGTGCTTATGGGTGTGGCCAGTTTATCTGGTCACCTACCACAATAGTGTGTGCAAATGCTGAACACTCAGTGCTTTTAAATTTAGTTTTGAAATAGATATCTTTACATCATTACAAAATATCATCCAAAATATCGGTACATATGCAAACCACAGTAAAATCCATCTGAAAAAAAGAAGTTGAATTTTTGGTCTCGTTGGAATTGTGTACTGTGTACATTGTTGTGAACGTGTTGGAACACTACAGTACACTGACAAGAACCTGAGGCTAGAAAAGGAAGTATAATATCTTTGCAGATTGGGTTTTTTTAATCAGTCATTCAACATATCACACATTTCTGTATCCTTGTTTGGACTGAAGAAACAGTATGTGCACCTTCACAATGACTGCAAACACCGGAGGCCCTTCTACTGGAGTAGGTGGTTCGTCATAACCTCAACTCGGAGTAATTTAGTCTCGGAGAATTGGAGCAACAAGCAGATATGAGCACGTTCGGTAGTGTTTTCTCATTTATTTTCGAAAGTTCCGTTTTTATACACTGACCGACATGGTGCAGGAAAGTAAAACTTTAGTGGTCAATTTAAACAAAATTTAGTGCTCTGTGATGTTCAACCAATTATTCACTGTTTTCCACAAGGTCCAATCAGCTTCCATTTTGTTTACCTAAAGTCAAATCTCAGGGACTAAACTCGTTTAAATATAACAGGATAAAATTGTGGAATTCTTTACCTTTCAGTATTAAAAGTTCTCAGAGTAAAAATGTTTTTAAAGTGAAACGTAAAGCATTTTTGTTTCAACACGTGTGATAGTTTTCTGTGATAATTAGGCTGATGTGATAATGTTATTCTTAAATAGCAGGTGCTGGTTATATGGTAGTGTTTTGTACACACTTCATTGAGTTCAACAATGGAAATAAGTGATGTTATTTATTTGGACTTTCTTGTTAGTTCTCCTTTTTATTAAAGTATACATGTAGGTTTTGCATAATTTATATTTAGTTATGTACATGTTGGAACTTTTAAATAAAATATATTCATTCATTCATTCATTTGGACTGTGGGAGGAAACCAGAGTCCCCAGAGGAAACCCATGCGAGCACGGGGAGAACATGCAAACTCCACATAGAAATGCCCCGAGCCCGGGAATCGAACCCGGGAATCGAACCCGGGACCTTCAAAATAAAATAAAAAAATGAGGAAAATGCGCTAGTTCTGTATTGGTTTGTAACTTTTGTGCTACGTTTGGAAGATTGTGTTGATCATTTATTAAAATGAACTGATTCGTCTACGGCGTTAATCTGAACTTCAGTCTCCAAACTATGCACACGTGCATCAGTAGTAAACTCGCTGAAACCAGCGTCCTTCCTGACTGGAATCTTTTCTCGTTGTCTCAGAAAGGAGGAGTTGCGTCAGGGTTTAAGCACGTCGTCACCAATGAGGTGGTGGTGCAGCGTGTGCTCCAGGTCAAAGGTCGCCGTGTCGTACGGGCAACCGAGGTGCCGGTCAGCTGGGACAGCTTTAACCAAGGCGACTGCTTCATCCTGGACCTCGGCAATGTGAGTATCTCAGGGACGGAATTGGAGGAATTGAGGGAACACGGGTCAATCTGTTTGGTCTGATCTGGTAACATTTCTATAGTAACCTACACAGGAACTTGTATTTGGAGCAGGCAGCCTTGTTTTTGTAAATCACCCCATTGGGATTGATTCCTTAGTCTTCTCTGATTTCTGTGTGTTACAGGAGATCTACCAGTGGTGCGGCTCTAAGAGCAATCGTTTTGAGAAGCTGAAGGCCACTCAGCTTGCCAAGTCGATCCGGGATAACGAGCGTAGCGGGAGAGCCCAGGTGTACGTGTGTGAGGAAGGTGTGGAACGAGAAAAGATACTCGAGGTGAAAATTGATTGAGCCTAAAATTAAACACATTCCAACTAATTCAAACAGCAATGTTTACACTCTATCAGCATGAGTTAACACTTGAAACATCTTCCATACCTGACGACAGGTTCTCGGCCAGAAGCCAGACCTGCCTGAAGGAGGAGACGATGACATCAAAGCAGACGCATCCAACAGGAAACTGGCTAAACTGTACAAGGTGCCATGTCTTATTAATCAGACGGAATGGTGAAGAATGAAAACACACCTTGTGTCTTAAGTACAGCCTTCTAATCTGCAGATTTCAGACGCTAGCGGCACTATGGCTATGGCCTTGGTGGCTGATGAGAACCCTTTTACCCAGAGTGCTCTAGAGTCCACGGACTGCTTTATTTTGGATCATGGTTCAGACGGCAAGATCTTTGTCTGGAAAGGTGAGCAAGCTAGGAAAGCTAAATCTGACAGTCTCACCATCTGTACATCTGTTTACCTTCATGAAAATCAACCAGATCGAATGAACTTTAACGACACACATTGTAAACACTCTCAAATCCTCCTAACATCCCAAATAGCCAGCTAGCTAGTAGCCAGTCATGTCAAAATACAACAACAGTCATATTTTGTCAATCATTACAATTTAGTCGAGTTGCACTGCCAGTTTAACTCGCAGATTCTGTGACTTAAAGCCTTTGCATCACATTTGCGTATCACATCTCTAATAGTTTGCATATTGAATGGGATGGTCGGACAGATGGTGCCTTGAATGAGCTCATACTAAATGTTCTTTCAGTCAGATTTTAATGGAAGTGCTGAAAATATCTCTAGTTTGAAGTGTGACCCGCCAACCTTTGATTAGAGGGGCAAGCATAGAGTACAGGGTACCTCCACCAGGGGCAAATGGATTATGGTGACATGTACCTAACACATTAAGCTAAAAAATCTGCCTAAGACTGCAGGTTTCATTATTGTAACTTGGCATAGTTATAATGAAATGTCTCCCTCTAGTGGGCATCTTATGAACATGCATTCACACTAGGACTGTGGTCCCAGAAACTCAATCACGATCAAGGGTATTATTGTCATAGCACGCTGCCATTAACTTATCCTCTTCAGTGTCACCGCTGTCTGCATCCCTCTGTATGTGTGTTGGTCACATTGATGAGAAAAGACACTATGCTTCCCCCACCCTTCCCGTCCTCCTCCTCTCCTTATCCCTTTGTCAGTCAGAGACACTGGAGAGGAGAGGAGAGAGAAATGAGCTGCAGCGGAACCGCAAAAATGCTAAGGACACCTTAATTATGGTCAGAAAAATGATTGCGAGTGAATGAGATCTCAGATACAAGTGGCTAAAATTACTTTCCTTTAGAGTGTCTGGGTTGAGCCTTAGAGACATCTATAGCATCTGGCAGACGGTCTTATCCAGAGCGACTTACAGTCATCATTTTTATACAACTGAGCAATTGAGGGTTAAGGGCCTTGCTCAAGGGCCCGACAGTGGTGATAGTGGGGATTGAACTGCTGACCTTCGGATCAGTTACCCATTGCCTTAACCACTAAGCCACCACTGCCCTGGAGACATGCTGAGGGGCTCAGGCATCCGATGGGAGCTCGGGGTAGAGTCGCTACTCCTCCACATCAAAAGGAGTCAGCTGAGGTGGTTCGGGCATCTGATTAGGATGCCTCCCGGTTGCCTCCTTTCAGAGGTGTACTGGGGACATCCAATTTGGGAGGAGGCCCCAGGCCTGGCTTGCAACGCCTTGAGATCCCACAGGAGGAGCTAGAGAGTGTTGCTTGGGAGAGAGATGCCTGAGTTTCCCTCCTAGACCTGTGGCATCCGCAGCCTGACCTCAAGATAAGCGGTGGAAAAATAGGAAATGTATTGTGATTATTTTTTTCCATTGGTCATATGGAGGAATGATTATTTGACTATTGCAGCAGGCATAATTCACACATTATTTGCACATGTTGACCTTAATATATATATATTATTTTTCGATAATATTCAGGTTCCTGTGTAAATTACAATAGAAAAAAAAAATGTATTAGGTTGAGTCATTCATATAAACTTGTGATCTGACTTATTGCCAAAACTTACTGTCATAAGCCGATCGGAATCCACATGTGAACATTGATGTGGTATAAAACAAGTTTGAACATGGTGTCAGTGCACATTAAAATTTTTAAGCGGTCGCAAAATCCCATGGATTTTTGAACTCGAAGAATGTTATATTGTATGATAGATGTTTTATGACAGCACTTTTACCATCCGAACAGGAAAGGACGGCAATGTTGAAGAGCGCAAGGCAGCCATGAAAGCAGCTGATGGCTTCATTAAGAAAATGGGCTACGCGAATCACACTCAGGTGCAGGTCCTCCCGGAGATGGGCGAGACGCCACTGTTCAAGCAGTTCTTCAAGAACTGGCGTGATGTGGACCAGACGGACGGCATGGGCGTGGCGTACATTTCCAACCACATCGCCAAGATCGAGAAGGTGCCATTCGATGCTTCCACGCTGCACGATTCACCTGCCATGGCAGCGCAGCACGGCATGATTGACGACGGCAGCGGAGAGAAAACGGTCCGAGTACAGTACATGTATGTGGTTTAATTAATAACGCCATCAAATAGTTAACAACTAGAACGCATCTCCTGTTTTCATGTTACAGATCTGGCGAATTCAAGGTTCTGACAAGGTTCCTGTTGACCCGTCCGCATACGGACAGTTCTATGGTGGAGACAGTTACATCATCCTTTACAACTACAGACACGGCGGCAGACAAGGACACATCATCTATATCTGGTAGGACTTCGCTACGAGCCATGAATCTAATGTGTAAACAATATTAAAGATATTCTATCAATAATAATAGATGATATAAACGAATTCAAAGCAGCCAGCCCTGTCTGCTGACTCTGGGGTGCTGGGCAATGACGTGTGGCAGCTTGCTTCATTAGCGCACTTAGCATGTATGTATATATTTTTTATTATTTGTTTACGGAACTCGATCTTTTCCTGCAGGCAAGGTCAGGACTCCTCACAGGATGAAAAGGGAACATCTGCCATTTTGGCCACACAGCTGGATGATGAGCTCGGAGGAGGACCAGTGCAGGTAATTAATGAACCCTTAACCTCATTTGTTGTTAATCAGTGTCTTATTTTGACCGCAGTATTGTGGTGCAGGATGTCACGGTGGGAAAATATCCCCAGTTTCAGTTTTCGTCACCAGGAACGAAGCAAAATTGATACAGATATGTTTTTTTTGGTTTTTTTTGGTCTTTCTGACATTTTCTGTTTACTCAATGTTTATTCATCTCCATCTTTATTTGTCCTTCTTTCCTGTCCTTGTTGTATTTGCTACGTGTGTTTCTAGGTGGCTGGTGCTCCTATGACTACTCAGGTAGCCTCGCCTCAAACCAGCATGTCGCCCTTTAAATAAAAAAATTAAGAAATAAATAAATAGACCTCATCATAGACAGTAAATATACTCTTTGTTTAGATTTAAACTTCAGATTAGATTTTCGGCAGAATGCTTTGCAGAGAATCTAGAAAATACAGCAGTTGACTTTATTAAAAAAACAAACAAACAAAAAACATAGGCTATTTAATATTTTCACAAAGGTGCCAAAATGTACAGGTTAGTTCGCACAGGTTGCACTTTTGTTTTAGCCAGAGCAGAGCTTACACGAAAGACAAATGAAATTCACCCTGAGGAAAATGCGGTTCACTAAAGGGGGAAGGGCGTCATCTGTAAAAGGCATATTTGTTTCTTGTGGGGGTTATATTCACGCAGGCCTGTGAATTTGCAAACCTCAGCTTTAAGAGCCAGTAGAAACCTAGTGCGAGACCGTGGGCTATATAAAAAAATAGAGGATCCAGTAATGATCCAGATTTTGCCTTGCATTTAAAAAAATTTTTTTAAACTTGATTAATGCACATCCGAGGAAGTTAAAACAACACCAAAAAAACAGTTCCTCTTCCATTCTAGCAGTGGGACAATGCACTTTGATTAGAATTGATTCAAGATTCCATGTTTACGGAGCCCCTAAAGGGACATGGGGGGGGGGGGGGGGAAATAACCCAAAAAACCCTCACCCAACCCCAAAAAACCCCCCTTTGCCCCCCAGCACCCCAAGTTTTCTCTTGCACAAACGGACCTTTCTCGGGGG
>JBCNYH010000026.1:25989374-26007978 GCA_039654325.1 Tandanus tandanus
TGGTCCCAGCATTTTATTGGAAAAATAGTACCGTTCCTAGTTTTACTCTACTCCCCTTTGCCGACCCCCGAGCCAGTTCCTCATGGCTTATTTATTTAAGACTGATTTCTTGTGCATGTATTTTGCCATAATTTTGGGAAGGAGTGATTCTGAGAACAGCAGCCAGAACAAAAAGGGGAAAGATAAAGCCAAGAACTTTTTCAATATAACAATATTACAGGAAAGTGAGCGCAGAAGACGCAGCAGTCCTCTTCCTGTAGGTTTTACCACAGGAAAGAAACGACGTCAGGAAGATCACAGTATTTTGTGGATTATTTTATGCAACTATGGCTGTTTATAGTAATTACATTCTTTACAATAATTTTTTAATTATTTATTTAAAATATGGATGCTCTGGAAAGCTGGAAGGGTTTCCAACTATTCTGAATCAAGTCTATGTATGAATATACGTGTCAGTGTGTCTGTCTCACTTTAGCTCTGGCCTCCCTTGTAGCCTCGGCCTCAGCAGCCATGGCTCTCTGGAGCTGCAGGGGCAGTTTAACGTCTTTAATCTCCACCCGCTCCACCTTAATACCCCAGTCGTCAGTCGCATCATCCAGACTGGACTGGAGAGAGAGAGAGAGAGAGAGAGAGAGAGAGAGAGAGAGAATGAGAGAGAGCGAGAGTAGAGAAGCATTTTTCATTTTGGTGTTGTGCTATCAAGTTTCTGCGCAAACACAAGCTCGTTCTTTCATTAACGCGGTCTTGTTAACTTCCTGTTCGTGACACAGAACCCTAACAAGATGTAGAACAGGCGAATAAGAGATACTACCAGTGGTCAGAAAGACACCTCGGTGTATACAATGCTGCGATCTTATGTACTATCATTAACTATCAGATTCCCTGAAAATAACCGACGCTGATCATTTCCGCCCGGAGAGACAGCAGTGATGAGTGTAGGTATCTCACCTGCATGCTGTGAGCGATCTCTTCACGATCAGAGAGGATCTCGGCCAGGTTTTTGGTGCCCAGAACGTTCCTGAGAGTGGTTTGTGCCAGGAGACGGGTGGCAGCGTCTGCGTTGGTAATGTTCGCCACAGCCAGGGTGGCGTTCTGCACACGGTAATACACCACGCCGTCAACACTCACAGTCACAGAGTCTTTAGTGAGAACCTGGGGACACACAAACGCACACACTGCATTAATCATAACGACAAATTGTGACCCGCCAACCAGGACGTCTTTTCTGGTGTCACAGTCCCTCCTCGAACTAAAACACACAGACACACACACACACACACACACACACACTCTCTCATTAGCTGAAGAGCAATTGGGTCACAGGGAGGCTGGAGCCTATTTCAGCCGACACTGGGCGAAGGTGGGATACATCCTGAACAGCTCGCCAAACCATTGCAGGACCAACACAACCATTCAAACCTCCAGGCAATTTGGAACAGCCAATTAGCCTAATGTGCATGTCTTTGTTCTGTGGGAGGAAACCCACACAAGCACATGAAGAACATGCACAGAAACACACAGGGACTCGAAACCAGGGCATTCTTTCTGTGAAGCAGACGTAACCACTACGCCACCGTGCCGCCCACTCCTCCAACAGACTTATCCGGTTACGTTAAATTGTAGTGGTAATCATCACAAGTAGAGTATATCGGTATATCTCACCTCCTGAGGGGGGATATCGAAGGTAATGGTGCGCATGTCCACGTTAATGAAGCTGTCCGTACAAGGCAGTATGAAGAAAAGACCTGCAGGATGATGACATCACACAGGAACACATGCAAAGACAGAAAACAGAGAATAAAGTCATTCCCTCCCGTCAGACGAGAATCTGTAACAACAAGCAAGTATGCGGCAGATGTGTCATTCTGCAACAGTATACTGAGCACTTCCTGTTTGTTTTACCATATAAACCCACTCAGACCACACTGTACCCTTCCTGAAAGTGACTCGAGTTTGTTATGGTAAATGAAACCACCTGAAAGTGACAACTCAAACGGAAAGTCACATTTTACTCAAACACTGGGTGCAAACAGCTCTGATTTACAGTTTAATACTTTTTTTAAGACAGTATGCTTAGTCCTGTCTAAAGGCCTATCAGACTGAGTCACTCAGTCAAGCTTTTAGCATGAGGCTCTGGAGAAACCCACAGTTTTCAAGTCAAAACCACAGAATGTGCTGCATGCGTGTTTAGAATGCTGGTGGTTGGCAAGAAATAATTCTGCACTGGCTGTGCTTCTCCGGACTTTCTGTCGTCGGAGAATCATCCAGGATGGTGTTGCACAGCACAACAATGTAGATCAGAAATACCATCACGATTTCAAAACTACCCTGACGGGTTTCATTCCTCTTATACGGCACCAGATTGCCATCCATGCTGTCGCTGCTTATGTTAGTGCAGATATAAATTAGAGGGGCTCTCATACGTAGAGTGCAAGGTTCCTCCGCCATCTTCATCTTTGTGGCCTTACTCTGACCTTCACCTTTGACCTTGAAATTCCAAAATCTAATCATCTGCAGGACTCAGGTAGGGTAGTGTCCCCACCAAGTTTGGTGAAAACCTGTGCATGGGTGTGGTTAAGATTTTGTTCACAAACAAACAAACGCTATGATTACAACAGCTCAGCAAGAAGTCAGTTTTGGCCGAAGGTAAATATATCAATTAAGACAAGATGATCATTGCTTAAACTTTTGAAGAATTGCAGAATCCATGACACGTGATGCTGGTCAGTAACACCACAATAACTCGAAAATCATTTGACAGATTTCCACAAAATGTAGGTTTTGGGCCAACAAAGGAATGATTACATTTCTGATCTGGATCCAGGATGGATTTGAAGGATTTTTTAACATTGCGCGATAAGGCAAAGAGGCAAAAATCACCCAGAATGTGCCGGGAGAAAAAAAATTATTGTGGAACAGGCAACAAGGGGGCACTGTACTTCTACATCATCTGCCACTAC
The DNA here is from genome assembly GCA_039654325.1 of Tandanus tandanus. Taxonomy (NCBI): domain Eukaryota; kingdom Metazoa; phylum Chordata; class Actinopteri; order Siluriformes; family Plotosidae; genus Tandanus; species Tandanus tandanus. The sequence goes on from JBCNYH010000026.1 coordinate 25,992,335, forward strand.
AACCCGTGTAAAGACGAGATTGCACTACCTTGGTGGAGGTCTGCACTCTGAGTGCATTTTTTTTTTTTTCCCAAACTGTTTCTTTTTTAATATCAGAAGTGGCGTAACACTTTCAGAGGATAGCGCCATTCACACACTTTAATATGCATGAGCTCACAGACATGTACAATTGGCTAATGTCACTTTGAGTAAAAGGGATCATGTTCTTTTGTCTCGAAATATTAGTTTCGGAGCATTTTATATATATATTAATATATATTATATTATTTTATAAATATCATCAGAAAATATTGCGATATGATTTTTGGGTCAAATCAGCCAGCCCTGTTTAAACATTAAATACACACTGGGGTATAGTTTAATACATGACGCAATGTTCTGTTAGAGCAAAATAATGATCACTTTCTAGTGCTTTATTCCTTATTTATTTTGTGTGAACTGGCAGTGGCCTTTTGAAGCATTGTAATGAAGTGGTCTGTTCACTCGACCAGCTTTAGAAATGAATACCCCCTCAGGCAAGTGGTGCATTTCCAAACTCTAAACTCCAAACATACTGTAACTTATCTCTCTCTTTATTTGGCTGCCATTTTGGAATTTGACCTTCTGGGATGCAAGGCATTTCTCTTCAGGCTTAGAGCACTGAAAAAAAGTGACTAACATTAGAGCCTGGCGGCCTCGCTGTCAATGACCTGCCGCTGGCCAGAAAGCAGACGAACAGCTTGGATTTTGATGCTCATTATTATGCTTTTGAGCTGAAAGTGAGTAATTTTACACCGGAGAAGTGGGCGTGGCACAAAGCTCTATTAAAACACAGTATCAAATCCCAGTGTTCACTGGCTCACTTCCCAGATGCCTTTTGAAAAGCACTGGCTTTCATTTACCTTACCAGAAATAATCGCACCATTTCATTATTTTTACATCGTGTGTGTACTGTGATTTTACCTGGCATTTTCTCAAAGGTTGAAAGCCCCACCCCTTCTGTATATAGCCAAGACCGTGACCATTGACAGTATGAAGTGTGCAGTGTTGCCCACACAACAAACACTGTGTATTCGTATTAATCGAACATCACACGTTATACACTGTAGTGTGAACGCATTTATTTATACACTCAAAATAGCGAGTATTAATACACAAGTACGCAAATTAAGACAGCATTAGTAATATATGAAGGTATTTTTGAGTATTTCTTGTTTTAGGAACTAGTAGCTATAAGATAAGAATAAGGAGTAAGGTCACACGAGAGACTAAGTTGGACCAATTGTTACCTCAGCGTTTTGGCGACAGTATTGTAATCGCTGAGGTCTGTTTGTTTGTGAACAAAATCCTGGCCACACCCATGCACAGATTTTCACCATATTTGGTGGGGACACTGCCCTACCTGAGTCCCAAATTTGAGGTGATTTTGGAATGTCAAGGTCAAAGGTCGGGGTCAGCACAAGGTCACAATGTTTTGGAGCGCTTATAAATGCTCAAAAGAAGCATTGGTAGACGTGGTTACTATGGAACTCTAATAGGAAACCATATATGGACTTTGGGGCAGCACGGTGGTTAGCACATCCGCCTCACAGCAGGAAGGCCTGGGATCGATTCCCGGGCTCGGTCGTTTCTGTGCGCAGCTTGCGTTCCCATGCTTGCATGGGTTTCCTCCGGGTACTCCGGTTTCCTCCCACAATCCAAAAACATGCACAGTAGGCTAATTGGCTGTTCCAAATTGCCCCCATGTGTGAGTGTGAATGGTTTGTGAGTGTTGGCCCGGCAATGGCCTGGCGAGCCGTCCAGGGTGTACCCTGTCTTCGCCCAGCGTTGGCTGAGATGGTCGCCAGCCTCCCCGCGACACTAATTAGGATTAAGCGGCTTAGAAAATTAATGAATGAATGAACAATTATCTTTGACCTTGAAAGGTCAAAATCCAGCCATCTTGTAAATCCTTCAAACGAGATTTTTGCTAATTTGTTCACGTCCACATACTACAGTACATATCATAAGACGGGCACAAGGATAATTAAAACCAGTACCCATATCAGGCTGATATGCTACATTATTCATGCTGTGTTGCATTCATGTCCGGCTCATGAAAGGAACTTCCTTACTGGCTCCTATAGCCACAAAAAAACAGGCAGGAATGTGTTAGTACCAGGCACCTGTAAAACGTGTGGCGCTGTAAGATTTGATGCCATCACAATAACATCGCCGTAGCAACAGAGCCCGAGATCATAAAAATGGCCATGTATTACACTGTCTGCTGCAGTAAGTGAATTAGATGCTCCAGAAAGGGAAGCTGGATCCCGACTAATGTAACGTTACCGGCGTGAGCAGGCAAATGCGATCGATTACATGATGTCTGAGTAGCTACATAACAAGATTACACATTTCTTTTGCCTTGTTTATGGGGTTATCAAGCTTTTGTCATCAATGGTAAACATCCAAAATAACATTTGGATTCTAATAGTTGCTCCCCAACTCTCCTATTAAAAATATCCTGGAGGGGTTCTCGGGTTCGTGGCAGCCGTCCCGTGTGCAGTTTTGAGCTTACACAAGCATGACTGTGGAGTTCTTTTGTTCTTTCCATCAGATTTGATCGTAGCTGGCATTTTCTAACCGCCCCTGCTAAGGACGGACGGATGCTGAACCAAGGCCAACACGAACGGAAAAACAGTCCCACTTTGTTTATTCTCTGTACCAGGTCTCACTGTGTACCACGCAGCCCTTGTGCCAGAGCCCCGGAAAAAAGACAAACAAAGTGAGCTGTTATAGGTAAATAATCCACCATTCGTTGGTGTGATGTGGCTGGACATGAAGAGGAGTCACATGTACCACCCTGGAGTTGATTATTTTAGTATAAACACATCCCAAAGTACTTTAACCTAATCACTCAACACTGTCTATAACTGTCTATTGAAGAATGGCATGTGGTATTATTTATTTATTTACTATTCATAGCCAAGTTCAGTGCTGTTAAAACAAATTATACTTATAGTTGTTGGCGAATGCATCAAGCAAGTAAAATTTAGTGTAAAATTTATGAGACAATCCAAATTCGGGACCCAGAAATTTTTTAAAGGATTTATTAAAATTTTTTATTTATTTATTTTTTTTACATTTTGTGAGATTGCTGTGCTTGGCAGAGGATTGCGCTCTCTGGGTGCTTTTATTTCAACTTTGACTATGCGGGACGAATATTATTTAGGACTAGCACTCTCACCTGGTCCTTTGGCTCCACCTCGCAAAATACGTCCCAGGCGAAAGATTATAGCCCGTTCGTACTCCTTTACTATCTAAAAGGATGAAAACAAAGAGGTAGCATTACAACCAGAGCATGATCTGTTTATTCTACTTCACTATTATATGGAGATAAACCAAACAATTACGCTGCACACAAACAAACGATCTCATTAACTAGGTTTGCTTTGTCAATAATTACAGTGCAAAGCACCAACTTTCACAGAAAGACACGTATCACGTATATGACAAACAACCAGGCCGTATCCTGTTACCGTTTTAATTAAACAGTCTCTTAGCATCCAACAGCATCTGGCTCTGCAACTCACCTTAATGCACATCCATATGGAGACGGGCAGCGTCAGGACGATCAGGAAGATCGAGAACAGCACCAGGAACCAACCACAGAAGCCGATGTCATTGTCGCCGCTTTCTAGAGCTCCAAGAAAAAAAAATTATAAATTTACAGACAGCAAAATTTAAAAAATTAATAACATAAACAAAACTATTCCAAACCAAACCAAACCACAGGACAGCTATTAAGCTATATAGGGTTAAAAAGGTAAATTGTTGTCCAAAAACCTTTCCATGGAGAATTCTGGAAATATTCCATGTTGGAAATGGGAATTCCCATGGGAATTCATGGGGAAATATGGGAATTATCTTGAAATTATTGGGGTAATTTAAACAACCAATAATATATACGGTGAAGGGGGGGTGTTACATGTACCTGGTTATCCATGGTCAAAAGAACAAACCCGCCGATTACAATAAAATTCTAGCCAATCACGGGTGCCTGTAAGCTCATGTAAGTGGAAGAGGGTAGAATGCACCTTCCTTGGGAGTGTGTTATGCCACCCTGTAATGCAACATGTTGGCTCTGTGGTAAAGGCTGTGAGTTAGAGATCAAAAGGTAAAGGGTTCAAGCCCCAGAATCACCAAATTATTTGTATAAATAAAATAAGTCTCACCGGATAAGGACGTCTAACAAATGCCATAATAATACCACCTCCCTACGCTGGATCCACTGTTTACAAGCATGAAATAAACAAATATCGTAAGCTTTCAGGTTTATCATTATAACAAGAGTGCAATTCTGATCCATCCTCCATAACTGAAAGATCATTTATATCCTGTATTACGTTAATTACAGACATCTGTATCACCTTAACCTCCATTTCAAAACCTGTGTATCCGTACAACACCGTGCACGAGAAGGATTAGTGGCATGCCTAAGGACTGCCAAATTCTCTAATTCTCTAAAGTTCAATGCAAAAACATGCTTCAAAAAAAGTTCAGCATCAAGCTAAAAGCATTTTCCCCTTCAACCCACCCTTTACCTTTAAGTTCAGCAGCGGTGTAACGCCAATCATCTAAAAACAGTAAGCAGTGCAGCGTTTACTACACATACTGTACACACACTTCTACTGAACACACACTTGTACTGTATACACAGTTTCTCACTGATCAAACATTCAAACAATCAAAAACAATTCAAATCAACAGAAAATACATATTCATGTATGTGAAGAGTCTGGATGCAAAACGCAGTAAATCCACCTCATGTCTTTAGATTTAAATTCGTAATCTTTACCTGGGTGTTATAGTACGTTCCACCTGGTTCTTCAGTAGAAAATTACAAAATTTTATTACAAAATTCACTTATTAAAAATTGATAACTATTAGCTGCTAAACCTGGTCTAAAAAAATCGTCCTACACAGAACGTTCAACATTAAAAAGGGGATTCAGACGTTCAAGATTGATTAAAAGAAGAAATTCTCAAGTTCTCGGTTATTTTCCCGTCAACTGCATGGCGTTGGAACTGGTAATCTGACTGCCCAGTGTACTTTCGCAACAAATAAATGGGAGACTCTCACTAATAGATTCCCACACCAGCCCTTTCCAATTATTCCTCGTGCCGATTCCCCCGTTTAGAGCTGCATTTAATGATGTGGAACCTCAGTAAAACTTTCACAGTGTACCTGTTCATGATCCCTGACATTACACAATCGTTCCTTCGCTTTCACTATAAAAAGTTATTCAAGTGTGACTTCTTCCCCAGATTTCAGCCTCACTCTATCAAATGTACAATTATAAAAAATGCTAAAAGGAGCTGGAGGGGCGGAGCTGAGGCAGGGGGTGGGGTTGGAAAGGGTGTGTCTCGGTAGGGATATTTGTTATGGTGTTTCGAGCCATTTTCAACTGATAAAATGATGATTTTTTTTTTTTTTTTTAATCAAAACAGAATTACTTTTTCAGTATTAACACCAACAATGATGTATTTCATTATAGTAAAATTGGGTCAGTAAAATTTCGTAGCAGGAAAGAATCTGTTTGCCTGAATTAAAAAAACAAAAAAACAAAAAAAAAACAAAACTATTTACAATGTAGAAAGTTATGCGTATTCGAAAAAAAAAACAGTTGAAAATTACGTATTTTCCTAAAAAAAAAAAAGAGCAGCAAGCAAACATAAATACAAAGAGTGGAAGTGACATACTGGTGTAAATCCTCACCTCACGTTTAGCTACCCATCCTCTTTCCTATCAATTAGCATCAGAAAAAAATAGATTTTAAAACCACACTCCATCAGAGTGAGTGGCAGCACTGCACTAACTCTGTTTGCCAAAACGTAATGGAGAAGAAGGGGGAAGAAAACTCATTTTAAAAAACCCAGAGTGGTAGAGAAAACCCACAGGAGAAAACCGGTTCCAAGTCGTTCTCTGACACATCTCAATGACGTTACCATTCCTGTTAGTTCTGTGATTGGGTTTTTATTCAAATAGCAATTATGACACTGCACAACACAAACACAAGAGGGAATTGCAGGTTCCCCATGGGCAGGGTGTTGATAGATTTTGGTAGCCTGATGGGAAATGTTAATAGGTTGGATTTTGTCTCTTTAAGACTGAAGGAAATGCAGCGTGTTATGCTATCGAAAAACCATAAAGAGCAATGTGGTCCACTCTGCTCTACTTATAAGGGTTGTATGGTGGTGCAGTGGTTAACACGATTGCCTCCCTGATATCATCCTGGATTCGAGTCCCGACTCGGCGTGTGCATTTCTGTGTTGTGTGGGTTTCCTCCGGGTACTCCGGATTCCTCCCATAGTCCAAAGACATACACATTAGAGTGACTTGCTGTCCCAAATTGCCCCTAGGTGTGATTGTGAGCGTGAATGGTTGTGTGTTTTGCCCTGCGATGGACTGGCGAGCTGTTCAGGATGTCACCGGCTTTCGCCAATGTCAGGTGAGACAAGCTGGTGTGTTCAGTCTAAAGAAAGAAAGAAAGAAAGAAACCCAGGACAAGCTTTTCAAAGTCGAGCTGCTGGTGGAAATTAAATTGTTTCCTAAGCCCCGTTATGAACGGTACATGGCAGACAGGCTATTCATTTTTTAAAATGCCATCGGTTTAGTCGAGCAGTGAGGACACCAGCAAGAACAGTCTACCAGTTTGACTCGGTGGGCTTCGTTGGAACGAGATATGGATTTATCATTAGGACGACCTTTAAAGTGTACCACAAAGCTGACACTGCAGAATATCTGCTTCCCATCTATTCCTTATATTGACTCCATCATTGCTGGTTAATTCCTGTTACCTAAGCACTTTGGTTAAAATAAACCTCTAACAACAATAAGACAATGATTTATATGTGCTAGATGGGATTCATCGAGTTGAGGTGGCAGGGGGGAGGGATTTAAGGGTGGCAGTGGCCCCCTGTGTCACCATGTTGCCAAACCCCTGATTATATAACAACAGTGCTATAAAAAAAGTTCCTTGATGCCCCGTCCTGCAGATTTTTGTCCTTTTCCTGCTCTGACACCAATTTCATCCCTGGACAGATCTTTATTCATCTGATTAGATAAATGACATATCCAGCAGCAAATAAAGCAAAAATGCATATTCTGTTTGAAAATATATATATTATTTGTCTGTTTTTCTTGTAATAAAGCATCTTTAAAATACAAAACAAAAATCTCTAAACATGTATTAGGTTAAATAACAATTGCATTAACTTAAAAACATTAGCCCCGCCCACCACGACTGGCACCATTCACTAAAAACACACTAATGTTGTTATTATGCACCACTGAAACAGCTGCAGCGTGGTGTTACCTGATTGTCGGTCTCTCTTTCTCTCTTCTTTCACTGTAAACGATTCTTTGCTGTCCGCCATATTGGGAAAAATACCGTCAAATCACCCAGAACGACGATATAAAACCCAAACAACTGCTGTGACGCAACCTCCAGGGGGCTGGTAAGCCCCGCCCCCTTGGAGGATTTCCCAATGGCGGCCTCATTCCACGCCCCTCAACGCGTTTTACGTAACGACGCAGAATGAGCGCCATGTTTGGAAGGTCGATTTGACTATAAACAAAACTATTGCTAATTGGTTTTTTTCCCGGTCTTACCTAAGAACATTTATCTAAAATTTACTTGTTTATTCGCCTCACAAATACTACACACTGTGTTACTGCTGTGCTACTTAAACCACGTCGTTAAAATATCATCTTATTGTGTATTAAATATGAATTTTAACTCGAACTTACGAGTCTTTGGTGTATACAAACTCACTGCCGCCATCTAGCGCTTAGGAGTAAATACTACATTACACTGAAATAGACCCATTAAACCATATGGAACTTTATTTGTTTGTTTGATGGATAAATGGAACTCTAGAAAAAAAGACATCTATCTCAATTGTTTAGTTTTATTTTTATTTCTGATGGTAAATCAGTTTCACCAAGGGTTGTGTGGAAACCTTAGATAAGGATACCTAACTACAGCATCGACTGTTTGCCATGGAGGAGGAAACCAGATCTATAGTTTGTATTATAAAGAAGTGAAGTCATTTTGAACCAAAATTTGTAATCAGTATCTGCGCACTATGGACTTTCCCCAGGATCAAGCATGCACATTCAATGCCCTTTTCCTTACACTTTTGCTAGACATGCCTCCTTTCTCTGATGTAATGTAATGTAAATCAATCAAGGAGCTTGAACAGTTTCAGCTGGAGATCACCATTCTTCCACTGGCACCACTGTTGATACTAGAACCAGCAGTTTGGGTCTGTATGACACACTATGAACTACAGCTTTTTAAAACATTGGCTTGTACGATTAATAATACAAGTGGCTCAGTGGTTAGCATTATCACATCATAGTAAGAAGGTTCTGGACTCGAATGTAGTCCAAGTTCCTTTCTGTGTGGATTTCCTCAGGGTACTCCGGTTTCCTCCCACAGTGCACAGCCATGCACATTAGGCTAATTGGCTGTTCCAAACTGCCACTAAGTGTGAATGTGGTAGACAGATTAGAAGTGAAAACAAAGTTTCCGGTTTTACTGAATTCGCTTAAAGTACAATTTGAAATTGCACTAAAACTACAAACGAATCACGGAAAGACGTTAATTTTGAAAAAAGAAAGATAGTTTTAGAAGCTAGAACTACTACTGTCGTCACTGTAGCACCTGTAAAACACAGACTGCAAGAGTCACTTGTGAACATAGTCTAAGGTGAAAGTTATGGCTAAATACATGAACAAAGATCTGTTTAATATGAGGTTTAAACTCTTAATTTGGTGGGAAAAGGAAAAAAAACCCATAACCAGTTACCTCAGTTCCTTAGTAAAAATAAACCACTGACAGCAACAAGAGAATAATTGAATTACACTAGATGTGATTCTTTAAGCCTGTCCCGGGTTGGGGTGGCAGAGGGAAGATTTTGCGGGTGGCAGTGGCCCCTGTATCACCGTGTTGCCACGCCCCTGATTATATGCTAATAGTGCTATATAAAGGTTCTGAACCCTGGTCCTTGAGTTCCCGCTGTCCCACACATTTAAGTTCTTTTTCTACCCACACCACCACTTCATCTCAGAAAGAATCTTTAAAATCTTTAAAATGTCCACTTTTAACATTAAAATCTTTACAAAAGTTCAGCATTTGGTAATTGGGTAAGTATCATCACATGTTATTGTGATGGCATCACATGCTGGGAGTATAACCATCACAGCCACCACCATTCACTACAAACAACACACAACTATTATTATTATTATTATTATTATTATTATTATTATTAATGTTATTATTATTATTATTATTATATTTATTATTATTATTATTATTATTATTATTATTATATTTATTATTATTATTATTATTATTATAGACCACTGAAAGAAATGGCTGCAGTGTGATGTCACCTGTATCTTTGTCCCCTTCTTTCTCTTCTCTTATGGCAAGCTGTACTTTGTTGCCCGCCATATTGGGAAAATAACCTGAAATCCCTCAGAACGATGATAAACAGTGCAACCAACAGTCGGCCGTTCCCTCAGGATCACAAATAAAAATGTGACACCAAGTGTGAGCCACAGGGATGGATAAACTCCGCCCCTTTGTAGAATTGTCTCGTGTCTGACGCATTCCACCTCTTCAACGCCTATCCATAATATTTGCCTATAAACAAAACTGTGCTTACTGGTTTCTACCCGAGGACTCGTCTGTAATTCTGCTTCCTTATAAAATTTCCGAACACTACTGTGGTACTACTGTGCCACTCAGAACCAATCATACTGTAACTGGATGGACTGAATTCTTTACTTAAGTAAAATTACTCGTCTAAATAAATATTTGGGTAAAAACTAAAGCAAGTACGGATTAAAAGTCTTCACTCAAGCCAAAGTAGGAAAGAAAAACAGCACAAAAGATATTTGTCTCACATTACACATGGGTTTTTACATCATTTGTCGTAATCCAGAGACACTGTCAGTCAGTCAGGCATCTTCTTCCGCTTGATCCGGGGGCGGGTAGCGGGGGCATCAGCCTAAGCGGTGAGGTCCAGACGTCTCTCTCCCCAGCCACTTCCTCCAGCTCTTCCGGGGGACACCGAGGCGTTCCCAGACCAGCCGAGAGACATAGTCCCTCCATTGTCTTCTGGGTCGACCCCGGGGTCTCTTCCTGGTTGGACGTGCCCGAAACACCACACCAGGGAGGGGTTGAGTTTTTATTACCTTTATACAAATGAGCACGTGAGGGTTAAGGGCCCAAGAGTGGCAGCTTGGTAGTACTGAGTTTTGAACCCCAAACCTTTTGATCAGTAACCCAGAGCCTTAACCACTGTGCCATACTACAGCTTTCTTAATTACTACTTAGCATGATTAGCTATGGCGGCACAGTGTTGTAGTGGTTAATGCGTCTGCCTCACAGCAAGAAGATCCTGGGTTCAAGTCCCAGGCCTGACCAGGGCGTTTCTGTGTTGTGTGGGTTTCCTCTGGGTACTCTGGGTTCCTCCCACGGTCCAAAGACATGCACATTAGGTTAACTGGCTGTTCCAAATTGCCCCCAGTTGTGAGTGTGAATGTTTGTGTACAGGAAGTATGGCTAACCATGCTAGCTAATAATTGAGAAAGCTGTAGTAAGATGTGTAGGTAGCTGCTCGGTTCGAATCTCGGCTCAGTGTGGAGAGTGCATCACAGTGCTTGTGTGAGTTTCCTCAGGGTACTCTGGTTTTTTTCCACAGTCCAAAGAAATGAACATGAGGTCAACTCATGCAATCATTTTTCCGAACCAATTGATCCTATTCAAGTCGCGGGGAGGCTGGGGCCTATCTCAGCCGACACTGGGCGAAGGCGGGGTACACCCTGAACAGCTAGCACAGTCACGCCTATGGGCAGTTTGGAAGGTCCAACTAGCCTAATATGCCTGGAACTCGAACCCCGGACCTTCTTGCTGTGAGGCGGCGGTGTTAACCACTACACCACCATGCAGCACATCAGGCCAACTGGCTGTTCTGAATTGTCTGTGAGTGTGAATTGTTATTTGTGTCTGTGTTAGTCCTATGATAATCTGGGTGTAACCCCGCCTCTCACCTGTCGTCAGCAGGGATTGGCCCCAGTGTCCCCAATGACCCTGATAGCTAAAAAAAAATGCAACATGTCTTAGATGTGTATAATCCTGTCCAGTTAATCACGGCATGTAAAACAGTTGTCATAATGCGGATCTTATAAAGCAGAGACACTCGTGTCTAGGAGCAAAACTGGCAAGAGAGAGACAGATGAGGTCACGGACCTGATGAGCTGCTCTCGTCTTTTTACTCAGAGTGACCAAGCTCAGGATCTCAATGCTCCTTTGCCTTCCTTTTCTGGGCAGCCGTCCAGAAAGCCCCTCAGCCCATTCCCTTCCATCTCCTGGAGGTGTGATTATCCTGAGAAAGTAAGGAGAAAGTACGCCCTGCACGCTGAAGTGGGCTGGGACTCCATGCCGGATAATCCTCTTTTAATTAGGCTAAGGAGAGAGGGAGATTGGACCCCCTTGGCTTAGTCACAGCACATTGACAAAGCATCAAGCTGGGACAAGTGCACATCGCTGTCCGGCAGCAGCCAGTTAAGGCCTAACGCCGCCTTCTCAGGCGTGAAAATATGCTTCTCTTTTGCCTGGAAGCCGGCATGGATCTTTTTGTTTTTTTCAGCACCAGTCACTCGCTCTCGTTTTCCAATTCTATGATTTCAAGCTTCATTTTTGTTCAAAAATTTGCTAAATCCTCTGAGAATTTAGCCTTGGCTGGTATAAATCAGGGCGGCATGGTGGCGTAGTGGTTAACACATCCTCCTTACAGCGAGAAGGTAATGGGTTCGAGTCCCGGGCCCTGTGTGGAGTTTGCATGTTCTTCCCGTGCCTGCGTGGGTTTTCTGTGGGTACTCCGGTTTCCTCCCACAGTCCAAAGAAATGCACATTAGACTAACTGGCTGTTCCAATGATTGTGTGTGTATTGGCTCTCCGATGGACCGGTGAGCTGTTCAGGGTGTACCGTGCCTTCGCCCAGGGTTGGCTGAGATAGGCTCCAGCCTCCCTTGCGACCCTAGTAAGATTACGTGGTTTGGCAAATGGATGGATGCATGATATAAATCAAGAAGCAACACAAAGACCATCATGAATAACAATCAATAACTAGACGCAGTGTATAAAGCTCAACGGGTGGGATGTCCCAGGGAGATGGCGCCCCTTTCTGTGAAATCATCACAGAGTGTTTAGGTCATGTGACACACTGGCGGGACACCATGACAAAGAGATAGAGAGACACTGAGTCTGGCTCCCAGTAGTAACATTCATCACATGGGACATCTCACAATAATATGTGTCCAAGCTGGTGGTAGCACAATATAATTTGGAGTGGCTCCTGCCACCCTGTGCCACCCCATTAAGCCACACCCCTTACCTAGTAAAAAAAATAGAGATAGATGTATGGTAGAAAATGAAGACAAGACATGGACAACCCAGCCTTCTCCTGAAATAGATGACCCTGAATCTGACTTCCTCATCAACAAGACCACAGTAAGCATGTTAGGCCAGAGGAAGGCAGTATTGCTCTTCAGACAGATCATGTGCTCAGAATTAATAGATGGTATTCAGTAGTGAAGAAGACTTGTGCCATCCTCAGCGTGGGAAAAGCTGCTGAAGCTTCCTGCCATCTGTTTCCTCTCCTGAAAGCACGGATACAAGAAACATGGTGACCTGGGTAGACTTTTAATTTAAACCTGTTACAGTTTCGATTTATTTAAGCACCTTAACCATCTTGCCATCTAAAACACAAGGCTACCCCTACAAAATATTTATTAAAATTAGATTATGAATTACATTTATTGTAATGTGGAAATAAAAAATACATTACAATGTTTGAGTTATGATTATTTTTAATTCTAATTGTATATTTTAGAGTAAAATTTAAGATTCATAACTTTTGTAAATATTAAAATGTACTTAGAATATACTATAGCTTTATATATTTTATATATTTATAAATATACTCTTTTTATAATTAAATGTAATTAATAATTAATATTATTAAAACAATTATGTTTGCAAGAATTGTTTAAAGGTTTCTTATAGTTTATAACTAAACATATAAAATAAAGCATTACATTGAGGAATTAGTATAATTATTATTATTATTATTATTATTAAATAATCTAATAATAATTAAATTAAATTTATATTAAATTAAATTATTTGTTATTTTATAATATCATTTTATAATATATGTATTTTTAAAGTAGAAATTAATCAATTATTTATATATATAATCAATTAATTAATTCGTTCATTCATTTGCCGAGCCGCTCAATCCCACTAGGGTCGCGGGTCTCAGGCTTCTTTGGGTGAGGGCGGGGTACACCAGTCCATCACAGGGCTAACACACACACAACCATTCACACTCACACTCACACATAAGGGCAATTTGGAACAGCATGTCTTTGGACTGTGGGAGGAAACCGGAGTACCCGGAGGAAACCCACGCAAGCACGGGGAGAACATACAAGCTCCACACATTTACATTACATTTACAGTTACAGCATTTGGCAGACGCTCCAGACGATCCAGAGCGACTTACAATTATCATTTTTATATTTTTTTATCATTTTTATATTTTTATACAACTGAGCAATTGAGGGTTGAGGGCCTTTCTCAAGGGCCCAACAGTGGTGATAGTGTGGATTGAACCGCTGACCTTCGGATCAGTAACCCATCGCCTTAACCACTAAGCCACCACTGCCACACAGAAACGCCCTCGCCGAGCCTGGGACTCGAACCCAGGACCTTCTTGATATATCATGACAGAAATATGTATTACTCTCATCTTGTTTTATAAGATGTGTATTTTAAAAGTAGAAATGTTCACCTGAATTGTACATGTACTTAATACATCTATCTATCGCCTCTTCAAAGCACTGTAACAATATTTAAGAAATAATTCATTTTCTGTTCTGTTTCTAGATAGCAAAAATGTTTGCTTCTGATTTCTGAGCCTCGGCGCTATCGGGAACGTCGGTGTTAAACAGAAACGTAGGCAACGCATTCAGGAATCGAGGATAGTTTACTACATTCCAAAGAAACACTTGTATTAATCTGTTGCCGCGTGCCGCTGATGGATTTTGGTTTGTCCTGTCGTGCTGAACCACCGATTGAACCGGAGAACGCTTTGCATTCTGACCCATCTCTCTCTGAGTGAAATGAGTTCTCCGTCGGAGAGGATTGAGGGCCCACACAGCTGCTCTCCCCTGAGCTGGCGTGCGTAAAACATAAAAAGGCAAGTCTATATGAAAAATGCACAGAGCTGTGGATTATAATGCGCTTGATACCCTCCTGTTGTTGCGAAGACAGAAGGAGAGTCACAAAGAGAGAGAGAGAGAGAGAGAGAGAGACAGAGAGAGAGAGAGAGAGAGACCTGCCCTGGATTGATTTCCTCTTCCACTAGAATGGGTTTGATGGCAAGCCTGGACGATCGCCTGTGCAAACATTTACTCACAGTGCACCATCTTCCGATCGCATTACAGAGATTGATTGTTCACTCCCAATCTCACCTACTGCTGTTTCATTGGCCAGTGTGAAATCAAACACAGGTTTGAAACGGGAAATCGGTGGGGGGGGGTGAGACTTGGGAAGCACAGGGGACAGGCAAGCTGGCATAAAGCGTAAAGGACAGCGAGGACATGCGTCTTAGGCAAACTCGCCACCTCCTTGCTGAGATGGCTTGGGAGCAATAAGAAGGCGATATGTTATATATGCGATAATGTGTTTGAGGGAAGGTGATACCGTAAAGTTGCCGTAGAGACCTTGGCATCACACACATATCACCACGAGCCAGATCAAACCGGACGCCACTCTGGTTTACAAGGTGACCCAGGGCTTTTACCCCAGGATTTTTCCAGCCCACTTTATCAGCCACATCCAATCAGGCCAACGCAACTGATATTATCAGGGACGCGAGTACTGACACCTCCAATTTTTCCATCAATACCTGAGTGGCTGAATTTAATGCGAGCTAAACATGACGGGGTTTAGACTGGAAGGGCAGCAGGGGCTGACGAGCGAGGAAGCGAGCACTGATGAGGGGCACTGACCTTACAAAGGCTGGGTCAGTACACAAGGAGGGATATCTTGGCTAAGTTAAGACCACCACCCCCCCCCCCCCCCCACCCCCCCACACTTTTCCTTTCTCACCCATCCCTAGCAGTTCATCCACCAAAGGTAAGACACAACGGATCACAGCTCGAGACTCCATCAGATTAAGCTCAGTCCTCGTGGAAGCATCGCATCTCTCCCTCACGTCGTTAGCATTTAGATAGGCGCGAGCAGCAAGGCCGGGGTAATAGGCTTTTCGCATCAGCTGAAGAGAGGGGGATTAAATTAAAAGAACAACAGTGATGAGAGAAAGAGCGAAAGACAGAGATGCAGCATTATGCCTGATTGACTATGAGCTCATTAAGCGAGGCCTTGACTTGAACTGATGTTAGAGGTGATTGAAGATTATCCCATTTAGAGGATATCCACCAGCCCTTGCTATTTGTGTCTGTGTGGGGGGGGGAGGGGGGGGGGGGGGGGGGGGGGGGGGGGGGGGGGGGGGGGGGGGGGGGGGGGGGGGGGGGGG
>JBCNYH010000026.1:26012949-26037511 GCA_039654325.1 Tandanus tandanus
TGTATATGCACATATACCGGCGACATCCTTGTGCACATTCGTTCCAAACTTATTCTTAGTGAAGATACCTGGAGGAGGATGCATCTATTCATTTACTTCAGACCTTTACCCCAGCTCTCCAAGCAAGCTTTTATATGCAACACTCGTATTCCAGTTGCGCTGTGTTTCTGCACCGTGAAAAACAACACACACACAAAAGAAGAGCGAGGAAGTAAAAAAGCAGAAAAAAAAGACACACCACCCCATGAAACTCCAGCTACTGTATACATTAACACAGGGCAGCATAAAATAGTTGTATATGGACATAAATATATCCATGTAGGAGGGCATGAGAACATTTGTTTGTACGGAACGGCCGCTGTGGCAACGAAATCACCAGAGTGTCACAGAGCACTTCATCATTGGTGGGTTTTTCGGCGAGGCCTGAGTGTCCCCTGTCCCCCGCTCTGGCTCCCTAGGTCCCCCGCTGCGCTCCTGATCTATCGTTGTTCTGCGGCACTGGGAGCGATAAATCACCATAATGCGCCCAGCCATGATCTGTACTGCAGGCGAGATGGATCTGTAGGAGAGGGTACCTGCGAGAAGCTGCTTACTGATGGAGTCGAACGCGTCTCAGTGCGAGTTCAGGCCCCTGCGTGCTACAGGGGGCGTCGAGGGATGTGACTTAGTTGGGTCAGAATTATCCGAAACAATGATGAAGACACAACACAAGCAAGAAAGTATGATTCCGAAAGTGGGGTGTGAGATATAACACTGCAAGAACAAAAGGGAGGAACATATAAGAGCCACTTAAGAGAGAATAGTGAAAGCTAAATATGTAATATGGCATAAAGGACAAAGCGATTAGCATACAATTTACTCCAATAACACAATCTAGCCTTAATTTTTAGGCACTTTGGGGGTTAAAAGAGAGAGAGAGAGAGAAAAAGAAAGCAAGTGTATATGAGAAATAATAAAAAGATTTGAATTAAAGAAAGTAGTCTGAGCAGTAATGTGCTAACAGCAGTAACGTGCCAATGCTAACGTTTTAGCATGACTGAAATATCTTTCAAGAAACAAAACAAAGTGAAATAAGGACACAAATCAAACAAGTCTGTCGCGACTTCTCTGCCTTAATAACAATTTAAAAAGTATGCCACACTTTTATTTGCTAATTTATACTTCAACAGATATTTCAAGTGTACTTACAGTTTACATTTATGTACTAGCATGTTTAACTATATTTGGCGCCGTAGAGGTTAGCATGTCTGCCTCACAGCAAGAAGGTCCAGGGTGTGATTCTCTGGTGTTTCTGTGTGGAGTTTGCAAGTTCTCCCTGTGCTTGCGTTGGTTTCCTCCGGGTACTCCGGTTTCCTCCCACAGTCCAAAGACATGCACATTAGGCTGAATAGCTGTTCTAAATTAAGCCTAGGTGTGAGTGGGAATGACTGAAGGAGACCGGAATACCCAGAGGAAACCCATGCAAGCACATGAACAACATGCAAACTCCACACAGAAACGCCGTCACCAATTCCGGGGACTCGAACCCAGGACCTTCTTGCTGTGAGGCGCACGTGCTACCCACTATGCCACCGTGCCACCATTGTACTTCAGGAGGTAAAATAATATTTTTATCAGTACTAGTTTAAATTTTAGTTTTTGTTACCTTGGGGCGGCACGGTGGCGCAGTGGTTAGCATGTCTGCATCACAACAAGAAGGTCCTGGGTTCGATTCCCCGGCTCGGGCGTTTCTGTGTGGAGTTTGCATGTTCTCTGTATTTTCCGCTTTTCACATGCCACATACCTATATAGCATCATGTAACTACACCCACCAACACACACACAAAATATATATATCGTATATTGATATATAGGGATATACAGTATATAGGGATGATACAGAGACTCGGTTGTCTGTCAGTTTCAGTGCGTTTCATCAGCATGTAAATTCTCTAGCAGGTGGGAGGCTTACGGCTCAACACTACTTAAAGCTTTTGTTTACTTTTGTTTACACTCTTTCTGTTGCTTGTTGCACGTCTTGAGTCGGATGCCTCAAAGGCGTTTTCACTGATTTTGACGGAGAGACAAAAGAGAGTGCATGAGTGAAAGAGCAAAGAGGGAGAAATCGAAGGTTTTGCAGGAGATGTAACTCTTCAGGTCAGGTTGAGCTGCCCGAGGCAGAAATATCTGACGCTGCTTCAATCCTCGGCATTTTCATTCACTCTCCTGTTCTGCTGGATGTCTTCAGAAATTCAAGAGAAAACTTTTTTTTTCAGTATAAAATTAAGCAATAGATTTTATTTCTTTCTCTCTTTTATTTATTTATTTATTTATTTATTTATTTTGAAAGATTATCACAATCATTTAGATCGGGGGAGTCAAACTAATTTTCACTGAGAGCCACATCACTAAATTTAAAGGTGATCGAGGACTGAATAATCACTGAACATCTATTCTAAAAGGACAACCATGACACGGCAAAATGATTTGTTTAGACTTTTTTCCCTTTTTTCCTTTATTCACTCGCATTTTCTGACAACACTTAACAGCGTCAAGCTAGCATGAAATCTTTCGAGTCACGAACGACTAGCTGTTTACTTGAAATAGCCTGCCGCCTAATTAGGTTTCATGGTAATGGTCGATGCAAAGAATGTGCAGTAATCATGTTCTTTAAAGTTTTTGCGGGCCATATAAAATGAGTTGGTGGGCCGGATTTTGCCCACGGGCCTTGAGTTTGTCACCTGTGCATTAGATAACAGATACCAAAGCAGGGAATTTGAGATCTGAAACCTTGTGTGTACCATATACAGCACCAAAAATATGTTCTAGGTGAAATTCTCAATGCAAGTTTATGTCCCAGTGTGAAACACGCACACAGATAAAATACTTCAACATCCTTCAATCCGTCAGTGATTCATGAAAAAATTATAAACAATACAAAAAAAAAACTATTATTATTATTAGTAGTTGTTCTAGACCTGGCAACAAGGAGGGGTAGTGGTACATCCACCTCACATGGTCTTGGTTCGAGTCCCAAGCTTGGCAAAGACGTTTCTGTGAGTATGCATGTTCTCCCCGGGTACTCTGGTTTCCTCCGACAGTTCGAAGACATGCACATGACTGGCTGTTCCAAATTACTCCTAAGTGTGAGGGTGAATGGTTGTGTGTGTGTCTGCCTTGTAATTTGCTGCTGAGATGTTCAGGGTGTACCCCGCTTTTGTTCAGAGTCGGCTGAGATATGCTTCAGCCCACCCTAGTAAGATAAAGTGGTTCGGCACATGGATGGATAGTTTTAAAGTTGTGTACCAAGGACATAGCTGCACATTAGATTCAATTTAATTCGATTTAACTTTACTACTTATTTCCGTAATAATGATATAAAGTAAAGCATCCAATCCAAAGTGCAAAAACAGAAGCATATGCACACGTTTCTGTGCGGAGTTTGCATGTTCTCCCCGTGCTTGTGTGGGTTTCATCCAGGTACTCCGGTTTCCTCTTACAGTCCAAAGCGACATGTATATTCAGCTGTTCCAAATTGCCCCTAGGTGTGGATGTGAGTGTGAATGGATGCGCGTTTGCCCTGCGATGGTCTAGCGAGCTCTTCAGGGTGTACCCCGCCTTCACCAATTGTCGGCTGAGATAGGTTCAGTCTCCCTGTGACCCTAACAGGATTAAGCTGTTCGGCAAATGAGAGAGTGAGTGAGAATATATATAATGGAAAAAAGAAATTTACGATGCTACCACCACTGTGCTTCACCGTGCTTTGTGTTCTCATGGTGTTAAATTTGAACCTTATTAAGAGATTAGAGGGCAAGAAGCACTTTTGCCTAAAAATCATTAAAAAAAAATTTCACCTTTCCTTTTTTTTTTTTTTAGCTCGTTTTCCATTCTGGGATGTAACATAATAAAATGTCGACAGGGCTGAATTCTTATGCAAGACACTATATTGTATATATATACAATATTAGCATACAAAGTGCATTACATATATATGTTAGACATTTATTTAAATCAGATATTCCATTTCCAGTTTTCATTTTTTTAATTGCTTTAGCAAACTGCATTAATACCCATAGAGAAATATGAAACAATATATTTATTATTCATTAAATTTAAATAGAAGGATTATAAAAAGAATAATATTAAGAAAAAACCTGCTATTGTACATTATAATTGTCAAATCCTACTAAAAACAAACCTGGACATCAGCTAGAAAATCACTAGTATGGGGGGCGTTAATAAAACATAGGACTATAATCCAGCAGTGCCTGTATTACACCAACAGGAGCTTTTATTAATGATGAATTTGATGAAATATGCCCCAGAGTCAACTTGAGGTGTATCAGAGTGTGTTGAGGTCCCAGTTCCTGAACCTGATCTTATTATAAGGGGGTTTAAATATAATAAATTGATTTATAAGAGACATTAAGGAAGTCAGACTCTGAATTGATGAAAGGGGGGAGGGGATGGGCACGTTAGTGAACATAATCATCTGAAACTGGGGCCAAACACAACCGAAGAAAGAAAGCAGGATGAACCAAGAAAGAAAAGGGGATCACGTACTGCTCACCGACTCTTTGAGGGCAAATGGTGTATATAAGATACTCAATACATGCATAGCGCTGACAAATGCTTAATTCTGATTGGTCAGACTCTTGTTAATTATTATAACAACTACATGGACATGGATCCATCTGCAAGCTACTCAAATGTATCATGAATAAAGGAAATCAGCCGCTTTAACCCTGCACAAGCCCTGAACACATCAAACCACGGCTTATTTGACCGCAGCACACACTTACCTAAGCAAGCGTCTACAGGTGCTGCAGAAATCAGGCACTGCCTCATGTAACAACGCCCAGCCACCCGAGGTCAGCTCGCATTCCATATATGGTAAGAGTCACCGGTGGACATCTTTTGATTTTTCCTTATAGGGAAACACTAATTTATTCATTCTTTCCTTCAATCATTCATTCATTTGCCGAATCGCTTAATCCTACTCGGTTCATGGGGTAAACCCTACCAAAGGCGGTATACACCCTGAACTGCTCATCAGTCCATCACAGGGCAAACAAACACACACACACAACCATTCACACTCACACTTACACCTAGGGGCAATTTGAAACAGCCAGTTAGCCTCATGTGCATGTCTTTGGACTGAAGGAGGAAACCGGATTGCCAGAGGAAACCCACGCAAACACGATGAGAACACAGAAATGCCCACAGAAACAGGGTAATGTGGTATATTGCATGGGGTTTCTGTTTCTAGTTTGCATGTTCTCCCTGTGCTTGTAGAGGGTTTCCTCCGGGTACTCCGGTTTCCCCTCACAGTCCAAAGACATACATATTAGATTAATTGGCTGTTCCAAATTGCCCCTAGGTGTGAGTGTGAGTGTGAATGGTTGTATGTGTGTTGGCCCTGCGATGGCCTGGCGAGCTGTTCGGCGTCTACCCTGTCCTTGCCCAGAGACGGCTGAGATTAGGATTAAGCGGCTTA
This sequence comes from Tandanus tandanus, assembly GCA_039654325.1. NCBI lineage: Eukaryota > Metazoa > Chordata > Actinopteri > Siluriformes > Plotosidae > Tandanus > Tandanus tandanus. Next base: position 26,018,429 of record JBCNYH010000026.1, read on the forward strand.
AAAAATAAATAAGTGTGATGAATAAATAACTGAATGAATAAGTGGAATTATTTCTATATTTAAATGATATGCAGTGCTAAACTAACAGGCAAGCCTAATGTGTTGTTTCTTATTGTACGTTGGAATATAAAACTACCTTTTTTTAGTATTTTTGGTCTTCTAAACACATCCACCCCTCCAGAAGACTGTCACCGGGATGCAGTATATTAGTTCTGAGATCATGCGGGTAACTAAGTAACATGTTGCCATAGAATCATGCGTAAATAGGACCAAAGTTCTTCTTAATCTACACTTGAGGAAACCAATCCTGCCTCGACAGACCCATATCTGAGGAGGAGCAACAGCAGCACATCTCACCATTCCCTACTTTATCCCCTCATTGTGTTCCGCTCTCAGGTCTCTCCTCCCGGAGCATGCTAATTCCCTTTTGATGAGGCGTGCTAAATAAATCCTATTTCCACGCCTTTATTCCCCTCTGGCTCCTAAAGCGAAGATCAGGGCAGCAGATTTCAGGGCTTCTGTTCTGGTCACCGTGTCCTACAATAGAGTCCGTCTGCAACCCGCTCCAGCCACCGGCTAACACCACTCAAGCATCATTAGTATGCTAACTCCACTAATCACAGAGTTTGGAAAGCACGCACACCCAATATGGTTGATGTACTCACAGTTCTCTCATGTGTTGCCTTTTTTCGGACCGTTCCCATACACCCGTGCGCTAACAACACTTCAGCGGGATAAAAGAGTACGCTGGTGTATGTGCGTGGCTGAGGCAGGCCAGGTTATTAATGAGGAGCAGCTGGGACCGGCACAGGTACACGCACAGGCAGACAAAGCGCAATCTATAACCGTGAAGCTATTAAAAATGAGCGGATGGAAATGGGAAGAGGGAAGGGGGTGGGTTAGGTTTCTCCAAGTGGAGCTGAACTCTGGTTCCTCCTATTGAGACTGAGCCGGATAGCTACAGGTCAGCTGACACGGAGGGCCACTTCGCCAGCAGAAAGCAACCCAGAGGTCACAACAGGTTCAGAGGTCAGCGCTTGAGAAGTGTCGCTACCCAAGTCTTGGGCTAGACTTTTCCAGCTCTGTGTGTGGCAGTTAGCCAAAGGTGACAGCTGCATGAGGACTGGAGATGTGTTCAATCAAACTAAAGGGGGCCTTAAGAGCCTCATTCAACTCGAGTGTCTGCATATCGCAGCCAGTAGCGTCTACGGCAAAAACGAACCTTATTTACGAAGCTTTTTGATAACTCTCAAAGTTTTTTCAACGGTGTTTTATTCCCCAGTGGCTCCAGCAGCTTTGGTGCCAATTATTGCCTCACCAAGTGGACAGCATGCAGAGCTCACAAGTGGGTCAAACATTTATTTGACCAACGCATACAGTCAGCAGCACAACACCAGGGCTTTGTAATCAAGCCAACATTAAGTCAAATCTCTGAAAGAGAATGTTATTAAGAGAAGTGGGGATGGAAGAGGTGGGGGGGGATGATGTCACTCCTAGTGAAAGCTCATCAGTAGTACAGAGGCGTGGTGCAAGCTTATTCAGACACATGCCCCAATTAGCTGGCGTTCCTCATGTAAATGCCCTATAAATTATCCCCCGTGCTACAGGATTAGAGGCTCATAAAGGGAGTTAGCATCTCAATAAAGAGCCAGGTTTACAGCTAGAGTAAATTAGCCCAATAGAGCGAGGAGGCGGGGAAGAGAAGTAATGCATTGGTGTGTTCGGACAGAGGTTGACATTGTTTTAGTCGTGTATAGGGAGCCGGTAAAAGGCTAGTAATGAGAAAGAGGAGGGTATGATGTGCAGGGAATAAGAATGTTCCCTATAAGACAGCTCGCAGTGAACTTCGAGATAGTGAAGTATATGCTAATAAAATAGTTTTCTAAAAAGTATTTCTCAAGTGTGGCACAGCTGTGTAGCGGCTAGCATGTCTGCCTCATAGCAAGAAGGTACTGGGCTCAGCGACGGCGTTTCTGTGTGGAGTTTGAATGTTCTCCCTGTGCTTGCATGGGTTTCTTCCAGGTACTCAGTTTCCTCCTACAGTCCAAAGACATGCACATTAGGCTAATTGGCTGTTCTGAATTGCCCGTGTTGTGAGTGTGAGCGTGAATGGTTGTGTGTGTGTTGCCCCTGCAATGGTCTGGTGAGCTGTTCAGAGTTGGATGAGATAAGCTCTAGCCGATCCCTAGTTGGATCAAGTGGTTTGGCAAATGAGTGAGTATTTCACGAGTCTTTATCTTGGTAATAAGTCTTAAATTTGGTCCCAACCAAAAGGATGACACTGTTTTACTATTGCTGTTTTCAGATTTTGCAGATCTTTAGTTTGGATCTGTAAACCATAAGGAGTTTTCCATTGGAGACCTGAAAAAGTATACAAGCATGTTCTCTGATCTTGGTCTCATATCCTGTAGTCTTGGTCTTGACTTGTAAAAGTTCTCTTGCCCTCTATGGGGATGTTCTCTGTTAGAACGTTGCTAAAACTTTTATAAACACTGTTGGGGTCAGAGCAGCACTCCTTACACCAGTAGACCTGGTGGACCTCTGTTCTCTTCTGCTAGAACTATAGCATCTATTCAGAGGGAAAAAACTCTTGTTTAGAAGCCTGAGGGTGTAAACAGGAGATGAACCCAATGGGGAGCAGGAACATCCAACATCTGTATTGCAGTTTGCAGTGTGAATGTCATACCAGCTATCCATCCATCCATCCATTATCAATACCGTTTTCCATCAGGAAGCTGACTCTGGGAGAGACACAAGGTACACCCTGAACAGGTCACCAGTCCATTGCAAGGCTACATAACAGCTGGCTTTAGCTACTTTTTGCTAGCATTGTTAACTATACAGGCAGTGGTGGGAATATATGCTGGCAGTATATGGGCAGTGGTGACTCAGTGGTTAAGGCTCTGGGCTACTGATCAGGAGGTTGGGGATTCAAGCCTCGGTACAACCACTGTTGTGCCCTTGAGAAATGCTCTTAACCCTCAAGTGCTCAGTTTATAAATGAGATGAGGGCATCTGACAATAAATGTAAATAAAACCATCTATTATAATGGGATACTGGAGTGGGGACAGCAATGGCTCAGTCTTTAAGACTCTGGGTTTCTGATCAGAAGTTCGGTGGTTTAAACCTCAGTACCACCAAACTGCCACTGTTGGTCCCTTAAGCAAGGCCCTTAACCCTCAACTGCTTGGTTGTATAACAGAGACAAAAATGTAAGTTGTTCTGGAGAGAGTTGTCTGCCAAATTATTTGGGGCAAGAGGCGGCGTACACCCTGAACAGGTCGCCCGTATACCCCGGTGGTTTTTTATGGATTCTGTATGAAGTTTGATTTGATAAACCACATGGATGCACATGAAAACAGGTTTGTATGACCAGATATAACCATAACTATTGAGCTGTATTAATACGATTTCTAAGTGTTACTCAGTTCCACCTTGAGTTTATTTAAAAACCAGACATGCAAACACCATACTCCATGAATATTTGCATTAGCATTGTCTCTAGGTATGCTAATATGATTATGGCAAAGGCTCATTATACATCAAGAAGCACAGACTGAAGCCGAGACGGTTATAGCTCACAGTTATCCTTGGCACACAAAGGCAGATTGGTGCTGGATGAGGACAGCTGGAGAATGCGCATCATCAGCTATAATGGAAGACGTGAACATGGAGAGATCAAACCAGCCATGTGCAAAAGCGCGTGCCCAAGGAAATGCTACACGGCCACTTTTCCCTCTTTCATGCTAATTTGCTTACAACAAGTGCTGCATGTACTAACTTTTGCTCGCTTTCTGTGCACTCACACGGCTGATGGATTAAGCAAAGGCAAAAGCTAGATTAATTGAGATCTGCCGTGCCTGAATCAGGCATCAGATGGCGCTGTGATAGCAGCACCAGGAGGTAATGGGGACAGATCGGGCCGCATTACTCCCCATTATCTTCTAATTACTTGTATGAGGAGGGCTGATCCTGGCGTTTGTGTAAGAGGAAGGCGCAGCCTGGATTACTCACGCGCTGTCTCCAGAGACTGCAGGGATTCAGCGGGCTGGTGGACGAGGATGAGATCTAAAAGAGAACAATCCCTACCTCATCCTTTTTCTTGAATTCGGTCTGTGCTGCACCACAGATTGCCATCGTATCACTGTCTAAATGTCTCCCTCTATTTTGTCCTTCTCCTTCACCTTAGGTTTCTGTAACCCTGGAACATAACATTCTCTGGCTTGGGTCCTGTGCCTGCATGTTTCTGTGCACACCACAATATAAAGCAGGTATAGCGCTGCAATGCTACCTTATTAATCCGTGTATCAATCCGACCTAGACTACCTAAAACAATGCACACCGACAGGTTCAGAGTGAGCATCTCTGAGATGGGTGCTACTGCAGGGGTCAGAGAGAGAGAGAGAGCGAGAGAGAGAGAGAGAGAGAGAGAGAGAGAGAGAGAGAGAGAGAGAGAATGTGAGAGGAAAGAGAGCTAAAGGGAACGAATTGCCAGAGTGTACAAGAGAGTGTGTACACGCTTTTTCTTGCTCTCCCAAAGGAGGCTGCTCTGTTTTCAGAGGCATATGGCTAACCATGTGCTGACTCCCCCGTGGCTGCTCTTAAGCTCCACACGCCTCCAAACCTCCGCACTTCATTATCAGCACTTTGTTCCGTGCCCTCCAGTTTGTGCATATTAATACCCATCGGCCTCTGCAGCTGTCTGAAACGCAGCGGGCTAGGCTATGACAAAGTCTTCAAAAACAGTTTCCTCAAGAAGGAAAGGGGGAAAAAAAAGAATAAACAGAACACTGTCATCTCTAGGAGCCGTTTGTAGGTTTATCCACACAGATTGGGAAGTTATTGTTGGTGGGTGTGCTGAACTGCAGGCATGCCAGAGCAGTATTTTTGCAGAACAGCCAAGAGGAAATATGCCCAAAGTAAATGCCCAAAGCATTTACACATGATTCACTGCGTACACAAAGCATGAAGATCACAAGATCACATGATCACCTAAAGGCATAGTATATAGTCTTGTACATGGGATTATAAGTAGCTCCACATGTGATTATAGGAGCAATATGGTGCATTTAAATATGATTTCTACAAATAATTCAGGGGCTTAGAAAATATCACAGGAATTAAAAGCTATACTAATTTAATAAAATCCCTGAACATCATTAAAGTGATTGAGTTAGGCAAGCCAGTATAAATGCCTAAAAGTCTAAAGATTAAATTTGTCTTAAATTTTACGTGTGTTATTTAAATATAGTTCATCAAAAGACATTAGTATTTTATTAACAAATTATATTTGGTAGTTTTCTGTAATGTCTTTGGAACAGTTCTATCAAAATATTTCAGAAACGTGAAATAACTTATTCATTCATTCATATTCCGAGCCACTTAATACTACTAGGGTCACAGGGAAGCTGGAGCCCATCTCAGCCATCTCTGGGCAAGGCAGGGTACACCCTAAACAGCTTGCCAATACATTGCAGGGCCAACACATACAACCATTCACACTCACACTCACATCTAGGGGCAATTTGAAAAAGCCAATTAGCCTACTGTGCATGTTTTTGGACTGTGGGAGGAAACCGAAGCACCTGGGGGAAACCCACACAAGCACGGGGAGAACATGCAAACTCCACACAGAAACGCTCTCGCCAAGCATGGGACGCAAACCTGCCACTACGCCACTGTGCCACCCATTTTCTCGTATGCGGCCACAAGTGTGTAATATGTGAATTGTATTAAAAAAAAAAGGCTCATATCTAAAATTCACTGAATGTAAAAAAACAAAAAAAAAAAAACACAATCACCTATGAAAAAATAAATTGTGAAAAATCTCATGAAAGTAAATCACCAACATGGACCAAATACCATGTACAAAAAGAGCACTCGGAGGGCACAAACCGCCACCAAGACAAGCAATTCTATAAATGAAGCATAACTAAAAGTCCCCTAACACAATTTTAAAGAACCTTTTAAAATATTTCCAGAATCTGATCAGGATCATCTCCAAGTTCTGATGAAACTTCCTTGTCCAAAGCCCCACCTCTGGTAGAAATTTCATTAAGAATTCATACATAAATTTTGTGTAATCCTGCCAACAAACACACAAACTGAAAGTTTAAACATTACCTCCTTGGCGGAGGTAGTAATTACATGCTCTACATGTGAAGAAAGTCTGAAAACCTTATGACTAAGGCGTCTAAGAACAACACGTAAAATTCTCTTTTCATGTGCGAGACTTTTCTGTAAGTGAATATATAGATATGCTTGATGAGCATCAGTACTGGATAACATTTTTGATCCTTTCCATAATAAACCCAGTGGGACATCCTTCCTCAATATCACGCCTATGGATTTACTATGAAATCAAGCCGACTATAACGTGGCCTCCTAAAGCCTTGACTCCTTTCTCTAATGACTCTGATGTCCACCAATACATTTAAACAAACTGTCTTACTAATAAAACATCTGGACACATTTGCCATAGACACCTTACTGTGAGTTCGGGGAGGTAACTAGGACCTCGAACTGAAGAGTTTTGGGCAGTTCATGTTGGGTGTTTGAGTAGAGCTCAGATTTTAGTTAGTGGACATGCTTCTGTGGACTTGTCAGTCCTGTGCCTATAACTGTCAGACTGTGTGTATGAGTGTGTTAGACCTGGGAGGATATAACTATCAGACTCTATATATACTCTCAGATCATGGTCAGGGTGAATCTGGTGCCTATCCTGGGAGAACTCAGCCAGCAAGTTGGAAATGCTGTCTGGATGTGACACCAGTCAATTGTACGGCATGATACATCATTCAAAATGTCGAGTGTGGACCATGTTGGAATGGTTTTTATGCCTCTGTGCTGGCGATATTCAGGGCCGGAGGCATTATGTTTTTGGGTTGTTCATCCATCAGCCCGCCCTAAGGTATCACCTGTCCGCCTAGGCCATTCTTGGGAAGGCGATATCACAAGAACGCTCTAAGGGATTTTCTTCAAATTTTGCACAAATGCATACCCTGACTCAAGAATGTTCTGAATAGATTTTGGAGCTCATAGGTCAAAGGTCAAGGTCACTGCAGCCTTATGTGTTCAAATCTTGTGAATGTGATATCTCATGAACACATTTTTATTTTATTCAAAAATTTGACCCCCGTACACTTGACTAACTCTGTAATCCAAGATTAAATACAAAACATGCTCCTAAACCCTTAAAAACCTGGGAGATTACTGTCACTGTCTGTTTTTATACCACATGGAGGGAAATCCCTCCAAATTATTATTTTATGTATAATACAGTATACCGAGAAATGAGGCAGCACAGTGGCACAGTGGTTAGCATGTCCGCCTCACAGCAAGAAGGGCCTGGGTTCAAGTCCTGGGCTTGGATGTTTCTGTGTGGAGGTTGCATGTTCTCCCTGTGCTTGCATGGGTTTCCTCCGGTACTCCTATTTCCTCCCACAGTCCAAAAACATGCACAGTAGGCTAATTGGTTGTTCCAAATCATCCCTAGTTATTCGTGTGAGTGCGAATGGTTATGTGTGTGTTGGCCCTGCAGTGGTCTGGCGAGCTCTTCAGGGTAAAGAGTCGGCAGAGATAGGCTCCAGCCTCCCCATGACTGTAATTAGGCTTAGAAAATTAATGAATGAATGAGTGAGCACTTAGATATGTGTAAGCTCCAGCATCCTTCAGAAGTTCAGTCTGGAAGCCCTGGAAATGCTAGGTGTGAGGCAATTTAGAGACACCAATCCAATTATCAGCATGTTTTGGGAGGTAGTAAACTGGGGGAAGCCTACAAGGATACAGGGAGAACAAGAGAACCTCTACAAAAAAAAATCAGGCACCCTGCAGCTGGAAGTTTGTCTCAGGTCTCAAGATGCATTGGGAATAGACTGTGGTAATTTTGGTATGCCGATATGCTATCTAATGTAATTTTAACCGAGTAGTGTTGATTAGCATTAGTTAGCGTAATTGTTTCAAAGTAAGTTTAATGTGTCTAATGTAGAATTAATCTTACCGTGAAAATCTAGCGAAACTATACATGTTTGAATCAATATACCTGTGGATATGTGTGTATATTCCATACATGCCAGCTTGTACACATATGCCCACTGCGTAAGGTCTCTCCATCTGACTGACATGTAATAAAACATGCCGCTGCGCTGTTGATCAATCTCAGCGGCTCACTGGCCACACAGCGAGGGCATGTACATGCAAATGAGAATAGTTAAATGCCACTGGGGGTGGGAGAAGGAGGCAATCGCTTCATCTGACAAACCGTGGTAAGAAGGAGGGGGATGGAGCAAGAGAGGACGAGAAATAGACTGATATACGCAAAGGTGAGTGAAAAGAGAGACTGCTAACGAGCACATGTGCTTAATTACAGCCGGGGCCTCATGGGATACGTGGGTTAGTGGTGTATTTAGGCTGTAAGAAGCGGCGCTCCCTGGGACACTGAGGCCTTTGTGTGTTGCTCGGGAGGCAGGGATGAACTCTGCCACACAGGGGCAGCAGAAAGCTTAATCACAAAGGCACGAAGGGAAGCGTCTGGGAATATCGTGAAAGAAAGTGTTTGTTGGTACGACGCATTTCTGTGTCTGTGTGTGTGTTCTCGCTTTGTTTGTCTTTGTGTGCCTCTTTGCATCTCTATTGCACCACAAGGTCACTGCAGTGACCATAAGGTCAGCTAATCTTCTTGTGCACGCAATCCAAAGCGTACACAAACCAGAGAAAGAGAGAAAAGGGTGAGAAAGTGAGTGAAAAGATGACGGACAGTCGTGGCCTGTGCATTCTCTTGAATTCTGGGAACTAAAACAGACCCCACATCTCTCCATCAAAAAAAAAAAAAAAAACTCCAAAAGAGGTGTGTGTCCTGCTGTAACTCACCAGTCTATTTTCTTTCTCTTTGCATGTCTAAGCGGGTCCATAAGCACTTCATTAAAATACAATGGGATCAATCCTTGGGCTTTCTGAGGCTCATAATCTCTTTTGAACGGCAGCCGTTAGACTCTCGCCGCTTTCTCAGCTCTCGCACTGACTGTTTAGCTAAAGGATGAGACTCTGAGCCTGTTCCTTAGAAGAGACTCAGTACAAAACCCAGCTGAACTGAAGAATGGTGAACAGATGATGCACAGAAGGAGGTGATAGCCAGCTGGCTGAAATTTACTCGTGAAAATGTCAGAAGAAAACGCATGCAGTGTGTTATCACAGGACACATAACATGCACAAGTGATCCTCTGATCTTAATGCTAGGAAAAGGAGGACTGCAGTACGGCTCATGTACAAGAATACAGAGTGACTGTTTTGACCATGAGATGACCTCGGGATATTGCTCAAGTTATGTTGTTTGGCTATGCAGTAAATAGTGGTTCAGTGGATTGGGGGGAGGAGGGTGGTGTAGTGGTTAGCACATCACAGCAAGAAGGTTCAAGTCGTGGGATCAGCGAGGATGGTTCTGTATGGAGTTTGCATGTTTTCCCCGTGCTTGCGTGGAATTTTCCTCCCACAGTCCCAAGACACGCACATTAGGCTAACTGCCTGTTCCAAATTGCCCCTAGATGTGAGTGTAAATGTTTGTGTGTATTGGTCCTGCTATGGACTGGCATGCTGTTCAGGGTGTACCCCACGTTTGCCCAGAGTCGGCTGAGATAGGCTCCATCCACCCCACCACCCTAGTAGGATTAAGCGGTTCGGCAAATGAATGAATGGATGGGAAGGAATGAAAACACACAGCTAACCAACTTCCAATGAAATTTGTGAACTTTCTTTAACCGGTGGTAAGACAGTCATTGCATCACCCCTCAAACTCAAGCCCTGGCTGAGAATATTCTGAGAGTGTGTATTTATTGGTGCTGAGATGCATCTCAGTGAGAAGCTTGCATAAAGGTGATATCCTAATGGTCACAGTAGTCATGCATGGCAACTGGCCAATTTTACCAGTGATCCCCGATGATTATTTGGGTTCAGCATATTTCCGATCATTTTAGGAGTGGAATTTGTCTTTGACCCAAAATTAAATATTTACCCCCTAAGGAAAATTAGGAAGTGTAAGGCTTCCTTTACTATTTTTACAAAATGCTAATAAAATGGTAAGATAGATTTCACACCGAAATGGTCTAACCCATTCTGAATGGCACGGCACATCACCTATCTTTGGTGTAATATAAGAGGAAAGTAATGAGTACACATTCCTCATCTGAACATCTTCCACTCTATTTCCAACAGCTTTCCAGGGCTTGACTTTGGAAAGAGGCTTAAACTCTTTCCGTCGCTGACAACTTATCAGTTCTGCTGAACGCTGACACTTTGACATCCTTGACAGTGAATTATTACTTTTTCATGATGCAACCAGATGCAATTACAGCAACATCCATGCGTCGTATCCATTCCCGACTGTCAAGCCAGGCTCCAAGTGGTACCTCACAGAGGAAAGACATCAAGCCCACCCAGGCGTTAGGAGTCAGACAGGAAGAGGGCATTGAGAGGAATGAGATTCTGGGAGGAGGGATCTGTCTTGCCAATGGCAACCCATACTGCCTTATGCATGCCTTTTTTTTTGTTTGTTTGTTTTTTGTTTTATATACAGTATTTAGAGAATAGAAAGTATTTGAGTCCATTTACTGTAAGTCTACATGAAGACTGGTGGTTCTCGCTTTTATTATAAATAATGTGCACTGTCCACATAGAAAAATGACCTGGATCGCTGTCTTACTACCTCACACACACCAACCCAAGCAAATGCACACCGAGTTCTCACAGGAGTCACTGACCCCAAGTCAGCAGCTGGCTCTCTCCTTCAGTAGGATGACCTATGCTTGCCATCTGTGGCTCTTTTCTCTGAGCAGTGGTCTAATGGCTATCGTAAGTCCTGCCACCAACACACACGCACAGATATATGTATGATGCTCACACCTGACCCGAGGTGGAACCATTACCTGACATCCAGGCCAAATAGCTGTGTCAAAGACAACAAGCTGTGTCAGAGACATTTAGAACAAATGTGCACCTGCAAGACATTTTTTTCTTGAAGCAGGAGAATTTGAAAACGATGGGCTTGTTGCTAGAAGATCATTCATTCATTTGCTGAATCGTAGTAGGGTCACGGGGAGGCTGGATCCTGTCTCAGCCAACTCTGAGCAAAGGCTGCGTACAGCCTGAACAGCTTGGCAGTCCATCGCAGGGCCAACACACTCACTCTTGCACCAAGGGGCCATTTTGAATTTTAAACAGTTAGCCTAATGTGCATGTCTTTGAACTGTTGGAGGAAACCAGAGTACCCGGAGAAACCCTATACAAGCACAGGGAGAACATGCAAACTACACATTTTATAATTTAATGGATCGTTTTATCCCCTTTAACAGTAGCCAATCATAGAGATCTGTTAGCTTTTATATGTAGAAGAGGGCAATCAGCACTCTCCAAAACATTATTTGCTGCAATGCGGCATTGGATAAAATTTGGAATTTAGCGAATGCTCTATCCCAAAATGACTTTTTGGTCATCATCTACTTGGAAGATGCAGCTTTCCTATACAGGTATCCAGTTAGCAAGATGTGCTAGCATAAAGAAACTTTTTCCAGAAAGTCCCTGAAAGTTGCATCTTCATGCTAGCTCTTACTAAATACCTGGAGGCAGTTCAGGTAAGAGCCTTGATCCAGATCCAGTGTTGAGCAGGACCGGTATCCTCAAGGACCTGCCAGACCCAACAAAACAGTTATGGGAGAGAGTTTCACTCTTATGCATGTCAGAGCAGCGGGGTCAAGAGAAAGGTCAAGTTGATTAGCATGAGAGCATATCAGCCATCTTCAGTATTAATGCTTTATCCTGGTTCAGGCATCTGTAGGGTACGGTGGTGTGAATGACTAATTTGTACAGATTTTGGAAAATAGATAATATTGCCAGCATGGGACAAACAAAAATAAGTGGACAGATGGCAGTAGTCAAGACTGATGTGTCTTGAGAGAGGGCAAATCAAGCTGACCCATCCTCGAGACTCAAAGGACATATTTGGACCATTGCACTGTGTACAGCGGTAATTTTTGGCTTTGATAAGCTCTTTGTAGGACATGCAAGAAGTCCAGCCCAGATTGGGTTGTGAGATAAACAAGTAACTGGGTGGCCTTCTTGGCGAAGAGTTTTCAAAAGTTTCTGATGTTGTGTCTGAGAAACTTGCATGAACAACTGATGTTCAGAAATATTGTAAATAACTGCTTGGCCAATACTATATTAAAGTTTTGTGCCTTTTTTTTTTTTTTTTTAGAAGCAATGATCCAGAAATTCTCAAAAAGGACAGATAGATCAAGATGTTGGCATGCGTTACCCTGTAGGCATGCTGTAGCTGGCTTCACATGTCAATTCCTAGAGGAAGCACCTGTTAGCCTGTGCCATCCCAGATTCGTAACAGTTGTGCAATAGAAAGAACTAGCTAGTGGGTGGAAGTTGGCAATGACTAAATTGAATGAAAGTGGTGTAAAAAAAAAAAAAAGAAAGAAAGAAAGAAAAAAAGTAAGGGGTGATGTCAGAAGGGCCATGAGCTATGTTACAGAACCAAATGTTATCCATGCTAATTTCCCAAAGTGAATTAGCACAGATTAGAATCTCTCTGTGCACCGATGGAGTAAGGTAGAGATTCCGTTGCATCATTGCTCGACTGGGTATGCTGTTACGTCACATGCATCCTTGAAGGCACTTTTGTGTGAAATAAATATGCTTAATAGAGCAATTTTCCCCTGCTGCTCCATTAGAGACCTTGAGAAAAGATTTCATTCAAGTACAGCACAAGGGAATAAGAGGATGTCTAAATTTGTGAGAAGCTCATGTGTTTAAGTTTTCCTCCCTGCAACTGGATATTGCCTCATGCTTCTGATCACTGCCTGTCCTCTGACTGGCTGCCATTGCAGGTATATAGGGAAGGATTTGAGCAGACATTATTTGTGGAGAAGGATTCTTATATTTGAGCCTCGGAGAAATGGCTAAGACGGAAAGCAAACTCATCGTGAAGCACGTGGACCACAAGGTTCATTTAAGGACTCGCCAACTGATCACATCATCGCTTTTTCATCTCTTTGAATTCCACCCCAGGCCCTTATCTTCCACATCAAGCACAGCTGACTTATGTAGCTAATGACACCTCGGTGAGCTGTTGGTTTTTCCGGGCCCCCTGTGTGTGTTTCTCTCTTGCCACCTCATTCATTCTTCCCCTTGTTCTCTCTAGCGCTCTTGCTCTCTCTGTCCCTTGCCTCTCTCTCTCTCTCTCTCTCTCTCTCTCTCTCTCCGTCAGACACAGATTTATTCTGCCTGTGATGCGTGCAGAGCTGTGCAGTGTGAGCGAGTGGGGAAAGGGTCAGCAGGAGGGAGGTGTGTGTACAATAAGAGATAAGATCATGGTTCCCCGGGGGCTTGTTTGGCCCTGTACCCGATCCATCAAACGCAGGCTCCTGGTGCCAAGGTCAACTCTAATGAGCATTTGCTGGGGTCTTATTCTCGACAGTCCGCCCCTACACTCTCCCAGTCACACCCGCAAACACATGTACACACACTTAGGGCTCTCTGAGTCCAGAAATACCTACGCAGTTCATATACATTGGGTCATGAGGGAGATCCTGATTATACCCATAGCACCAGCTATTCTGTATGACATCTATGATGAGAGTGCAGACAGTTACAACCTTGAGCCTAAGAAAGAAACATAAAAAAACCTAGCTGGATCATCATCCGTCTTGTAAGGTGAAATGTCTTGCTAGTCCTTTTTTTGCTAGTTTTTGTACAATATGTACAATGCTTTGACATACCACAGGGTGACCCAATAAAACCTCCCACATTAAAAAATCATGGAAGATAATCAAATTATTTATTTGATTCAATACATTTATTTTCATCGTGTTATAAAGATGATCCTCGAAATAGTGGCCGTCATTATCTATACACGCTTGGAGGTGATTTCTGAAGGCTACCATGTCCTGTCCGGTCATGTCCGGTGGAACAGCGGTGATCTCCTGCTGGATAGCGACCTTAAGGACTTTAAGAGTTTGGGATAGATGAATATACACTCGTGATTTAAGGTAGCCCCACAGAAAAAAAAAAATCAAAGGGGCGAGGGCAGGGGAACAGACCGGCCACCCCGATCTGGAAACATTTCCCTCAGAACTTCCAATGATCTTCGAACTGTAGGTCCTTCTTGCTGAAACCACACATTGTGTTCTTCAATCTCAAGGTGTCCCACCCACTTTTAGCATTCCAACTGTAGGGAAGAAAATTACCTAAATAACATTTTAGCAACAATTTCCAAAATTAAGGATCGTGAGATCCTTGGTGAGACCATATCTGTGTGGAGTTTGCATGGTCTCCCTAGGCTTCCCTAGATTTCCTCTGGGTACTCCCAGAGACATTTGGACTAATTAGCTGTTCCCAATTGCCCCGAGGTATGAGTGTCAGTGTGAACGGTTGTATGTGTGTTGCCCTGTGATGGTCTGGCAAGTTGTTTAGGGTGTACCCTGCCTTCACCCAGTGTTGGCTGAAAGAGGCTCCAGCCTCCCTATGACCCTAATAAGATGAAGCCCTTCAGCAAATAAGTGAGTGAGTGTGTATAATTATAATGTGTGTATGTGTGTGCAATATGTATGGCTCTGTTCTCACCCTTATATGCCCACTGATCAGTGTTAGTGATGCGAGGGAGGGGGGGGGGGGGGGGGTGCGTGCACTCTAGCATGTGGCGTTCACTAATGAAACAATAAAAGTCACGGCAGGTGGAAGGAGGTTGGGGAGGACATTGTGAGCAGTGACAGGAGTGTGTGATAATTGAGATATTCTGACATACACATCAAGTTTGTTGGAAAATGTGGTGTGTGAGGGGTATGTTCAGTGTGTGTTTAGCGTGTTTGATGTATTATATGGTTCTATCACAGAGAGAGAAAGTTCTCTTTATGGTTGTACTGGTAATTAAAGTATAAATACAATAATCTGAGTCTGTAAATATTTAAGCGTATAATGTGTTTATGTACCACAAGTAACCAAAAAATAAAATAGCAGGTGTTTGCATGTTCTCCCCATACTTACGTGGGTTTCCTCTGGGTAATATGGTTTCCTCCTACAGTCCAAAGCCATGCACATTCGGCTAACTGGCTGTTCCAATTGTTAGGTTGTGTATGTTTGTATGTGTGTTGCCCTAAGATGGAATGGCGAGCTATTCTGGATATACCCTGCCTTCACCCAGAGTCAGCTGAGGTAGGCTCTAGCCACCCAGCTGTTTCTTCACTGCAGCCACACTGATACCACTGTATGGAGTGATATATGGATGTACGGCCACGTTTTGCCAAACTTCTCCCAAATACCCTATCCAAAGACAGAGAGACCTGCCCTTTTGCCCCTGAAGGGCTGAAACATAGGGGCATCTTCATCTCAGCTTGTGTCCAACAGCTTGTATGTGTCTCCCAGTGGCAGCTGGGTAGGATCCGCGGCCCAGGCATTGCCCACTGACCCCCCATCATTGGGTAATGGCTGTGCCATCGGTTAACATTGAACTCTGACACTTTAATAAAATACTTCTCTTCACGTTGGGTAGTCTTGGGTTCTCCAGCTGCAGAAAATGAACAGGAATGGATGTTGCAGGAAATATTTACAAAAGGATCACATCATAATTTGAGAAAGAGATGCTTTTTTTCTCCCAATGCCAGCAAGTCAGCTGAAAGCTCATCTTTCAAATAGCTTTCGGGTGTTACCCTTCATTCTGTCATAGCTTCGCACATTTAACTTGATTGTATTTGACACTTGGCTGACGTATACCTGTCATTACCTGACAAACTTCATATAAAGTAAGAACTTGACAAAAGACGTCAGGAATCATTAGCAGTTGGCAACAAAACAGAAGTGATGCCAAAACAGTATCACACGTAGAACATTCCACCCAGGGCAAGCAACAATATTTCCTGGGCTTTTCTATGCAGCATCAAGCAAACGTGAGCCTTAAATCCGAAGTGAGTCTTGAATGCTATGGTCTCTTGAGCATCGGTTCTTCAGCAAATCTGATGGCGCTGATAGAGAAGAGGCTGTGGATGTGCCAGCCTGTGCCTAGTGTCCTACTCTTTATGCCAATGATGTGATGGATGGCTGAAGCGCCTCGTCCCTGCCCTCTCCCCTACCTCTCCGTTGGCCTGTCTCCATAGCCCATCTCTGCAGATGTCTTCCATGAACTCTGTCAAATATTATAAACCACTGGACCACTCATGCACATGGGCATAAAGGTGCACAGAGGGCAAGAGAGGTAAGAGGTCAGGGGCAAGCTGCTGTTCTCACACCTATAGCTACCCAGGACTGGGGCCTGAACTGCACTGTTCATGCTGAAATATAAAAACATGCACCAAAGTCGCAGAAGTCCTCATTAAATGGGCATTGGTGGGGTTACAAGAAGGAACACACCAGTGGGATCTCTTGGCTTTATTCACCTAATTTCTAATAGCACACTTCTCACTTACCCATTTGCAGGACCACTTCATCCTATAAGTGGAGGATGGAACCTATCTCAGCCGACCATCGTAGAGAGAACTCACACACGCAACCATTCACTCTCACACCTAGGCGCAATTCGAAACAGCCAGTTAGCCTAATGTGTGTGTCTTTGGACTGTTGGAGGAAACTGGAGTACCTGGAGGAAACCCATGCAAACACAGGAGAAAACCTTCAAACCCAAGAACTTCTTGCTGTGAGATACCAGTGTGCTAACCAGTATGCCACCGCACCATACTTGAAATCTTGAATTCTTAAATTTATGCATGTTTCCACTAAGCCTGGAATATTGGGGTCCAGGGTCCAAAAAGCACATTCTGGGAAGCAGGTGAACCTCTTGGAACTTCGGATAGGACCAATAATTGGAGAAGAGCTCTTCACGGTAGAGAGCTGAGAAAAATGGCTCATACTTTAAACCCTTACCAGTTGTGGAATGTCCCATGTAATGGGCAGATCACTTTAGGGTGCTCCACTAAGGGCCAGACTTCATGACCCTCAGCTCCTCCGTGTCTTTGTCTCTTTGTCATGATGTACCACCAGTGTGTCACCTGACCTGCGCTCTCTGTGACACCACTGACCTACACACTTTATGATGATTCACAGAACTGCTAGATTCGCAGGACGCTACCACCATGGGACGTCACATCCACAGAGCTTTACGCACTGCCTCTAGTTTGGTTATTTATCTTAAGATACAGTATATTATGAGTTCTCAGTGGGATCTTGTGTGAGTTCGGGTTTGTTGATGCGACTGACAAATTGACTCTGGGCTTCATTCATCTCCAGATGGAAAATGACCAAAAAATAAATTCACTAGCTATCCACAATTCCATTCTTTTCGCGAATCTCCTGAGTGAATAATGGCATGTTGACTTTGTGATGACGCTGTGTCCTAAATTCTCCACACTGCATTCATGCTTGTGCTGCTTGCGCTGTAGTTTTTCTTTTTGGTCATATAGAAACCAGTTTGTTATAATAATCAGTAGTCATCAAGATATGTAGCCTAGACACTATTATATGATTTATTGTTTAATATGCAGTATATTTAGCTTTGGTGGCGTAGTGGTTGGCACTCTTGCCTCAAAGCAAGAAGGTACTGGATTCGAGGCCCTTTTTCAGTGAGGGCGTTTCTTTGTGGAGTTTCAATGTTCTCACCATGTTTACGTGGGGGTGCTCAGAGTTCTCTGGTTTCCTCCCACCGTTTACAGATATGCACGTTGGGGTAATTGGTTATTCCAAATTGCCCCTAGGTGTGGATGTGAGGTTGAATGGTTGTGTGTGTGTGTGTGTTAGCCCTGCGATGGTCTAGTGAGCTATTCAGGGGTACCACACCTTCACACAGTGTTGGCTGAGATAGACTCACTCGCACCTCAACCTCGCACCTTAAATTCGTTTTACTCATACTATTAGGGTTGCAGGAATCCTGGAGCCTATCTCAGCCGACTCTGGGCAAAGCTTACCAGTTCATCACTAAGCCAACACACACATAACCATTCACACTCACACTCACACTTATGGGCAATTTGGAACAGCCAGTTAGCTTAAAGTTCCTGTCCTTGGACCATAGGAGGAAACCATAGTGTCGAGGAAACACTATGAACAGGGGGAACATGTAAACTCCACACAGAAACATTTTTGGCAAGCCTGGGACTGGAATCCAGGACCATCTTGCTGTGAGGTGGATATACTAAGCCGAAAAGTGGCCCATTGCATCATGGATGATGTGATGAACCAACCCAAGCATATTTAGCAATGATTTCCATGTTAAGTGCTTCGTACTAGCTTTGTTAGCAAATTAGCAAAAGCACTGTATCTGTTCTAGCTACGTGTGCATGTACTCATCCGGGGGTCATTTTGGGATGAAGGGTCAGAGTCACAAAGAAAATTGCAGACATCATGAAAGTCCATGGCTGAAAAAGAGTAACAGGGTTTAGGATGTCATTTGGGATAATACTATTGTCCATGTACATGCCTGACTACCTTTCCTTCCTGTTAATATCACCTATTTCCTGGAGCAAATCTGCTATTCATAGGGAAATGTGCACCAATTAGGTCAAAACCATGATAGCATGAAGGATCTCCTGTGTGGATATGAACCTTGTGTGATATCTCTGTTTCAGTGCAGAATATTAGATGTCAGATGAGTTCTCTCGGCTGAGCGGAGACGTACTGGACACGGATGAAACCAATCAAATTGTAGTGTGGGCAGCACAGAAGCAAAAGCCAAGCATGTCAGCTGTTCCTTTGCCAAAGTCACTGAGGCATCACCGTATCGACATGTGTGTGTATCTGTGTGTGAGAGAGAAAGAGAGCTTTGAGAAGAAACACTGATGAGTGGTGAGCCGGCTCTAGTCCTCGAGGGATTAAATCAAACCCAGTGTTTTCTGTAACCTCAGCACCATGGGAAGTGACTGACCACACTGTCCAAGGATGTGAGCCTGGCGCTCTGAGGGGTTTTACACGAGGTGATGATTTCCTTCTCAAATGTTCTTTTAAAACACACACACACACACACACACACACACACACACACACACACACACACACACACACACCAACAACCATTCCCTGAAGCAATCCACATCGTCCCATCCATCCAC
>JBCNYH010000026.1:26060432-26072862 GCA_039654325.1 Tandanus tandanus
CACACACACACACACACACACACACACACACACACACACACACACACACACACACACACACACACACACAAAGGCCAGCACTAGGGATAAAGCAATGTTAATGTGTTGCCCCATACTCTGCACTGACCCCCAATGGCTGGGACATGGTAGTGTCATTATGATTATTATTATTATTATTATTATTATTATTATTATTATTATTATTATTATTATTATCATTATTATTATTATTATTCATAACAATACTAATACATTATATTTTAATATATTGTAATATAATAAGTGCATTACTATTTAAAATAAAATTATTCGTATTCTTCTTATTATTATTATCAGCCTGAACAGCTCACCAGTCCATCGCAGGGCCAACACACACAACCATTCACACTACATTCACACCTAGGGGCAATCTGGAACATCCAGTTAGCCTAATGTGCATGACTTTGGACTGTGGGAGGAAACCAGACTACCTGGAGGAAACTCTGGCAAATCACAGGGAGAACATGTAAACACCACACAGAAATGCCTTCTCCGAACCCGGAACTCGAACCAATGTCCTTATAATAATAATATTATTATTATTGTCATTTTATACAATGATCTGGAATATCATAAGTACTATACCTATAATATGAACTCTTGTAAATAATACTAATTAATGTGATTAACGCAACACATTGTCATTATTAATTATCCTAATTATTAATTAAGATCCTGAAGAAAAAAAAAATAGGGGGAATCCCCCCCTGTATTCTGGGCTAAACTTAACGTCCACCCAGAAGGGTACTCTGTAATGATCCCACTGTCCAGTATGTTTGTATGTATGACAGCACACCATGTTTTGGGGGCTCATTTATAGTGAATTAGATTTGAAAAACAGGAACTTTCTGGAGCCTTTCTGAACCCCCCTGGGCCAGCGGCATGGACCTTGGGAGCCCCAGAGCCTCATAAACATAAAGGAGAGAGTAAGAATGAATAAGGGATGAGGAGAGCTATACATGTATTTTTTAACGCTTGCCTGTGTGAAGCGAGGCAAGAGTGTGTGATAGGGTGTGTGAAGGCACAAGGGGCAAAGGGAGGGGATGGACACCAGGTTATTATTTGTTTTCATGCTCCGGTGTGACAGGCCACGCGCTGCATTAGGAGCAGGAAAAAGCAGACACACACACACACACACACACACACACACACACACACACACACACTCCTGGGAGTTTGCAGCAGAATCTGAAGTGTCAACCATCATTCTCTGTGGCTGGAGTCTGGGTTTTATATATAAGGATATCAGACATAAGAATTGAGCTATACTCCTTTTTCTAGCCTTACATTTCTAATTCATGTTTTTGCTGCACTATAATATCCTAGAAATAGCAAGAAAGTTGCTGTTCCATTTCCCTGGGATGAGCTCGGCTATCACGAACGGTGTGATGAAGATGTTTGGCGTAAAGTTGGCTTATTTCTTCTCGCCTTTATTTGGGCTGGTGCTGCTGGCATTCCTGGGGAAAGCCCATGGGGAAGAGACTCATTGCAACATGCAGCTCAGTACGGATACAGCGCATGTAGATTTTATCCCCCCT
Organism: Tandanus tandanus; assembly: GCA_039654325.1. Classification (NCBI taxonomy): domain Eukaryota; kingdom Metazoa; phylum Chordata; class Actinopteri; order Siluriformes; family Plotosidae; genus Tandanus; species Tandanus tandanus. The sequence continues at coordinate 26,062,010 of JBCNYH010000026.1, forward strand.
GAAAACCATGTACACTGCTCTAGGCAATAAATCTTTCATAAGGTCAAGCAAAGATCCATCATTTGTGTTGTACATAAACACACACATGGAGTAAAAGTGCTAGAACCTAAAAAACGGATTCCTTTATTATAATTAAACATTACATTATAATTTTAATCCATGTGTGTATGTGAAATCCTAAAATCTTTACTCTTTGGATGTTTTCATTGTCTGCATTGGTTGTATCTTTATTCATTCATTAATTCGTTACTAATCCTACGTTATTCGTTTTTAATCCTACTGGCTGGAGCCTATCTCGGCCAACTCTGGGCAAAGGCGGTGTACACACTGACCAGCCCGCCAGTCCATCGCACAACCATTCTAACTCACACCTGGCGCAATCTGGAACAGCCATTTATGCCTAATTGCATAAATTTTGGTCTGTCGGAGGAAACCAGAGTACCCAAAGGAAACCCACTCAAGCACAGGGAGCACAGAAACACCCTTGCTGAGCACAGGACTCAAACCCAGGACCTCCTTGCTGTGAGTTGGATGTGCTAACCACTACGCCACCGTGATGCCCTGAAATGTAAAACATGTGAAACAGAGAAAAACACAAAATATTCAGACAGATTGGATAGCAGGATGGTGTGTGTGTGTGTGTGTGTGTGTGTGTGTGTGTGTGTGTGTGTGTGTGTGTGTGTGTAAGTGTACCTGTGGTGAATTAATGTTACTAGCTATTTAATATATCACGTATAACATCAGCGGTTCCTCCTGGCAACATCAATCCTTGCCCGTTTTCAAAGAGCGCGCGAGTGTTACGACTCTAGGCATGCTCAGAGACATGTTGCCTTTCTGATTGGCTGTTCCAGTCTGTTAGTGACGTCAACTCGTTGGATTGGCTGGGCTACTTCACTGACCCATGTGTATCATAACACATTATCGGCCAGCACTGAGCAGCACAAACAACAAGCACAGAAATTGCAGAAAACATTTATTTTTGTTCCTAAACCAACTGACGACAGGAAAGCCGAGTCGAGTTGAGTCGAGTCAGCTGCATAAACCATTTTGGATTTACCGTCACACTCATCTCTTCTAGCGTTCTCGCATTGACGTCACTTCTGGGGAAAAACGACTGCTAAACCGCTAACGCCTGTATTTTAGCACACTGCTAGTAATCCACGGGATAAAATGACCAGTTTTATGCTTTTTATGGTCATTTTTGTTAAAATAAGTGTCTGTATCACTTAAACATATTACATACACATGAATGATGCTGTACGGATGACCAATACCGCTACTCTTTAAGTAATATAAGCTTAATCTGGTAAAATCCTAAAGTGTGCAAAAACTAATTTCGTTACTAAATTGGCTAAATAATTAAGACTGACAAAATAATATTGTTCTCTGTATTTATTGTATTTCTTAAAACCCTCAGTATTTTTCTTTGCATCACTCTAAAGGCTCATTTATGATTCCTTTATGTATGAAAATAAAGACATCCGTTTGAAATGTTTCATCTGACAGTGTATATCAATTATGTTGGCATTGATGTTAAGCTATACATCCACTAGAGGGCAGTTCAGAGGCAACGTTGCACGAACATGGTGATGGTAGAGGAAGTCGTAATACATAATGTGCATTAATAACCCCCAAAAAACCCCAAAGAGGCAAAAGCGGAGGCAGCATTATAGCATGCCGTGGTCTGTGAGGCCATTAAATACATTTCGACACGTAGACAGAGAATTCTTTTCCCCCACTTGCTCATGGACTTCTTGTCGGTCTCACACGGACCACCGGTCTTCCTTCGCTATCATCCAGTCCACCTCTAATCGCCTTCCAGTTGTTCTGTATCTAATGTTTGTCCCTGTACCAGGCCAAAGTAAAACAAGTAGATGTTAATAACTCATATAACCTCTCTTCGAAAAGTTTTTGCCATTATTACAATTTCTTCCTTGTGACTGTACTATTGGCTACAGCGCCCCCAAGATTGCTGGTGGTCCCACTTCGTACTGTTGACATCTACAAGCTTTCCAAAAAACGTGCGTAAATAAGGACAAAATGGACATAGAGTATGCGTAGATGGTGTATCCGTCTTTAATGATAATAACAGGAAGTGATGAAACACATGATACCGCTCTATTGCGGTATGGATTAGCAGAGCCCTTATAATAGTGTCTGGTGAGAAGGTTGCCTTTTTCTAGCACATCTTAGATTACGTTGAAGGTTTGGGAAGAAATTCTCAAGTGGCATGTGGTCCTTTCGCTAAGTAGCACCTCACAATCCAGATAATGATGTTAATGGTTTCTGTGCTTAGCGTAGAGCTACAGTTAATGGTACTACGGTTGGGTCAAGCAGCACCTAATTAGCTACTGGTGTGAAAGAAGAGGGTACTCAAATACCCAGGGATTTATTATTAACTTCCTGTCTCTGAGGAGGACTATTACGGTTGACCAAGCTGTTATCAGACTGAGCCGTGAGTCTCGGGCAGGGCAAGGACATGGGGATGTTGGCGAGTCAGCTGGAGAAGTGATCCGAGGTAAGGGGAAAGAAACACAGCCTAGTCGACAAAGAGATAGCAAGTGTAGCTAAGAGCAACGACGCCCCGCCCGAGCTTCTCATTCAGAACCACAACAAAATCTTACTTGCAATGTGCAGTTTCAGCAGTGCAGAAAATAAAAGCTTGAAGCTTTAGCTTGCGATGCAGTAATGCACATTTTTCCATCAGAGATAAGTGCTAATATAAATATTTCCATACAGAGAGATGTGAGGATTTGTGTGGCAGATCAGAGTGCTGATTTTTTTTTTTTTCCAGCTGAGGCGGCAAGCGCCAGGAGAAGGATGCGCGCTCATAGCATCCACGCCGAAGAAGAGTCTTCCTGCATTTGAAGTGTGTTGAGAGTGGCAAGCAGAGAAAAGACAGAGAAGCCTGATAAGGCCTAGAGATGGAGGAGGTAAGGGTGGGGGTGGGGGGTGGTGTGTAGAAAGAAGCTTCAAACAGTTATCAATAAATTTGCCTTTGCCAACCGCAACAGTTTAACCTCTTTAGCGTGTTAGGCATCTCCTAACAGGGTGTGACGTGTGCTTTGGGTGCAGTCTGCTTCACGCTTGTCTGCACAAAGCACTCTGCAGGTTGATAGGTTCACAGAGCTGCGCTCACACAGGTGAGAGTTCCTTTGGAGTCCCACCGACTCCGGCATAAGACATGACATGAAACAAGAACCCCTCACACACCTCCAGAAGAAGAAGAAAAAAAAAGAGGCAAAGATGAAAGAAACAAAGACTGAGATTCTTACTCCAGACCTGCAAGAGAATGTGTCTCAGAAAGGGCAATACAAACACCGGCGTATTCCCAAAGCCGCTTTTACATTAATGAAGAAAGGGGGGAATGGCATTAACAAATCAGTGAAATGCAGTGAGAAAAAATTCTTGAAGATAAAAATGCCCTTAGGTTCTCCGCTATGAAGTACTTCTTTATTTCCAGAAAGCATTCAGCAATTATAAATCACATTTTAAATACAGAAAATACAAACAAAAACAACAAAACAAAACAAAACAAAACAAGAAAACAGAAAAAAACAAAAACAACAAAACAGCTACAGATATAAGAATAACAAAAACAACAGCATGAGAAATAACCGATGCAAGAAAAGCAGTAACACCAACAAAAACAACAGCCATGGCAACAACAATAACACCACAAAAAAGAACAACAACCCTAAAAACAACAACAACAACAAAAACAGCCATACCAACACAATAACACAACAAAAAAAGAATAACAACCCCAAAAACGACACCAACAGAAACATCAGTCATGCTAACAACAATATATACAGCAATCCTAAAAACAACAACAAAAACAATAGCAACAACAGTAACACCACAAAATCAAGAATGACAACCATGAGCACAACACTAACCACCACAACCCAAAAAACAACAAGAACAACAAGAACAACAGCCATACCTGCAATAAAACACCACAAAAAACAACAAACATAAGCACAATAACAACAACAACAACAACAACCATAAAAGCAAGAACAACAACAACAGCCATACCAGCAACAATAACACCACAAAAACAAGAATGAAACAACAATGAGCACAACATTAACCACAACAAATCTAACAACAAAAACAACAGCCACAGCAATAACAGTAACACAACAACAACAACAACAACAACAAAAGACAACAGTAGGTACAAAAATTAAAACATTAAATAAAACAACACCAACAGAAACAATGATCATGGAATCAATTATAATTAGAAGCACTCAGAGAGCGCAAACCTTCACCACAGCAGTTATTTTCCCTCCTGATTTTCATTTCTGCTTCATATTATTTTCAGAATTCTTTTCTCAATCGTGACCATGGTGACCGTCCTTTATTCTTTATTCTTTTTGAAATCACCCATATCCTGTAATGCTCAAGAATACAGATTGTGATCATAATCCACAACAAAATCTAATGGAGCATTACTTGGGTCATGCTCCACCCCCCATAAAGTAAATTTTTGCATGAGACTGCTAGCAAACAATGCTAAATAACAGACACTGACAAGAACACAACCTCGTTGTCGAAGGTTACAAAACACAACAGCAACAAAAACATGAATCAATTCATTCGTTCATTCATTTCATAAACCAATAAATCCTATCAGGGTGAGAGGGAGGCCAGTCTATCACTGGGCACACACACACACACACACACACACACACACACACACACACACACAACCATTCACACTCACATGTAGGGAAAATTTGAAACAGCCGGTTAGCCTAATGTCTATGTTTTTGGGATGGGGGAGGAAACTGGAGTACCAGGAGGAAACCCAGGCAAGCATATAAGAACATGCGAACTGCACAAAAAATTTGCCGAGCACGGGACTCGAACCCAGGACCTTCTTGCTGTGAGGCAGATGTGCTAACCAGGAACAGCAAACAAACCCCTTAAAAAGAAAAAAAAGAAAACACAGCAGTAACAAACAGGGCTGCTGAGTCTATGCTTGCACTCTGATCACATAGTACACCCTTTCTAAACCGCTGTAGGATCAAAACATGCCTAATAATCTGTTCTCTCTCTCTCTCTCTCTCTCTCTCTCTCTCTCTCTCTCTCTGTCTCTCTCTCTGTGTGCACCCCTGTTGACTGATGCGATGGTGGTAGCAGATCCTCGCACCCTCCGGACCAGCCCGACACTTTTCTTTTACTCTGAGCTTTCTGTACTTGTGACCCACTTTCTCCTGCTATGAATGGTTGGACTCATTCAAATTTTTAATATATACTACAAGGAAACACAAGTAAAGCAAACTAAAACAATATTTTCATGACTTACTTTTCCATTTTTAAAGGATAATAATGACACCGTCCACTCCAAGGGACCATGACAAACCATGAGTGTCCTTCATTTTGATTCAAGCATTATCCACCTGGGATAATGCCATGTAATCCCCAGATAACAGACCAAACAGATCATGCCATTCCTGTGTAGTATATACTGTATTAATGAATCATAATCTGACTACTCATTGTCATAGTGGGAAAGAATAGGCTCATATTTGTCTCTGAAGGTTTTTGTTGCCAATAGAAGGGTTTAAATTGTAGAATTGTAGTTTTGAACAAAGTAAATGTGACCAAACACTGAGGTGCGTTGTAGTTCTTCCGCCTTAGAAACCCAGAAGTGCTGTGTATACGGTTATGTATATATGTATATATTGACAGTGGGCTTTGCTCAGTAGGGATTTAGATATTAGTAGATCAACATCTAAATTTCTGTAAAGCTTCATTATGACTATTTCTATGTTAAAAGTGAAATATTGATACTTGTATTGATTCAGGATGGCATGTAATTGCATAACACTTTTTGTAAAGGATCCTTAATTCCAGCGTCATGTTTTCTTTGCAGGTAATATTGTTAACGACGGAAGAATTACATCTGACATTTCAAAAAGTCATCCAAAATAGAAAAAAAAAAATCCGGGAAACACACAGACAATAAAAAATAATAATAATTAAAAAACAAAAAACAAATAGAAATTAATCTGCAAGTAAAGAATTTTTTTAAAAGTGTCATGCTAATGATAAAATGAGTGCATGAGCTAAAAAGAGAGAGAGACAAAGAGAGAGAGAGTGAGTGAGAGACACTGGCTCAGTGAAGATCCTGACATGAGGCTGTTTATTGCTCCATTAAGCAGCTAAAAGAATAACCAGTGGATAATAAAAGAGGAACAGAGAAAGAGAGGTACGGAAAGCTAGTTCTGTTAAGACGACTGTAAATCACGGAGGGGGTGGGGGGGGTGTGTGTGTGTGTATAATAAATCCCTTGATAAAGATCGAGCCCATATCAACACACAAACACACACTTAATATGCATTGCTCACTCTGTAACTGTTAATATTGCGAGACAACAAACACCCCGAAAGGAGAGTAGGGTCCTCTCCGGTGTCCCTACTCACAGCTGTTAACCACAACTTTATCTCTTTTATTTCTTGGGTTACCATCACATCCACCCCTCCTGAGTAAGTCCAGGAGCACGGGCTTACATGAGTACTTACTCACTGTACGCAGTGTGTGTACGCTGCCAGTGTAAGCAGCAGGTGCAAGATCAGTAATGACGCAGATGCTTCTAGTGCCAAGCTTATCATCGTTCATAGAACTCTTCGTTCTTCCTCGGGATATAGAATCTAATCCTCTCGTTCTTTTCTATTCTACAGCAGCAGTCTTGGGTTTAAGCCATGTGCAACAGTGCAAATTATTTTACGTGGATAGCAATCAGAGTTAAACCTCGAGTCAAACCTCGAGTCTGTAAGATTAAGTCCATTTCTAAGAAAGCTAAATGCTTATATGGCATAACTGTAGTAATAACAATGATTGGTGTATGATGAAAAATATTCAGTTCAGTGAGTTTCATCCACTGTGTCAGGTGTTAGTTACACGCAAACAAAAAAAGCAAACAAATCAAGATTTTTATAGTTTATTATTTATATACTTTATGTAAGGGTTTGGTGGTTAAGGTGCTGGCTTACTGATCCGAAGGTCAAGGGTTTGGATTGGATTGCCGTCAGGGTGTTTCTGTGTGAATGATTGTGTGTGTGTTGGCCCTGCAATGGCCCGGCGAGATGTTCAGGGTGTACCCCACCTTCACCCAGAGTCGGCTGATGGGCTCCAGCCTCCCCGTGACCATAATTAGGATCAAGCAGCTTAGAAAATGCATGAATTAATATTTTCATCATTTAATGTTTTTTCCAGGAACATTTTGATGGGTTTTCTGCGTCTGCCACATGTTTGTGATTGTGATGTATTTATCGATTACATACTTTCATTGTGTTCTGTATAGTAAAATAACCTTCTCCTGTAGTCCGTGTGAGGAAATCGACAGGTTCTCTGTATGGAGCCCATAAGCAGCTAGAAGGCCATACTGAGCACTTTTCATCACTTTCCACACAGTTAATCTCTTCTCTGAAGTCTACCTCGTTAACTATAGCCACAAAGAATACCGGAGTGCCACAGTTCCATTTTATACAGAGATTGCGTTTATTTCTTTTAAAAACGAAGGAAGAACTTATTGTTTTTATATGAAATCTATCCCCTCGGCGCGCAGGCAATAATGACTTGATACAGTGACGGCTGTGTTATTTGCTCGCTTTTCCCAGTGTTCTGCTTGCCAGTGATTGAGATGGGCTATTTTCACACATAGAGTGAAGTGCTTAAAACCAGGGAGGCCAACGTCTGTTTGATCAAAGTTTATGTGAAATTTCCCAGGGCCTCCAGGGGAGTCGGTGTTTATGAACTGTAATAAAAAGAGTCATTTTGACGCTGCGACCTCAGCACCATGGCAGGAGGGGGGGATTTGGTTATGTCTCTGTTTGCCAGAGGAGATCAGTTGCCTGAATATCTCTTACAGGCACTCAGAAAGAGGGAAAGGTTTCATGTTGGCTAGATGTGCTACCCGCTAGCTACTTTATTTAAGACTGTAAGACCTGGATCAGTCAATATTTTGGATCATAGCAAAATTACATGATGATATTATACACGGTTTAATAATTCTATAAGAATTTCTTATGTGAACTAAATAAAATATATACATCAGTAAGAGAAGTCAGTGCCAACTGAACAAATTTTCAACTGTAAGACACGTTCTGCAGCCTTACAGCTTTCCACCCATGCATGTATGGGGAGAACATGCAAATTAGACACAGAAACGCCCTCTCCAACGGTGGAGTCTTGAACCCGGGGCCTTCTTGCTGGAAGACGAAAGTGCTAACCAATATGCCACCGTTCCACTCAATTACGTTTTTTAAAAAGCAGAAAATACACAGCACCCCCTGCTGGGGCTGCTGTAACACTACACTTTAAAGAAAAATCGTCCTTACAATGTTAAAGAATCCTTAAAAAAATTCCTGGATCCAGAATTTGATATCCGAAATCGAATGGAGTCTTTTTTCCCCCCAAAGCCCCACGTTTGATAGAAATTTCATGAAAAGCTCCAAGGAACCATAAAAAAAAAACATGAGTGTCTGTTGTTTTCATTTAAGCATTACTCACTTAATATGTTGTTGGGATAATGTTATTATTGTTGTTTTATTTCATTCCCAGATAATGGACCAATCAGATTGCTTCATTTCTGTGTAGTATATACTAATAGACATTATAAGTTCGTTCATTCATTCATTTTCTAAGCCGCTTACTCTCAATTAGGGTCATGTGGAGGCTGGCGCCCATCTCAGCCGACTCCGGAAGCTTGCCCGGCCATTGCAGGGCTAACACACACACACACACACAATACCATTCACACTCACACCTAGGGGCAATTTGGAACAGCCAATTAGCCTACTGTGCATGTTTTTGGACTGTGGGAGGAAACTGGAGTACCCGGAGGAAACCCGTGCAAGCACGGGGAGAACATGCAAACTCCACACAGAAACGCCCGAGACTGGGAATCGAACCCAGGCATTCTTGCTGTGAGGCGGACGTGCTAAACACTGCGCCACCATGCCACCCGAAATTATAAGTTTTGCATGAAAAATGTAAAAATAAACAGTAAAAAATTAGATTTAGTGGAGTATATACTCAAACAATTCTCCATCATAGGGACCTTTCGGTCCACCTTTATCCACCTCACCTTTGTCAAATAATTGTTATTTAATATTACAAATATATGGCACTGGAAAATGTGTATTATAATGTTAAAATGATTCATGTACTATTCATTGCACACTGACTTTAAACTACGACTTAACAAAGAATTCGGATCACTATGAAGAATATGAGGCCTAGAATAAAGTTTAAAGCACCTCATGTTCCATACACAAACACACCACATCACCCTGCCCATAAACACACTCCTGTATACTGTAAACCATCCCATATTCAGGAAGTTGCAGAAATCAGTATGTGATCCATCAAGCTTTGCGTGACAACATTTATGAAGTTCATCTAGTTCCTGTACACACACTGAAAGATCAGGCGGTCTGCTGTACGCTGGCATACTCTCTCTCTCTCTCTCTCTCTCTCTCAGCTTTCCAGAGTGAGCGTGAGATGGTGCAGGTGGAAAGCTGACATGTCTGAGGGTACAACAGGAGGCTACAGCATTTCTGCCCCGGTCTGATGCTGGGGGATTAAACATGTCCTGTACTGTATATGGGCAATTATTATCACTTCATAGTAATAATGATTGCTAGTACATCAGAGTCTTTCCACTTTGGAAAGAGAGAAGTGTGTGCAGTGATGAACACACACACACACACACACAGACACCGACACACGCACAGGAACACACGGCAACACACCGGGTGAGAGAGCTCTCGATTATTGAGGGAGTATCAAACAGGAATAATAAAGAAGGTTCTTAAGATTTTAATAAGAATAAAATGAAACAGTAACCACCAAGAGGCCAGCGGGGTTAATCCTCTCAATATTACTGAAAATAAAATGAATGGGAAGAAAGAGGGGGAGGAGAGAGAGAGAGAGAGAGAGAGAGAGAGAGAGAGAGAGAGGTTCCGATAGCAAATGCTACCAGTCGCAAGTGTAATAAAAAGACTGAATTGAACTATCGTGTGGATAAAAATGTCGAAAAGAGCCTTGTGCAGCCGTTTACATTTATTGAATCCTTCCACGACTCATTATTTTCCACATGTGATTCCTACATGTGATTTTTACACACGATTCATTTATTTTCACACGATTCTTCCATGTGGATCGTTTATTTTTATGCGGTTATAACATACACATGGTTAATTTTCACATTTTCCACTTTTAATATGATTGATTTATTTTCCAAGTGATTCTTATATGAGTCGGTTGTTTTTACATGTGATTTTAAATATCATTTCTTCACATTCATTCATTTCTTTATTTCCCAAGTGATTCTTAGAATATTCTTATATCATCCTTTCCTACACGATTCAACTGATATGTGATTTTAAGGTGATTCATTATTTTTTAACATGTGTTTCTTATATGATTTGTTCATTTTCATGAGATTCCTCCGTATGAATCATTTACTTTTACATGTGAATTTTACAAATAATTTATTTTCACATGCAATTTTTATACACGAGTCATTTCATTTCAAGTAATTTGTTCGCACTATTCATTTATTTTCACATGACATTTCTACATGATTCATATGTGATTTGTTTTCCCAGCAATTTTTAAAAGATTAATTTTTTTAAATAGCATTTCTACACAATTCAATTCATACATTGATTCCCTGATTTTTCACATGATTCTTTTATGAATCATTTACTTAGTTATTTTAGTTTGATTCATATATATTCATATAAGGCCCTGCGATGGTCTGGTGACCTGTTCAGGGTGTGCCTCATATAATACATATTATATAAATACCTCATATAATACATATA
>JBCNYH010000026.1:26073438-26091840 GCA_039654325.1 Tandanus tandanus
TTTAGGTCAATCTTTGCACAAGTAATTTTTTTTCACGTGATTTCTTTCCATATCATTAATTTTTCATATAGTGGAATTATTTACATATATTGTTTATATTCACATCTAATTCTTAGACAATTCATTGAATTTTTTGTTTAATCTATGATTTTTTTTGCACACAATTCTTTTATCTCCACATGAGAGTTTAAATGATTCACTTATTCCTATTTGAGATTTTAAATTAGTCATTTTTTCCTCATGTGATATTAAATGATTCATTTATTTCCTCATGTGATTTCAAATGATTTACTAAATGCGCACGTGATTTTAAATGGTTCAGTTCATTCCAGATGTGATTTTAAATGATTCATTTCATTCCAGATGTGATTTTTAACATCATTTTAACCTGCATCATCTTTCACATTTAGGACATGAAGTGCCGTGTGATTTTCCTCCCATGATTCATTCATGTTCACACAGTGTCTGGGGTTCATTTGATTCCAGGGCATCATATGTTCAAATGCACTGTTACATATTTTCCACACTATCACATGACTTACATAATCACAAGTGAGAAAAAACACACGATCATATGTAAAATGCAAGTGATTTCTTTTCCCATATGGAATACCATGCCCGCTGCTCTCGATCCCTGATTTTCTCAATGTCAAAATCAAGCGCACAGGCAGCAGATGGCATGAAACAGTTGGCACAAGTATGTGAGCATGAGTATCTGTTTACTAATAACCCTTTAATTACTTCAGCTGGTGGAAGGGATCAAAAAAAAAAGGCAGACTCACGCAGGAATAACCCTTTAGGTGGCCAGAGACACATTCTTTTCGAGGACAGGATATGACAAAAAACCCTATGCAGTCATTCTGGTTTCATGTGCAGTGTATAGATGATGTGATGAAAAGGAAAGGGGTACAAAAAAAGAACACATCTGCGATTGTCATCTGCGACTGCACGGACTTGAATGTGACAGTAATAAGCCATGCTGGAGATTTACTGTACCTTCACTGCAAATAAATGTCAAGAGAAATCCATTCATCTCGCAGGATAACTTTAACCTTCTCCATTTTGTTAGTCTGAACCCACTCTATGGGTAAATATGTTACAAAGATGTGCTCCATTTCCCATTTTTCTCCCCTTTTCTCTCTCTCTCTCTCTCTCTCTCTCTCTCTCTCTCTCTCTCTCTCTCTCTCTCTTTCTTTCAATAATGTGAAGCTGCATTCGTCGGCTGCCCTTTGCTTTCGCCGTGCTGCAAAAGCATACATTTTAATGATGAGACCTTTTCTTTTAAATAACTCCACTACAGGAGGAAAATAAATTGCTGTTCAAGAGGAGATATTACTCTGGGCGTTGTGGGATTGAAAAGGATTGGGAGGCGGAGGTTGGTTGACCCATACATCACCAGCCAACCTGTATAAATTAAGATATAAATAGCTTTATATGGAGCAATTTTACCTAGAGTAGATGAGGATGAGTGTAGCAATGGAAGTGTGTTTCACCTTCTCTCTGTGTGTGTGTGTGTGTGTGTGTGTGTGTGTGTGTGTGTGTGTGTGTAAGAGAAAATCCCCTTGGAGTGTTGGGCAAACAGAAAGCAGGCCGTGTAAAGGCTGTGAAGGCCTAGCCTGGTTATTGTATACTCTTCCTCGGGATTTGAGTAAAGATCCCCCACTCACCCACCCATCCTCTGCACTGCCATCACAGCCACAACGCCATCATGGGCAGGGGGCATTATCCCCAAACACTGGCGCAGGCTCCAAAAGGAAATTAAAAGGGGATTATGGCTGCCTGACACTCTGGAGGACGTCGCCACATCTGATTCTTATTTATTTCTCAGCAATGGCTGATGGGTAAGAAACAAGACCACTCCTGCCGCCGAACGCCAAGTCTGATCATATCATTTCAGCGAGATCATTTCGGGGATCATCTGCTGCATCATATCATGGCTGAAAAAAGGAGGGATTTTTCTTCAGTCAGGTTAACTTAAAGTCTTGTTTTTTAACTTTCATGACTAGCTTTTACTATTAGTTACAGCTTCTGTACTTCTGTATGCACTATCACCTGTAAAGAAAACAAAATCTGCTCTCCGTGATGTAAAAAAGACCTACAAACTTAATAATAGATTTAGTCACTCACTCACTTGCCGAACCACTTAATCCCACTATGGTCGCAGGGAGGTGACACTAGCCACTGTACACCCTGAACAGCTCACCAGACCATCGCAGGGTCAACACACACACATACAACCATTCACACTCACGCTCTTACCAGGGGCAGTTTGGAACTGCCAATAAGCATGTCTTTGGACTGTGGGAGGAAACCAGAGTATCTGGAGGAAACCCACGAAAGGCTAGGGAGAACACGCAAACTCCACACAGAAATGCCCTTGTCGAGCCCAGGACTGGAACCCAGGACCTTCTCGCTGTGAGGCAGGCGTGCTAACCACGATGCCACCATGCCGCCCTTGCTTTGTACTCCCTTTCTGCGATCCATGTTCATATGTATCAGACGCTTGTAAGTTTAGTTATCCGTTTAACAAGTTCATGTTCGGTCAAGCTTCTGATTTCGGCATTTGCTCCATTGCTTTATTTCCATGGAAGTTTGTCTGCCTACCTAACTTAGACACTGTATTTTTATTCAGCCTCTGTTTTTATGGGTTTCAGTTTTGTTATTAATAAGAAAACTGTTTTTTTATTTTGTTTTATTGCTGCCCATCTTCCTGCTAGTCACCGATGCATAACAGCCAATCAGCTTCAACTCAATGACACAGCAGTCTTATTGGGTTTCCTGTAGTGGGCATGCATGGACACTGGACAGGACAAGGAACAACCATCTAAGCCATATTCCATGACTATGATACTTTGCTTGGGAGCTCTGCTATAATTTCAACTTTTTTGTTGTTGTAGAAACATCAGCACTAATTTTCCATATTCCATGTTAACTTCCCATTGACTGTCTATGTATATAAGCCAATGAAAACTGTAATATATATAAACAACACTTTTGTGTTGTGTTGTGCTTATTTCCCAGGCTGGTGAAGTAAGATACTGTAGACTCTAAGCAGGGGATGGGTATCTAGAACCGAGCGAGGGAGGGTTCTATGTCTGCATCGCAATCGTCTTTTTCTCGTCATATTCAGTGTACCGAAATCAAAAAGGTAAAACCTGACAGTCGTGTTATTGAGAAACTGCAAAGCTCAAAGTTCTCTGTCCTGATGACTTGAAGTTACAGACTGTTACAAAGCACCGACACTGGAGACTCCTTCCAAAAATGTGACATAATAATATACTGTTCTAGATTATAATGTACTGTCATAGGAAATTAATTGACATCTCCTGGCCAATCAGAATCAAGCAGTCAGTAAAGCTGCAGTGTAACTTGTGTATTTTAGACGTTATTACATTCAACAGCTTGTGTTATATGCATATCTCAGATCAATCTGAGGAACAGTCTGCACACTGTGTTTATTTATAAGTACTGTATATCTTTACATCCTAATCTACTGTTCTGTCCCTTGTGTATTTAGTAAGTTTCTCTGTGAGGGTGTGTGTGTGTGTGTGTGTGTGTGTGTGTGTGTGTGTGTGTGTGTGTGTGCACACAGTGGTGTTGTTATCAATTATCTAGAGTGCAGTCTCACTCCGGTGCGGTGTTAAATTAAGTTGTCAGCGCTGTCTCTGCGATTTCCCCCTTCACCGAGGCAGGAGCTGATGAAGCCTGACGGCCGCTCGCTGGCTCTGCTCGCCGGCTGCCTCTGCACATCGCTCCTGCAATTCATCAGCACAAACCCAGCACCCACAGCCCAGTCCATTGGCCAGACTTCCAGCTCCAGAGCCAGCCAACGATCAGCAGCGCCAGCTCGGACTTTCTGAGAGAGCTTTCTGGCCCGGATGGCAGAAAAACAAGCTGGATCACCTTCCAAATTATTCACTGGTGGAGAGAAGCACATCTTTTACAGAAAAGTCACATAAACTTCGCATGGGAATATTCAGTCATATTCAGTTTTTCACATTGAGCTATATTCAGTTGAAGTACAAAAGTTATGTGAGTATTTATAGAGGAAAAGTTATGTGTATTCAGAATTGGTTTGTGCACCTGCCAGTTTTCTGGACACACCAATATTGCCTATAAATACAAGCCTTTAAACCTGAAAAAATATTTAGTATAGAAAATGCGGACTGATCTCTGAATACACACAAGTTATCCGTAACATATGATCACATATAGTACTGGACAATATATGGAAACGTTATCGTTATCATATGACTATTCATATCATCATATCACGACTATCATGATTTAGCAGTAATATCAGCTTTCCTACAGAAATGTATGGGTAGCTGCAGTGGTTTTACCCCCATAAATACATCAATGAACAGATGGTATAATGTAGCATGATGTGCAGAACTAGCTTAATAAATATAATGCCTACTATATGCCAGTTTTACTCAGTATTAGCAACAGATGGAGCAGATACTACGTTACAGGTGAAATTATTATTTTTTTAAATAAAATGAGCTAGCAGCAGGGAAAAAGAGCGTAAACCACCACCAAGCCGATGGCAAAACGTACACAGTACCCCCTGCTGGGCCTGCTGTAATACCACACGTCACATCTTAAATCTTAATGAAAAAAATATGATTTTTTTTATTCCTGAAATTTGATCTGGTTCACTATTAAAATCTAATGCAGGGTTACTTGGGTGATACCACCATATATATATATATATATACACAAAGTTGCTAAAAAATAACCCAGACAGACAAGCAAACCAATAGCGATAAAAGCAAAACATTTAAAATTAAATTAAATTGAAGCAAAAAGTTAAAACAGCACACAAGCACAGCTCATGAACGAGTGCCCTGTCCTGGGAGTGCCGCAGGTTTATGACAGGTACTTGAAGAGCCTAGACTATCCGAAGGTCAGCGTGTGTTAGTGCCCCCAGACACCCTAGTGTCTGTCTTTTGTTTCATAACATTATTTTCAACACATAATATACAACACGGTAAATATCGTTTTCATGAAAGTATCAGGGAATATCACGATATCATTTGTGGGTCGTATCGCCCAGCCCTGATTACCAGTTACTTGTGTAATATGGGTGGAAAACATATACTCGAATAATGATGAGAAATTTCTATGATGAAGGCACAAGAGACAAAAGTCAGTCCTTTCACCAATCTCTCTCTCTCTCTCTCTCTCTCTCTCTCTCTCTCTCTCTCTCTCTCTCTCACTCTCTCTCTCACTTTCCATTTCCATCTATAACTGCTACGCCGAAACAGCAACGTTAAAGCTTTAGGTAAAATACCAGTCAACAAAATAATGGTGTGACATGGCAGACAGCAAAACTTTTCATGCTGAAGTATTTATTTGTGATGAATAATAATGATGGCACACTTACAAAGTGTATTTATTTAATAAAGAATGGCATTAGAGATGGGCATCACCAGGATCCTTAGTGTACAGAGTGTCTCAGTGCGCAGGAGATTCGGTACACCTCCCACAACCCACTACGATACACTTTGTCCCTGTATAAGCATCCCATCCCTGCGCTGACACTGAATAAAACATTATACACCATTTTCACATATTAACCTACTTAATTTCGGTGTGGGGGGACCTCAATGATTCATTTTGCTTTTTTGGCTTCCAGAGCTACCCAGCTGTCGAGGACTGGCGCTAACCTAAATAATCAAACGATGTTCTTTTCATTTTCTGGGACTTGATTGGATGCTGTATTAAAGGAGACGTTTTAGTAACTTCATTTCAAAGACAGAGGATAGATTTATTAATCCAGGCCCCGGGCGCAAGCGCCAGCGATGGCCGTTTGGGAGCGAGATGTTAAGTTGCTCTTAAAAGAACAAATAAATGACACTTACTCAGCTATAAGTACAATAAAGTTAGGTAAACACTCTCCTGAAAGATGGTAAAATGCTGTACTCTTTGTTTAAAGAGAATCACAGATGTAAGACAGGAAACTAAGGGCAAATCAAACAGAAATGATCTTCTTGCTCTGTACAGGAGCGCTCAGTGGATCTGTAGCGCTCCATTAAAAGTTAATTCTATTATATATGTCCCCTTTCTTTTGGCTCACCTCTGTACAATCAAGCACGTGGCTGTGGAGATGTAACGTACTGAAATGATTGTGCCATCTTACTTCATTTAATATCCTTTTTAGTGAATTTGTATTTAACCTGGGCAGCGTGGTGATGTCCTGGTGAGCACGTCCACCTCCCAGCAAGAAGATCCCAGGTTGTAGCCCTCTGCCCAGCAAGGGCGTTTCTGTGTAGAGCGTGCATGTTCTTCCTGTGCTTGCACGGGTTTCCTCTGGGTACTCCGGACTCCTTCTACAGTCCCAAGACATGCACATTAGGCTAATTGGCTGCTCCAAACTGCCCCTAGGTATTAGTGTGGGTGTGAATGGTTGTGTGTGTGTTGCCTTGCGATGGAATGCTGAGCTGTTCAGGTTGTATCCCGCCTTCTCCCAGAGTCAGTTGAGATAGGCTCCAGCCTAAGCTCTTGCTTAGTTGAAAGTGTTCAATCTAAGACAGACTGGTCGAACCAATAGAGTGCTATGATACTATGATAAAATTGCGAACACAAGTTTGCAAAGAACCCTTTTTGCTATTCCATTTTAAATGTATTTGTTAATGAGAGACTTTGGAGGGCGCAAAATTTCGGTCGATCACAGCAAGGCACCATATGACAATATATAAAAAATCTTCCTATCTCACAATGTTAAACCATCCTTTAAAAAATTCCTGGGATACAGAATTTGATCTGGATTTTCTCCAAAATCAAAAACAGTCTTCCAAGTCCAAAGCCAAAGTCCAAAAAGTGCCTCGAGCTCATTAAAAACCATTCAACTATCTCTCCTGCACAATATATGGGGCAGTAATGGAAGAGAGCATTCCTGTCAGGGTAGAAATATTTCACCATAGGATAAAGGTGATCAGTCAGAAGAACTCTGTATTGATTTTTTTTTCAGGGACCCTTCTCTCTAAGTGGGCGCATGGAAACAAAATGGTCAAAAAGACTATGTGCTTGAGAGAAATATGAGTCTCAGGTACCAAGGAACCCTCTCACCTGATTCCAAACCTCTCAAGATTAGGACAAAAGGACAGAATTCCTAATGGCCACTCGCTCCAATTCTCCTGAGCCATACTTTATGAGCTGCCACGCGGCCATGTCGAAGAGACAGAGCCCAGCAAACACAGGGAGACACATGGAGAGTGGAGAGGAAACGGAGCACGGGGGTTTAATGCCTGTGTTTGCCAGTGTATCTCTTCCTCTCGCTCACTTGCTGTGAGTCTGATCCATGGGAGCGAGAGAACCATGCCATGTTGCAGCATGCTTAAACTTTTCCAAGGACGACCGAGCAGAATTAACCCCTGATGGAAGCGGAGCAAATCCGGCATCAGCGTTGGTCCGAGATATACACTGGATAAGGGAGCTTAGACTCAGACCCAGCTCAGACTCAATCCCTGATCTACTCTGGTTCCATCCTGCAAGGCTTTTATTTCTCTCTCAGTCTATCAGAAGTAGATCCATCTATCAACCTACCCCTAGTCTTGAATTCTTTACCTATGTAGGTACCTTATTCTTTACCTTTAAAAGAATAAACTATGAAAGGCAAATTAGTGAGTAAATAGTGACAATTTGGTGCCTATTCATCATGTGCTAAAGTTTTTCATGTAGCATGTTCTTCAGGCTTTAAACAGCCTTGTTCCTGGAGATCTACCTTCCTAAAGACTTTAGGTCCAACCATGATTGTTTTAGCCTGAAATCTAATCAATGCCTTAAGAAATTCTTGGTTAACTTGTTTGTTAAATTTTGTTTGGAGATAAAAACCCATAGGAATGTACATCTCCAGGAATAAGGTTGGTAACCACTGTTTTTAATGATCAACCCAAGGGCTTTCCAACCTTATTTTTATTTACCGCTCCTGTAGTGGATACTTTGGGTGATTACCAACCATCCACCCATCCATCCATAGATCCATCTGCCAATCCATCCATCCATGCAATTCCACCATCCTTCCATCCAACCATCCAACCATCCATCTATCCACTCACCCATCCAACCATCCATCCAGTCACCCATCCAATCATCCACCAGCCTATCTCCTCAGAGAAAGGAACAAGATTCAAAGCCAGAACCTTCTCACTCTGACCACCCTGCCGCCTATGTGATTAAAATTCATTCATTCATTTCTAAGCCACTTATTCCCAATTAGGGTCGCAGGGAGGCTGGCGCCCATCTCAGCCGACTCTGGGCGAGGGCAGGGTACACCCTGAACGGCTCGCCAGGCCATTGCAGGGTCAACACACACACAACCATTCACACACACTCACACCTAGGGGCGAATTGGAACAGCCAATTAGCCTACTGTGCATGTGTTTGTACTGTGGGATGAAACCGGAGTACCCGGAGGAAACCCACGCAAGCACGGAGAGGACATGCAAACTCCATACAGAACACCTCCTTTTTGCTGTGAGGCAGACGTGCTTACCACTGCGCCACCGCACACAGCAAGAAGGTCCTGGGTTCGAGTCCCGGGCTTGGTGAGGGCAGTTCTGTGTGGAGTTTGCATGTTTTCCCCCTGCTTGCGTGGGTTTTCTCCGGGTACTCCTGTTTCCTTACACAGCCCAAAAACATGCACATTGATTGGCTGTTCCAAATTGCCCTTAGGTGTAAGTGTGAATGGTTGTGTGTGTGCGTTGGCCCTGCGATGGATTGGAGAGCTGTTCAGAATGTACCCTGACTTCACCCAGAGTCGGCTGAGGTAGGCTCCAGCCTCCTTGCAACCCAAGTAGAATTAAACAGTTCTGCAAATGAATAAATGAATGAATGAATGAATGAATGAATGAATTTGGGTAATATAGTTGCATATCAGAAAATAATGAGAATTTAGCACCTGACCTTCAAATTCCTTCAAAAGGCCACTATATGCAGGTTTTTAGGAAAAGGAAACTTATTGTATCCGATGGTGACACTTATGTTACAGGTGTGCTGGATTGAGATTAGGTTAAAAACACTTGGCGAATTCCATTAGCTAGAGAACTGTGAATGAACTGGATGACATACAAGGATTTGCTATCTGGAGTCCATGCACTCGTGGTTACAGTTGATGTTTTTCCATTGAATAACAAATGTGCAGATGTGCTGAGGTGTAAAGTGCACTGTGACTGAATGGGAGGTTCATTAATGAGACGTTCATTAAGGGGAATAATTAAGCAGACAGAGTGTTTGCTCAAAGACACGCAGCAGTTTCCTCATCAGGAGGTGCATGTGTGATGCCTGAGGCTTTAATCAAAGTGAGCAAGCATGTATGCCGAGACGGCTGATGCTGATAAATACACATGTAGAAACCGCACTTTCTCATTATACCCACTATCTCTCAAAGCATTTATGCGTTCTTCAAATAAAACCAGAAGTCTGTCTTGGTTCCCATCATGCTACATAACTCCAGTTGAAATATTCAGTCCAACCAGAACACTGGTAATTAATGAATAATTAACCAGCCCTGTTTTCTTAGCCTTTGTTCCAGCCCATCAAAGATAGCGGCAGTTAATCCCTTTCTTATATAAATAGCTCTTTGGCGTGGAGGGCAGCAGCCGCACGGCAGTCTAACCCTTCTGTCCCTGAAACTGAAGCCAGGATAAGCTGTGAGTGTGTTGGATTGGCACTCGGAGCTGCCCAGGGCCTGCCGCTGAGCTGGCCTCCAGTACAGATGGAGGGCAGGGCTGGGCAATGCCAGCTTGTCAGTCGGATTAAAACGACTCATTTATTCACTGAAGTATCGCGCAAAGCGACCACGCCAAAACAGGGTGGCGTGGAGGGGGTGAGGGAAAGCCGGTGGGTAGGAAAGGGGAGGGAGAAGGGGTCTAGTTATTAAGTGAGAGGGGCTCCTAAACTAACTGACCCTTTGCCAACCTACTCTTGCTCTCTTTCTTCCACTCTCTCCCTTTTTCTGTCCCATTACTTATCTTTCTAGGGCTGCCAGAAGCCATTACGCTGGTGTACGGAAGGTGGCCAGCGGGGTGGCGTCCTCCAGTGCCTCAGTGACAGATTGCCACTCCGCATTGGTGGCGGAGGAGGCAACAGCGGATGCCGATTGGCTCCGACGGTCAGGAAGTAAGCGCTGAGGAGACGGCAGAGTGGTGGAGAAGAAGATGGGAAA
This sequence comes from Tandanus tandanus, assembly GCA_039654325.1. Taxonomy (NCBI): domain Eukaryota; kingdom Metazoa; phylum Chordata; class Actinopteri; order Siluriformes; family Plotosidae; genus Tandanus; species Tandanus tandanus. Next base: position 26,083,610 of record JBCNYH010000026.1, read on the forward strand.
GGGACAGAGAGGGAGGATGACAAGAACTGGCTGTGTGACCTTTAGCATCAGGTGAGTTCCTTAAAGGGCCGTGAACCCTGTTGTTAGGAGGGAGCCTGGCAGTAGAGGGCAGCATGGAGCAGTGGGGGTTGAGGGTAGTGCCAGGGACATGGGCAAGGAAAGGGATGAGCCTACTAGCCATTTGGAGGAATTGTGTCCTACTATAAAATGTTAAGTGTAATCCTATAAAAATTTAAACTTGGACATGAAAATAAAATGCAGATATAACTTTCGGAAGCACCTTAACACCCATTCGGAGCAGTATTTTTGAGGGAAGATGAAATGATAGGGTGACATTCACCTAACGCCACTTGATTGCTTCAATGCCAAAAATACATCCTTCAAAAGAATAGGCAAGTAATGAAACACTCATGTCATGCTCTTGAGGAAGTATCTTAAAGAAAAACAATGCCAGCCCTGACTTTCTGCACACACATCTGTGAGAACCGTAGAGAGGAGCAAGAGCTGAGTAATAAGAGAAGAAAGTGTCACAGACAGGTTAACTGTGGGATCGGTCAATGCCAGCAACCCTGTGCCTCTCAAATCCCCCACTCTCGTGTCACTGGCAGGCCAAAAGAGAGAGAGAAAAAGAGGAGGAGAGAGAGAGAGAGAGAGAGAGAGAGAGAGCGCGTGGGGGATGATGCTTGGAAAGGTTTTATCGGGTCTAATTACTCCCGATAGCTGTAATTTACAGGTTGGCAGCAGGGGGAAATCGGCAAGATTCACACTTCTACGGGTCAGCATCTGTCGTCATTACGGCGCGAGGCTCACCGAGGGCCGGTCAGCAAGCCTGAGGAACGGTAAACAACAAACCGCATGTGACAGATTAGTGGCGCGGGCTAAAGGACCTTCCACTGACACATCATTCCTCTCACTCTGCGAGTTTGTATCACGGCAGCTGTCACCAATAAAACAGAGAGGCAGGAGAAAAAGGTGGGGGAAAGGCTGCCAGTGGCTTTTGTTCCATTTCCAAGGTAGAAGGTGGCAGGAAAGAAGCGAGGTGCTCACAGAGTGACCTGTTTAACAGCCGGGCCTTAGTTAGCACAGGAATACTGTATATTCGTGTAGGGAAACAGGCCACCATTATGTCAAGCCAGGAATTTTCTGCTGAGTGTCTCATAATTAGCAAATGCTGGGTTTTTAGGTCCCGGCTACAAATTGCACCTGTCAGCTGTGGTGGTACTTGGTGGTAAGTTCTATTTGTGAAATGTGTGTGGCTCAGTAAAGTAGGGTAAGAGAAGCTAAGCACTTGAATTGGGAGGCCTAAGGTGAACCTGTGCTGGCTTAAACCCACACATTGCTCCACCTTTCCAAACCCCACAGGAGAGAATGAAAGAGCAGAAAGGAGAGGATGTGGTCAGCCAAAGCCTGGTGCTGCTCATACCCTTCCTAGGCTCCAGTTCACATTCCCTCCTCTGATGGATTCTGGCAGGGAAACTCTTCCCTGACCTCCCGTTGAAGGACGTCCACTCTGCTATGTACCTAACTCACTCAAACCACAAAGGACCATATATCATTTCCATCTCCCGACTCTTCGGGATACAGAATATTGATTAGTTTGCAGGATTTTTAGGGCTCACTTGTTGATTTCATCACTCTTCCTCAAGATACTCAGCATGCCAACAGGCCTTGATAAATCAAACCTTCACCCACTTGGTAAAGATCTCATTTGGATGCTTGCTTCTTCTCCAAATCCATGTTAGAGTTTATACTGGCGGTATGGAAAGTGCCCAGCTTTAGTACCAGCAGTTCCAGGTAAATTAAACTTGTCAAGGACATGACCTAAGAGCTCTAATTCTCACTTCACTACCGTCATTTTGGCCCTTCTTATTGGCGAGCTCACAAAGGCCTCACCCAATGTTGTCGAATCACCAAACGCATCCATTATTCTGTCCAGCAGTGGGCAGAGTCTGGTGAGGATCTGTCCTGTCTCAAACTGAACAGCAGAATGGCTGTGGGGTCTGTTTGCCAGGCTTCAGAGGGCCTCTACTCCCACAAGTGCCATATGGGCAGCCCAGCCCTGTTCCATTAGCACAGGAGAGATGGGGAAGAGGGCCCTGGCCTTCACAGCCCTCTTGCAATACTGCCACAGGGCACGCCCTGGCCAGCTGTCAGCACCAGTCCTATGGACATCCAGGCCTCAATCGACCCAGCAGTCCTGAAAAAGTTTATTTTAAAAACCAATATCATCAACAATGTTAAGAGTACAATAACGTGCCAATGGATCAATGGAACTTTAAAATGTAATCTCGTAAGTCGGACTGGACACGATATGCATTTCGAACCCAGGAATGCACTCAAAGATTTAAAGAAAAGGAGAAACCTTACTGTCACAAATGTACTGAAACGCACCCCACCAGAGGATAGAAGCAACCCTGCACCTGGCCTGAAGGAAAGACAGAGTGAGAAAGCAGAAGCAGAAAGAAAGAGGGCAGAAAGTTCAGATGTTCTGTAGCTCGCAGGGGAATGTCAGTACGTGTTTCAGGCTATACCTGCCACAGGACCTGGGGCCTTTTTTAATTAATCATCACACAGCTATGAATTATTAATCCATTATCAGTGTGCATACATACGGTTACTCATTTGCCTCATCTGCTTTTTTTTTTTTTTAGCACACTTACGTTTCCATTTCTTTTAATGAGGCCCTATTCTGTAGAGAAATAAAAGTAGATTAACCCAAGTGCACACTTAAATGAAATGTGCTACAGGCACTGGCAATCTGCACCAGCTACTTCAGGGAATTATATCCACAGCATGGCTCCGAACAAGTTCTTCCAGCCACACATATTGTGTTATCTTGATTCTCCTGTATGTTCAAGAGACCTGCTGATTTTGATATCAAAGTCAAGATTATTTTAATAGCACTGATATTAAGTGTGAGACATTTTTTTAAGTTTTCAAAAAATATATATCTCCTGACAGTAATACCAGCACGGCACCGGTTGATATAACCTTCCTTCTGAAAAGTTTCTCTGCTCATATTAAATTTTGTACTTGGGAAAACGTTGCCTTGTGGGTGATGTGCTACACACTGATCAGAAATCATCAGGCTCTCAATTAGAAGAGATTTGGCTGCTCAGAACGGCCACGAGGACGCCTCGGCCCAGAGCGGCCCAGAGCGGCCCCGAGGACGCCTCGGCTCAGGAGGAGACCGAGGATCTGAGAGAGAGCAACACCTGTCAGGTAAGCCTTCGCAGTTGACGGCACACGAAGCAAGCAAAGCCGTCAGCTCTGACGGCTAATCTCCGGCGCCCCGTCCTGCCGGGCACGGCCAGACTCTGCAAGGAGACACAGGGGGCCAGAACATAACAAATTTCCCTTTCCTGCCTGAGACAGCAACAGCACCCACGACTTCCTCTTCAAATCAAAATGGTGGGTGGGGATGGGAGGGGGATTGGGGGTGAAAAAGGAGGAAGAGGGAGAGAGAAAGCGAGAGACATGCTCTAAATACATTTCATTATCATCATTATAATTATATCAGTGATTGTGTGTTTTGGGTAATGCGCTGCAGCACCTCTCCCCGGGGGTTCACCCAGCTGAATGATTAAAGCACATGCAATGAACCATCCGTCACTGCGTCCCTGTAGGACTTGGGCAGGATGTGTTCAAAGAGCTCTGCAGAGAGAAAGCGCTGGAAACGAAACAGTAAATCTACAACACTGCAGAGATCTCAAAAAAATATACATAGCCGATGCAAGATTGGAAAAGTGAGATTGCATAAGTAGCACTTAATGTAATTTTTTTTCCAAGCTGAAAAAATAATGATAAGACCCTAAATAATCAAAACCAGAGCCTCCATATGCAATTATACAGAATATTTCCTTTCTAAAAAAATAATCATATATATATATATATATATAAAGCTATTAGAATTAGTGTGGATAAATCCAAAACACCTCAGTCAATTACCCAGGTACAAATAGGATATGAATAGCAAAGAGCGCTTCGTCTAAGGTTTGTAACACATAATCCGATAAGCCATGCGGTCCTGTAGGACTAGGCCTGCTCAGACACAGGAAGAGAATCTAAGAGACAAGGATTGATGAATGTTTAATCCGACAATCCCGCACATGTCTAGGAGAGATCATCCTGAGTCTAACCCCACAAACGCGCTGCAGCAGGTCTCTGAAATATTCATACCATACACGCTTCATTAAGATTATAATACACCAAGGTCTCTATTTACTTATTTATCTGATTATTGAAACAAATGACAGAAAAGGGGGGAAGATTTAAATATTTGTGTCACCACCACATATTTGTCTCGCAGCTTTGTAACAATTTGTTTCATTACTACAGAAACCTCTGGATTGTTAAATACTTTTGACAACGCAGCCTGTTCTACTGAGTGAAGCAGTACAGTGGCTGTCACTGGATTCAGAAATGAAATCAGGTTCGTCTGTGGACGAAGTCCTTGCTTCTGCACATTTGTGAGCTACCAAATGAGTTTCTGATATCCATTAGCAGCGTCCATATTCTTTACTAATCCCAGCTGGTAAGTTCTCTACTTTACTGCTTCCCTGCTCAAACACACTAATTTCAAATAATTTATTGAGGCGTTAAATATATCCAGTAAGCATTGGTAATACAGAGTACCAGAGGCTCGTCCAGTGGCATGAGTTGCTATTTCTGGGTTTGTACAGCAGGAGTACAAGTCCCAGCATGCCCAGCAAGGAGTGCACAGGTGCTCTAGAGTGCAATAAATCTGAGATGGATCTATACACTAATCATGCAAGCTATTTAAAGGTGAATTATACCTAAACATAGTGAAAGCTTGCATGCATAAGGGCAATTCGGAACAGTCAGTTAGCCCAATGTGCGTGTCTTTGGATTGTGGGAGGAAAGCAGAGATACCCAGAGGAAACCAACGCAAGCACAGAGAGAACATGCAAACTTCACACAGAAACGCCCTCGCTGAGCCTGGGACTGGGACCCAAGCCCAGGACCTTCTTGCTGTGAGGCAGATGTGCTACCCACTATGCCACTGTGCCACCCTTTTATTAAATTCATTTTGGCATTACTGTTTCAAAAGCAGTAATGTGTAGCGCACAGGGATCTGAAAGACTGTATTGGGAAACAAAGGGTTAAAGGTTAAAATGTGCAGGACAGATCATTTATAAATCATGCTGCTTTTCAAACTGTCCCAGGTATGACACCCAGAAATCCCTCTGCCAAGCCTCCTGATAGGCATCATATGCTTTCAGCAATGAATGATCTCTCAAGCTGTCTCTCTGATGTGAGATAAATGATGTCACTCATCCAATAAATTAAATCCCATAAGTGACAAATACTCACATCAATCTTATCTTTACACCACTGCTTTTTCCTCATAAAAAATCTCTACAGAAGCACTTTTTCATCAGGTGTTTGTTTGTTTAGAAATAGAGGAGCAGAAAATTGAAATATGAAGCGGTCTCAGCTCATTTTGTGCACAAGTGCATTGTAATATGATAACACTTGCATGGTTTTAGTATGGTATACCACGGTAGCCAAATCACTAGCATGGATTTACTGCAATACTCTTGTCTTCCGCCTTGACACTCCAAGGGACTACAGATGAAAACTAGATAATTCTGGTGCATTTACATTTTATTTTATGATTGAAATGTCTATGAATGTACACTGTCCCTTTTAAATAAATAAATAAATAGATTTAAATTTGGTACTTTATGACTGGCGGTACGGTGGTGTTTGCATGTTTTCATTGTGTTTGTGTGAGTTTCGTCCCTTGTGATCCAACAGCCCTCCTGATATGGGATGAGCACCTTGCTTAAATCAGTTGAGCAAAGTACTTAGTTCAGTTGGATTAGGGTTAGGGTTCGGGCTGTCGAGGAGGCAGCACGGTGGCATTGTTTTTAGCACATGCATCTCACAGCAAGAAGGTCCTGGGCTCAAGTCCCAGGCTCGGGCATTTCTGTGTGGAGTTTGTATGTTCTCTCTGTGTTTGTGTAGGTTTCTTCTGGGTACTCCGGTTTCCTCCCACAGTCCAAAGACATGCACATTAGGCTAATTGGTTGTTCCAAATTGCCCCTAGGTGTGAGTGTGAATGGCTGCGTATGTGTTGGCCCTGGCAGTGCTGGCGAGCTGTTCAGGACGTACTCTGGCTGAGATAGGCCCCAGCCTCCCCACGACCCTAATACGATTAAGCGGTTTGGAAAATGACTGTGGGCTGTCAGAATATAGGGCTGCGCTAGTCACTAGACATTGCTAAGACTACGATTGGCCCCATTAGTTATCCTTATCCTTCAGCTGCTTCGCAGATTGAGGGTTAGGCTTTTTGCTCTTTTTAAACTACCTAAGTTTGTTTTGGGCTAAAATGGTGTAGATTCGCCAGCCGTTGTTTCTGTCGGCATGCCAATCGGTCCCTAGATAGATTGTCTTGGTGGTTAATTACTAGCGGCATTCTATAGAAAATCTTTCCAGGAATGTTCGCAGTGGTTGCACAGACTTGGACCTTTCAGGCTCAAAAGAATGCGATGAAACAGTGATATATTAGAATTTGTTGAAAGCAGTGGTGGCCTGGTGGTAGGGTGCTGGATTACTGATCCCCCCAGTGCAGCTAACCGGGTTATCAAATGCCGGCCATGTCTCTCACTGTCTGTGGTGAGAGGGGTGTAAAAGAACCATTGCTGATTTTCGTCAAGAGTAGCTGCATCGCAGTCAGGGTGTTTCTGCCCTGCGATGGCCTGGCGAGCTGTCCAGGGTGTACTCTGCCCTCGCCCAGAGTCGGCTGAGATGGGCGCCAGCCTCCCCGCGACCCTAATGAGGAATAACCGGTTCAGAAAATGAATGAATGAATGTTGACGCATTGTCTTTGTTTACTTTCACATGATGGCGGATATACATAGTGCACACGTTTCTGTGACGTCATGATAATACAACCTATAGTAGGATTGAACGGTTCAGCAAATGAGTGATGAGTGTCTGACACACACACAAAGTCGGATGAATCGTCTGTGTGGTGGAAGGGTCTGTATTTTTGTCCGGAGTTTACAGAGTTTGTGCAGCAGAGTGATTATTATAAACATGGCAACCCAGACTGAGAGGCGCTGATGAAATCCCGCCTCTTCCGGTCCCGGAACTTCCTGGCGACGGAAGCGTTTAGTTTTCTATGGAAAATGGCGGCTTCTGAACCGAACCGGGCTGAGGATGTGGATGAGACCGTGTCCACTGAGAAACAGGGACCGGATGGTGATTTCTGGGCCGGACTCGGGGCCACAGCGAAGCGAGAGCCGGTGCTTAAACTGCTGAGTGCAGTGAGCGGGTTACAGGCTTTGACGTGGTCCCAGGATCACCGACTGGCGGTGTCCACCGTCAACAGCGTCTCCCTCATGGAGCTGGTGTGTGATTACCATACACAGGACCAGGGGTTAGTGCTTCACCGCACTCATATCCCCGTACCGGAGTCTGTGCTTGAACTGAAGGCAAGTACACACACACACACACACACACACACACACACACACACACACACACACACACGCGCCTGCAGCCACAATAACAACAACAACTCACATGTACTGTATGTGTTATACTGTCCCCTCCCAGTTCATCTGATCTGGTTGGCATGGTACCGTAGTGCTTAGCATGTCCACCTCACAGCAAGAAGGTCCTGGGTTTGAGTCCCGGGCTCCCCAAGGACATTTCTGTCTGGAGTGTGTAGCTATGTGTTGTGTTGGATTGGCAAGCTGTTCAGGGTGTAGTCCGCCTTCGCCCAGAGTCGTCCATCCTGCCTAATTAAAACACTGAGGCGTCATCAATCTGTCACTTATCATAAACGGCAGCACATTTTCATATACTTACTCCCTTATTTGTCAAACCACTGATCCCTACCAAGATCACGGGGCGGCTGAAGCCTATCTCAGCCGACTCCGGGCAAAGGCGGGGTACACCCTGGACAGCTTGCCAGTCACGGGGCAACTCACACACAGCCGTTCACACTCACAGCCACACCGAGGGGGAATTTTGAATAGCCGAATAGAATTGTGGGAGGAAACCGGAGTACAAAGATGAAACCCATGCAAGCACTGGGAGAACAAACTCCACTCAGAAGCCTCTTCTCTGAGCCCGGGAATCGAACCTAGGACCTTTTTGCTGTGAGGCAGACACGCTAACCACTACTCCACTGTGCCGCCCCATTTATTTATGTGTGTGTGTGTGTGTGTGTGTGTGTGTGTGTGTGTGTGTGTGTG